>CM076610.1:46069235-46141659 GCA_038502775.1 Hippodamia convergens
CCTTGGAAAAAAATTAAAACTCAAGCGAACAGACGATTCTTTGTGCCTTGATTATCATGATTTCGATCTTTGTTTGAAATTAAAGAATTTCACAATAATTTACTATCTTGCACATGTTCAGAATCGCTTGTCGGAAGTTCCGAATCCCGAAATAAAAAAGAATATATCATTGACTGCCATAGAAATATTTCTATTTTTTTAGGTTATGTTTTAGTAACCTCACTTTCTCAGCTGTAAATCGCAGAGGCAAATTGTCTCTCAAATAGCTGATAAATAATCTCTGTGTTATGCTGTATATACAGCGATTATTCAGTACATTTCATACTACAAATACATCGATAGAGGAAATATTAAACTCTCATTTTCACTCATGAAGTGCATCCTATTATGAAGTGAAGAATTACTGGTTAAAAATATAAAAAACTGATTACATTCAGTGAAAGGTCAACTAATATCAAATATCAGCAAAAGATAACATTAGGAATTGAGCAATCATAAATAATCAGAGGTCAACGGAGTTCTTCATGTTCTAGCAAAACACTATTCAAAATACAATGCTATCCAAACATATTAATTTGTTTGTGACAAGATCCTCTATAAACTCAATTTTCAACAGAACAATATGTTGTTCCGCTATACTCCACAAGAAAAAAAGAATAAATCCGATTTTAAGAACGTGGAATGTGTTGAAAGGGGATTTCCAGAACATGGCCCCCCGGATTCGAGAGACTGAAAGGAGAGTTCAACATTCGTTTCCATCACACACCCGACATATTGGTTATTGGAGGTGGTATCATGGGAACTTCCGTGGCGTATTGGTTAAGGGAAAAATCTGGATTGAGAGGAGTGAATGTTACAGTAGTTGAAAAAGACCCCACGGTAAGAATGACAAGAGAGAATGAAGTCAATAAAAATTATTTTCATCCACATTCTTCTAGTTTTCGAAAAGTACAACATGTTTGTCGGTTGGAGGATTACGACAACAATTTTCATTACCAGAAAAATATACAGATGTCCCTATATGGGGCAGAATTTTGAGAACTATAAAAGACCGTTTTGGTCTAGATGCTGATGTAAACTTTACTCCTAATGGGTACTTAACATTAGCTGGGGAAGATGGAGCACATCAATTGTTAGACAATCATAAATTGCAGAAATCTTTAGGTGCCAAGAACATAAATTTGAATAAAGAACAACTGAAAGAAAGGTGAATAATTCGTTAATCAACTGTGTCGGTTTATTAATTTCTCTCATTTAGTTATATGTATCCTTCATTCAAGGTTTCCATGGATGAACACTGATGGTATTGAATTAGGGTGCCTAGGAATAGAAAAAGAGGGATGGTTTTGATCCTTGGTCCTATTGAATTTGATGAAGGCAGGGGCAACGGATATGGGAACTAGATTCATCCAAGGTGAAAACGAACTTCGTTTTTAGTGAAACGGATATTTTTTGTCTGGTGATGAGGAAAATACTAAATATGTTGGATCAAATGAAGTTGTAGTGAGTGATTCGTACTAATCTGTATAAGCCCTGTTAACTTTTGACTGAATAAGCAATACTTTAAGTCATTTATGAATAATTTTCAGGTCAAGTTAGGTTAGCCTTGTTAATCCTGACTGAATATTTAATAAACAATACTTTCATTCATCTGGGAACTATTTTCAGGTTAAATTGCCAAGTGGGGAGGAAAAAACCATCACGTTTGCTATATGTCACTGGCTACTGGTAGCGAAACATGTGAAATAGCAAAATTAGCTAGAATCGGAACTGGAAAAGGTATTTTATCGTCCCAGTACCAGTGGAAAGAAGGTGAATTATATTTTTCCATAGATGCTTAATTTTTCACCATGATTTCTTCAGGAAAAGATATGTATATAGAATTCATTGTCAAGGTGAACCACCAGGCATAAATACACCATTGACAGTCGATAAATCAGGTACCTATTTCCGACGAGAATGCTTGGGTGGATCATTCATCTGCGGATTGAGTCCTTTTCCAGAAGATGAACCAAAACGGAAAATTTTAGACGTAGATTATAGCTTTTTTTGATAAAGCTGTGTGGCCTCTTCTTGCTGAAAGAGTTCCAGCATTCAACAGTATCAAGGTAAATTCTGAGGAGTTAAGAAAAAATTTGAACTCCACAAAGCAGCAAAATGCTAGCACAATTCAGCAGAACAAAAAAATTTTCCAAAATCCAAAAGTGCTGGGCTAACTTCACAAATACATATTAGTTCTAAATCAAGAATGTAATCTGAAACTATGCAATCAATAAAGCAACATCTATGCTTTTACAGGGTTATTCACGAATATGGCTCTATAAAATATTTTTAGGAAAGACACAAGATTCAGGATTGAAATTCTAAAGGTGAGCTTCAAGTAAGAAGACGACTTCTCGTATAAACCCTTTTTTTATTGCATAAATAGATTCTCCATTGAATTCTGAGTCTTTTTGATTCCAAAAGTTTGAATTTTCCCGAGAAAATTCTCTTCAAATGAGGAAATATGAAAAAAAATCTCAAATTGAACTGTGTTGAAATACAGACAACATTTTTCATTAAAAATTCTCATTTTTAAAAATCTCCGAGAAGAAAGGCTAATGCTTCTTTCCGATAGCGAGATTTTCAGAATATGATACAGGAGGTCACAAATTCTTTGTCAAAGTTAGAAGTGACAAAACATCAAAAAATCGTTTTTTTTCAAATTGGAACCCCATTTTTTCGAAGCATTTTCGAAATCTTCGTCAAAAAATAATAGGAGTGTACATCCAAGACTTTTATCCCAAAATGAATGTTTTTTCGAGTTATTCAGGAAAAACGATATTGTCTTCAATTTGCGATCTCATTCCGAATATGTTTTTTTACTGGAAAATAATTAGCGGTCAAGTGAAATTTTTTTGGAAATCTCTGTTATCAAGAAGATATTTTCTATAGTTTAGACGAGTTAAGTTCTTGAATTATCATCTGTAATGTGAGAGCAACAATTGTTCAAAGTTTCTTAATGAGAGTATTAGTGAAGTCAACGTACAAAATTCTCGGGAATGCAGAAAAAAATAATTTGGAATAATTTTTGATGCTTTTGAAAGAATAGCTAATAGAACATGTAACAATTTCATTACTGAAAATTTAAATTTCCATACCATGACAAAAAAGAAATTCTCCAATTTGGAAAAAAAACGATTATTTGATGTTTCGTCACTTCTAACTTTGACAAAGAATTTGTGACCTCCTGTATCATATTCTGAAAATCACGCTATCGGAAAAGAAGCATCAGCCTTTCTTCTTGGAGATTCTCAAAAATGAGATTTTTTAATGAAAAAACTTCGAAGTTATCTGTATTTCAACAGAGTTCAATTTTGAGATATTTTTTTCCTATTTCCTTTTTCTCAGAAAAATTCAAACTTTTGAATCAAAAAGACTCAGAATTCAATGGAGAATCTATTTATGCAATAAAAAATGGTCTTCCCATTTGAAAACGAAAGTTGATGTCACTTCCTGAAAAACCGGAAGTCCTAGAACCTTAAAAAAATATACGAGAAGTCGTCTTCTTACTTGAAGCTCACCTTTAGAAATTTAAATCCTGAATCTTGTGACTTTCCTAAAAATATTCTATAGAGCCATATTCGTGAATATATGCCTTCTGGTATCTTCATAAGATTTGTTTCAGTGCCAGAGTGGTTGGAGTGGATATTACGACTACAATTATTACGATCAGAATGGTATTATCGGTATACATCCATATTACAACAATTTCATTTTGCTACAGGCTTTAGCGGACACGGTTAGTAAAAAAATTCAATTAAAATTATAATACTTAGATGGCCATAAATATTTTTAGGTATTCAGCAAGCTCCAGCAGTAGGCCGTGCAGTTGCTGAAATAATTTTAGATGGAAAATTTCAAACAATAGATTTAACACGATTAGGTTTTGACAGATTGATTGTAAATAAGCCCATGTATGAGGTGGCTATAATTTAATATGATTTGTAATTTAAGGGCATGTATATAAATAGTCTAAGGTATGTCTGGTGTACTTTAATTCCCTTTTACCATTGTAGGTGTAATAATTTTGAATAGTTTATTTGTCTTATGTTTAGTAGTAAATCAAAATCTGCAAGTTGTTAGGTTTTATCTTTCAGCTGTGTCGACCAAGAATTGAAATCTAAACTCAGCTTTGAGGCCAGTTTGGGCATGCAGGAACTGGTCTAATAATGTTAAATTCTTGCCAATAGAGGCTTGGAATTAATTCAACAGCATAATGGTATTTCAGTGAATATTTATTTATAGGGATTGGGCTACTCTGAAAATAACATTTTGTAACGAGAAACTTTATTTCATTCTGCAAATAAAAATTATTTTTCAAAAACATTGCTAAATTTGTGATTTTCAAAAAGACGTTTTTTATTATATAAAAGTTACAAAGAAACAAACAAAACATAACGATGACAAAATCAGATGAAAACGATATAGTATTATATACATACTGTTTTATTTACAAAACAAAACCAATGAAGAAAAATATTTTTGAGCCTTACAGAGTATTTATTTGGACCAAGCATTTCCTCGGGTTTAACCCAATCTTTGAATTGTTGTTCAGTCAAATAACCCAGTTTCAGGGCAGCTTCTTTGAGTGTAGTTCCTTCCTTGTGTGCGGTCTTAGCAATTTTAGCGGCCTTGTCATAACCTATATGAGGATTCAACGCAGTGACCAACATCAAGCTTTCATGAAGTATTTGTGCGATTCTTTCCCTATTTGCTTCAATACCATTAGCGCAGTGTTCAGTAAAAGCTTTAGTACTGTCTCCTAATAAAGAGACTGACCTAAGGACATTAGCGACCATCATCGGTTTGAAACATTCAGTTCGAAATGTCCGTTAGATCCTCCGATGGTAGTTGCAACGTGATTACCCATAACTTGAGCTGCCACCATAGTGATGGCTTCACACTGTGTGGGGTTCACTTTACCTGGCATGATAGAGCTTCCTGGTTCGTTTTCTGGCAAGCTAAGTTCACCAAGTCCACATCTAGGACCAGATGCCAAAAATCTGAAAAAAAATTTATTGAGTAAGTAATGTTAAAAGAAATTAGACTAAAAATATTCTTGAAGAATTATATTTGTTTCGACTGATCAAAAATATACTATTTCATCAAATTCAGAAGGAAATTCTTCATCGAAAAAAATTTTTAGGATTTACCTCAAGTCATTAGCAATTTTCATTATTGATACAGCTACAGTATTTAATGCTCCAGAAACTTCTACCAAAGCATCATGGGCAGCAAGTGCTTCGAATTTATTAGGGGCACTAACGAAAGGAAGACCGGTTTCTTGCGCTATCTGCGATGCACACTTCTCTGCGAATCCTTTTCTAGTATTCAAACCCGTTCCGACAGCTGTTCCCCCCAATCGCAAGCATGTATAATCTGGGTAATGTGTCGGCCACTCTTTCAATACCAAAAGTAAGTTGCTGGACATATCCACTAAATTCTTGACCTAAAGTTAGCGGAACAGCATCTTGGTGTGAGTTCTTCCAATCTTGATTATGCCCTTGAATTCTTCAGACTTTCTCTGGAGTGCATCTCTCAACATTGTGAGACCCGGGAACAGAACCCTGTGGATTTCCATAGCTACAGCAATGTGCATGGCGGTGGGAAAAGTGTCGTTGCTACTCTGACTTTTGTTGACATGGTCGTTTGGGTGCACAGGATTTTTTGAACCTAGCTCTCCTCCAAGGATTTCGATAGCTCTGTTGCTGATGACCTCGTTGGTGTTCATGTTTGTTTGGGTGCCAGAGCCGGTTTGCCAAATTACTAAGGGAAAATGATCTTTATATAGTTTTCCAGAGATAACTTCATCAGCAGCCTTAACTATCGCATCGGACACTTTAGGATCTAGACCATATTCTTTATTTACTATTGCTGCTGCTTTTTTCAGAATCCCCATCGCAACAATAACCGGATACTGAAAGAAGAACCTTCATTGAATCATGAGCTCGTCATTTTTCAACACTGTTTTTTGTTGGTAAGGTAATACTTACTGGCATTCTTTCACGTTCTCCTCCAATTGGAAAATTGATGGTAGATCTAACAGTCTGAGCTCCATAATACTTATCATTGGGTACTTTCAGCTCGCCAAAAGTGTCCTTCTCAATTCTATATCCTTCTTTTGCAGAAGAAGCCTGAATAAAATATAGCACATGAAATTGAGAGGTAAGTCATTAATATGGTAACATTTGTAGCATTAACCTACATTAAATGTTTATCATTTCTAAATGAAATTGTTAAATGAAGGATATTTTTAACTTTGTCGAAGCCTCTGATGATATAACTTACCATTTGAGCTCGTTGGATTTTCGTGGAAAAGTTAGAAGCAGCATACACACAACGTATGCTGCTGGTAAGCCTACTGTAACTAAGGCGTGATAAAGCCATAACTTCGATTTGAAACGTTTGTTAAGAGATCCGATAAAGAGATTTAAACCGGTCTTACGTCAGTGGAAGAACGTAGATCGCAGTACCAGTGATGTGATAAGTGAGAGAAGGCCGGCGAAGAACTGTCACATTTCATTCAACTCTGCTGAACTGAGCTGATTGTCAATTTTTGACAATTCACTAGTCTAGTTCTGTGCTATCTAATGATAGGATCATACTGAACTCAGCTAACAATTTTCCATTTTTTTTCTTTTCATTTTATCCACTGGAGGAGAACAAACTCAAATATTCGTTGAATTTTTGCAAAGCCTAATAACAAAGATTATAGAAACTCTATAAACTTTGCTTGATAACTTAGCGCTACAAGAAAAACAAATACTGAGTTAATTTCTTTTATATTCTCACCTCGAAGGTATCTATCTCCCCTTGGTTCTTGATCAAAACTCCGACTAACATAACTGTTTATGTAGTTATTATAAATTTATCTTTATAACCAAGCTTTGGCGATTAAAGGAAGAAAATCCTTATGGATGACAATTTTATCAAAACTAGATGAAATTCGATTTGTCAAAATATTTTGAAGTAATAGTAATAATTGTTTTTTTTTTCAGTGAATTAGGTAGTTGTTACCTTTAATTTCATTTTTCGCGCCTCCATCTCGGGACGGGTCCGTTAGAAAAATATGATTTAAACAGCATTTTTTATCAGGAGAACATGCCGCAGATAAGCCTCACATTAATTCTCTTATTAATTCATTATAATGCCAATCAAGAGCCGTCCTCGAATTAAACATTATTTTGGATTGAAAATGTTTAAATTGGTTATCGTGGGTTATCTTCGGAAGTTAGGCATATCATGCTTTTTTTATTTCAAACAACGATAGATATCTCAAATGTGAGAAAAGTGAACTTTCGGTCACAAAGAATCCTCGGTATTTTAGGACCTAGTCTTTTTTTTTTGCAATTTTCACTCAGAAAAGTGCATTCGAACAAAATTAAGTTCTCACTTCTTTTGTAGAAGAGAAAATATATTTTCAAATGACTTCAAAATCGTTGGAATCGTAAAAGTGATTCAGCCATAATCAGTCGCCAAAATTTGGTAATTGTTTTTTACTCAGTAGGAAGTAAAAATTGTATATCATCTATATTCATATATAATGTGATAAAACAGTTTCTCTATCTCTGTATCGTAATTACAGTACTAAAAGTAGTGCTGTAATGAATTCATTACAGCCTTGTTCTTAGTAATATATTTTTCGTTTTTTGGTTGTCAGTACTGACCTTCGTTCCTATCAATTTTCAAATCAATTCAAATTCCGTAATTTGTCAAATTTCGTAAGTCACACCAACTGCCAAGCTACAACATAAAGTCACTAATCTGAAATTTTATTCGAAAATCGAGTTTTTCAGAAAACTTGACTCATTTCGCATTCGTGTTGGAATAGGAGCCATTCTGCAACTTGTTTCAGAATATACTATTCTCTATTTCAGTATCGTAATGAGTTCATTACAGAACTAAAAGTAGTGCTGTAATGAAACTCATTACAGCATTGTTTTCAGTTATATTTTTCGTTTTGTGGTTGTCAGTCCTGACCTCCGATCCTATTAGTTTTCAAATTACATCAATTCAAATTCCGTAAGTCACACCAACTGCCAAGATACAATACGAAAGTCGACAATCTGAATATTTATTTGAATTTCGAGAGTATTTCACAAAACTTGACTGAAATAGAGAAAACATCGTCTAAAACTCGTTGCAGAAGGCAATTCCAACACTTATGCTTTCGAAAACTCGCTCCCTCGTCACTCGTTTTTGCATGCATGTTGAAATAGGAGCTCATGATGCAACTTGTTTTAAGTCGTTTTAGATATGTCAAAATCGACCAGTAGTTACTGATGGTGACATCTGTTGATAACCAGCAAAAACTTAATTGCGCACTTGATACCATTCAATATATAATCAAAATACATACCATTTTAGTGTCCTTAGAGTGAATATTAGGAAACTTCAAACTTCAGTGTTTTATCATTGATTAACAACAATATTTTTTTATTGGTGCGTCAATCAAGGTTCAACATTAAGCAATAAATTCAAAATACACTGTTCTATTTTATTTATATTCAGTTTATATACAGAAAATTTCTCAGATAAATATCTAGATAAATGTTTATAATACACAACTGAGACATCAACTAATTCTAAGTAAATTTACGGACTGATGGGCAACCTATAAATAATGTATCAACAAGCTAACCGATGCTTCCTTCTTCTGGTGACAAATTAACACCAGTCCGCATAACAGCCTCTAATAATAAATTATCAAATTGACAACTGATATGGCGTGTTTTCTACGCTCCTAATTGACAGATAGACATAAAACCTACAGCCTGTTCCAATTGCTACAACACAATCGCTCTGAACCTGGCTGTATGCAACATAGAACACTCAGCGACCACTAGAATGGCTCTTGCTTAACATAAAAAAATTCTCCTAACCTAAGCTTCGTACCAAAGATGAAAGCATAAAATCACAAATAACAAATTTTTTTGGTTTTTCGCACGATCAACGTTTCGCTCACATGCATACCAAGAAAACATTCCAGTGGTGGCAACAACACAAACCTGTAGAGAGCAGATGTGGCTAAGATATCATGGAAATATCAACTTTCTCATGATAACATGGAACAGTTAGGTTGATAATATTCTTAATCCCTTTCATTCCAATTTCCTACACAAAATTTGGCTACAAAGGATAAATTCGAGTAGAAACCAACATTCAACCTGTACAGGGATGTGTATAGTTCAAATATAGTTGCGTACAGAGTTAACAACATGTATTACCATAATAAAATCAAGAGTGCCAAGTCATTCCTAAGCAACAGAGAATGACTATAACCTATAACTATGCAACAATGTTATAAACCCTCATTCTCTCAAATTAAATTCAAAGCTACTAAAATTAGAGTAGAAAAATGACTAGGGAGACTAATTGTAACTGAATACAGTCAAGTGTTAACTCAATCATTTACAAATAAATTATAAGATCTAATGTCAATTAAAAATATCTTATTGAATGCATGTTGAAACAACTGTTATATGCACTAAATATTTCTGAAGAACATGATTACACAATGATAAAAATATTAAACATATATGTATCACCAAATTTTCACTTGTAATTCAAGAAAACCTGGAGATTATGAAGATTATATTCTAAATGAGGTTGACGTGGCGTTACTTACTAATTACAAATGAAAAAATATACGATATTCAACCGAAAACTATCCCTGATAATGTGGGAAGTAGCTATTCTTTCTGATACATCATAGTGTTTGGTACATAGCTATTCAAGCAAATTTTTGCAAAGTAAGCTTGTATCATGTTTTGATAGCAGTACTAAATATTTCATCATTGATCTTCAATATTGTCCATATAAAATGATATTATTTCCAGTAATATATAAAATTGGGGTCGGAAGAAATCTGGTAAAAGGTACAAAGTTTGAAAACAAATTTAAATTCTACAATTGATTCGAAAATAGCACATGTTGAGCATTGTATCCTAAAAGTCAGTTTCAAGGTGCAAAAGGTTTCATCAGTTCTTCGAGAGTTCAGTAAGTTACTTTATTCCGAGTAAGTATATCATCGAAAAATACATATCAAATCAAGAAGCAATTTTAGTGGAAAGGAAATGAAAAATTAATTTGGTCCTCTAATAATTTCTTGAAAAATGAGTGATTACATAATGAAGGTTGAAATTTTATTATCCAGATGAATCTCATCAAGTTACGTAGAAGCTCAAATCTTGTGCAATATTATCAATCGATAGTTTGCAAATAGGGTTACGACAAATTTCAATTGGGTTTGCGGATTTCGCCAAATCTTATCACAAATAAATCAAATTCAGCTTCATGCATCAGCATGGCCGATCAGATTCTAACGATATATCTAACTCGAGACGAATGCCCAACATTCGAGAGTTTTCACAACAACGAAATCTACCGAAGGCGTCAGTGGATCATTACCATACGTCTTACACATTTCTGTGCGGCCCAAGTACAGGTCGCCGTCCAGCCAGAGACCGAATTTCCCGTCCCCAGCTCCAATGCTCAAGCTTTCGTTGTTTCCTTTGATGAAATACAGGTTCTCACCGGTCCAGTTGTACACTTGGAATTCCGGGCTGAACCTGAACAGCAGAGATTCGCCTGTTCCGTAGAAATGTTCTGACACTTGAAGTGCGCAAGATGTCAAAGCACCAAATACCTAGAAAGGAATAGATCACCTGTTATCTAGTCCATCATTATGGAAGGTAGTGGTTGAATCTGTACTTACATTATTGTCAGTGTCTTCGATAACAAGCAAAATTGGCGATTCCAGTTTGTACATCTTCCTATACATAGAGTTAAGGCTAAATCCGTGTTGACTAGTGCTAAAAACAAGGGTCCAGGCATATCCTTCAGCTCTCGCCGGCAGATGGCGACACAGGCTCTCACGATGTTCGTAAGTCAGAATTTCCGTGTCTCCAATTAGGTCCGGGGGCGTCAATTCTACGTCCAACGATGGTGCCGCAGAGCACAGGAATGCTTTGCGGTATTCCTCTGACATAGGTAACACCTGCGGAAGATTACTCATTTAGTTAAACTCTTTCGAAGGTGTATTTGAACAAGCCGCTTTCTTCCTTCAGGAATGGACGTCAAGCGAAGTCAGTTTACGCATAGGTTAGAAAAATCTGGTTAATCTTGTGTCATTTGAACTATGACTGTTTATTCTATGGTTGCATGCAAAGAGGTGACAATTCGCCTGACTTCCAGTTCAAATTGAGAAAAAAGCGTTGTTATTTATTTGTCGGCAAGATCTTGGACATTCCTATTATCTAATTCAGGGGGGGTTCTACTGTCGACACTAGCTCAAATAGTCAAGTACAAATAACCTCAAAATTACATCATAGAAATAGTTTGTGATCGACAAAAGTAATCAGAGAGTAACAGGAAAATGTTGAAGTAAGGGAAGTATTCGAATACTACGAGAGTTTTCCAAAATTTCAAACCTACGCCACTGATTTGCCTGGAATTCCACCATGACATATCGAAAAGCAAGAGTAATACTTTCCAATCGGAACATAACGAGAGTGCTGCTTTTCTGTAATGAACCTTTTCATGAAAACGAAGGCGACTGATAGTTTATAATCTCACCTCAGTCGATTGTTGACTTTCAATTTTGCCATGTTCGCCTTCGACCTCACTATCGTTCGAATTAAAGACGCAACAAGGTAAAAATTCAAATATAAACGCCTTTAAATTTTCTATAAACGACTGAATAAGCACGTCTGTCACCATTATTGTTATTGAATTACAGTTCCGACGTATACTGGTTCTTGAAACGACCGATAAACAAATCCTTTCAGATTTTCCTCTTTTGAAATTCGCTAACAATTGAGCAACGTTGAAAGAAAACCGCGAAAGTATTAGGCGCTTAACATCTTGAACTATACCGTGGCCTGCTATCTTTAAATACCTCTGTGGGCTCCATACGTGGATAAATTCTGGAAATATCATTAACTTTTTCATTAATTTTCCAGGAGTAAGTATTCTTTTTTCATTCTGTCATAAAATCATGAAATATATCGGTTTTTAATGGGAATCCTATTTTGCGATCACTAAAAGCGCTGTTAAATAGGGAAATAAATGAACAATGTACCCATCAATTATACAAAACCACCATCACAAATTTATCAAGAAGCTGTTCATGAACTGTATGATAAAAAAAATGATGGATGAAACGTTTTTCCTCCGCGACTCCCTTGCTACCACATATAACCTGCATGAGTATCAGCTAACATGCATTAGGATGACATCAACCAATTGCAGCCATAACCCAATTAGATAAAGTTATCGAATTGGAAATATACCTACATTTAAGCATTTTTTGGAAACCTGAATGATATGTGTACAGAAGAGTGAATTTATTGATGTTTTATCATTCATGAATATTCATTCCCATTGTTCGTGTTATTCAAATGAATGAAAATATCGCCACTTGGCTATTTAAAATGCCATTTCGATTTACCGAAAAAACTGTTGAGTAGTGGGATGATATCTTCGCAGCATTCATTGATCTAGGGATATATCATTCATCATTCAATTGAGTTTGAGAATTCGGAAATAACGGGTGAAAATCATAATTATAAAATGAAGAAATCGAGAAATTATATTGAATGTCTGAAAGATGAAGAATTAAAATAAGATGCAAATATGTTGTAGCTGATGCTCATAAAAATTGGAATAAATTGAATTTCGCCACAGAAATATTGTCCTTGAAATAACGAGGAAGATTCTCAACAGCAAAGTCTAAAAACCAACAATTAATTGTTGGAAAACAACATATAGCACTTAGTGAGACAACATTATCGTTCTATATTTTTCCCGATAAGCTCGTTTTGAAGTGTTTCGAGCTTCAATTTCAAACCTCTGTTGATATAATTAGTCCAAAACTGCAACCGAAAACTGTTCCACCTGCCATTAAGATAATTTATGAAGACGCTGTATAAAATTTCCTCGGGACGAAATGAAACTATTCTATCGTTTGCGTTGTGATTGTTTACGAGAAGACAATATATAGAAGAACTTCAAGTAGAACAAACGATATTAATCAGCTATTGTAAAAAAAAAAACGATTCTAAACAAAGATGACAAGATAACGAAGAAGAGAACCCATTTGAACCTCAAAACAATTCCGTTTGTGCAAAGATTAATAGTATATTCTAAAACAAGTTGCAGAATGAGCTCCTATTCCAACACGAATGCGAAGTTTGAAAACGAGCGACGAAGGAGAGAGTTTTTCGATAGCATGAGTGTTGGAATTGCCTTCTGCAACGAGTATTAGACGGTATTTTCTCTATTTCAGTCAGTTTTTGTGAAATACTCTCGAAATTCAAACGAAAATTCAGATTAGTGACTTTTGTTTCGTATCTTGACAGTTGGTGTGACATACGATATTTGACAGATCACGGAATTTGAATTGATTTGATTCGAAACTTGATTTCATCGGAGGTCAGTACTGACAACCAGAAAACGGAAAATATAACTGAAAACAATGCTGTAATGAGTTTCATTACAGCACTGCTTTTAGTACTGTAATGAACTCATTACGATACTGAAATAGAGAAAAGCAATATATCAAACAATCATTATTGATTGTGACAATAACGAATGAAATGAAACAGTGTCAAAAAAAATTAATGTATGAAGTCATCAAGACAATGATGCTCTGAGTTCAAAAGAAGTTTTTCTCTTAAATATTCGAAGTTTCTTTCCCTCTGCATTACTCAAGGTATCGAAAAGTTTCAGGCTTCTATACGCATTGCATTTCAACACAAAAAACAGAGCAAAATAGAACAAAAGAGATTTAGCAGTAGTTTTGGGGAAAAACTCAGCTGAAACAATCTGTTTCCTGCGAGTTTTAGTGATGAAATATTCAATTCCAAGAGGCATCATTCCATTCAAAAAATACATTAGGACTTTTATCGAGGAACCCGAAACAAAAATCTCGTGGTAAAAACATTTTGATCCAACAGATGGTTCTCTCTGATGCTCCCAAAACTCCGATTTGAAAATAGAAGAAGTCGGGAGCAGAATGATGAACGAAACAGAAAACCATCAGAACCAAAATGAACCAGAAAAGCCCAACTACAGACTAAACCAAACAAAAAATCAATCAGTAAGTACACATCCTTGACTCTAAAAGATTCTACTTATGGATCTGTAGCTAGAAGATTTATCACCCCTACACCACGGAGGCTCTATTCTTTCAAATCCCTCCAATTCAAATAATTAAATAAATCATTTATAGATCTCTTGAGACATGTAATTATGTATGAGACAGGACATCGTGAAAATACTACACTGCGCAAAAAAATCAACGCACATTATGGAAATCTCAAATTTATTCTACGACTGAAGGTGTTCTCCATGATAATTATTTTTATCAGAATTATGCATGCATATGTTATCCACTTTCAACGTTTTTCTTCAATACATATGTTTTTTTTCCCAGCAGGAATAAAAAAGATGATATTATCAGATTTTGAATGTATTGGCTCCACACTAAAATCAGTTGTTCTCGATCAATTCTAGTGATCAATAGTTTTTTCAGTCCAGATCTCAATCCGATTGGGCAGGTTTGGAACAACCTCAATAGAAGGCTGAGAAGTTCAGAAAATCATCCAGCTACTCTTAATGATTTAGGAATCCAACTCGGAGAAATCTGGGAAGGATTAGATCAGAACATTTTAAGATCACTCATTTTGAGTATGAACCGTCGTTACCGAGCTGTAATTAACGCAAGATTTGAAAATACCAAGTATTAAATCACTTATCAGCATTTCAGTATTTTGAAAATTGTTCATTTCTCTTCTTTCACATAAGATTCGGTGAAATCCTGAATTTTTCTTCCATTTAATGCCTCTTGTTTCGTTCAAAACCATCCCGGGAGAACATAAAAAATAAGTTATGAAGTCAATGTAGAGCTAACTTTCATTAAAATTGAGATATTCAGAATGTGCGTTAATTTTTTTGCGCAGTGTATTTCGTGAAAAAAACTTTTCTACAAGACCACGATGTAATGTATGATACATTAAATCGTTTTTGGATCATAAAGACCCTACCAGCTTCTGAAGAATTTCCCCAAAAGGGGATGTTGGAAGATAAAGGAATGACTATTAAGCTGTAATAAACATTTATCAATGATCACAGGGAAGCAAGTGCCTCACTCTACCAAAAGTAAAAAATGAACTGTTCAATCTACTATAGACCGTATCAATTTGATTGAACCATCTCAAATCATGAACCTTCTACAGTCTTTAGATGTGGTGACATTATCTAGGTGGCTGAGAACACCGAAACTCAAGCTTCATTGACCAAGAAAGATATTTCAACAGACATCCAAGTTGAAATTCGAGGATTTTTAAATTTTGAAAAAAAAATCATGAAATTTCCCAAACAAAAATTTTCAAAACAAGATGCCTTTCAGTGTACAGAAATATTAAGGTACGTACCTCCGTGGAAAGACCAACTAAATAGTCACCCTCTTACTACCACAAGATAAGACCGGAGAAAAACCTTCTTTTTCACCTGAAACACCTCTCGAAATTAAAATAGACTTCGGGGGAATTCCTACCGATGCAAGTCCCGTTGTGTACGGAACACACGATATAAATAGGAAGGAAACGCAGACGGCGGTTTTCCAGGAACGACTCTACTCACCATGTCGAGCCGAATCCGGCTAGGACGATCGCACTATAAAAGTTCCGAAACGTCGGAACCACCTACTCCTAGTGGCAACGGTACGTCGTCCCGCACATTCCGATTCTCTTGCGATTTGACGGAGCAATAAAGCGCAACTTGGACTTGCAACTTCGGTAACGTGCAACATTAAAATAAAATGATTGTCGCGCGCTCCGCGCCTAATAATAGAGAGAGGCCGACAGACTGTACAGGGTGCTTCACTTATCTTGGCAACCCCAATTTTCTCGAAAACGTCCGAATATTTTTTTCATTCTGTGAATGGCGTTTTGAACAAGTCAATATCGACTTGAGATGCGTATAAAAATCTATAGAATAAATAAAGACGCCAGGCGTCGCGGCGCTATCAAAAATTTTTTCTCCAGGACATACCTTTTTTATCATGTCATTCGAAAAATAATTTCATTTCGAATTTTTTTTCGAATACAATTTTTTATCGATTTCTAACCGTTAGCGATCTGCAGCGTTTTTTATATTGATTCTATTCCATTTATATTTTTCTGTATTGTGGTAGTATGCCTTTATTTAGAGACATAAATGTGATTTTGTGATTTGAATTCAAGAAAGCTAGTTTTCTGGTGAATGTGCTCCTTCAAATAAGATTAAATATGTGGCTACAGCAAGATGGGGCTTCATGCCACAACGCTGCCATTGTCAAAAGATATTTAGATCAAGAATTCGGAAAAAAATGAATTGAAACCAATGGACCCGTCAGATATCGCCAGACCTAACGCTCATGGATTACTTTCTGAGGGGTCCCCTTGAATATATGGTATACCAAACTGATTCTAATAACTTGAACTATTTGAAAATTAAGATAAGAAACTCATTTGACCAAGTGGACCCTTATATTTTGACCAAAGTAATGAAATAACTTATGTATGGGTCATAATGGCTGGTATATAGAATATATGATTCGAAATTTTTTGTTTGTTATTAAAAAAAAATATTTATTATTATAAGATGTAATATTTAATGAATAAAATAATAGAAAAATAGTTACAGAGCCTCCGTCATTTTACGGAACATAATCAAATTTAGGTCATCTAGCCATTATGATCCATACGCAAGTTATATCATCTCCCTATTTCATCATAAGTCACTTTGGACAAAATATAAGGGTCCATTCATTTTCGAATTCTTAATCTCAATATCGCTTCACAATGGCAGCGTTGTGACATGGAGCCCCCTCTTGCTGTATCCACATATTTGATCTTATTTAAAGAGGCAAATTGTTTAAAAAACTTGCCTCCTTGAATTCAAGGCATAAAATCATATCAATGTCTCCAAATCAAGGCATACTACCATAATACAAAAAAAAAATAAATGGAATAGAATCAACATAAAACACGCTGCAGATCGCTGACGTTAGAAATGGATAAAAATTGTATTCGAAAAAAAAGTTCAAAATGAAATTATCTTTCGAATGACATGATAAAAATGGTATGTCCCTGGAGAAAAAATTTTTGATAGCGCCGTGACGCCTGGCGTCTTCATTTATTCCGCAGATTTTTATGCGCATCTCAAGTCGACATTGACTTGTTCAAAACGCCATTCACAGAATGAAAAAATATTCGGGCGTTTTTCGAGAAAATTGGGGTTACCAAGATAAATGAATCACCCTGTACAGGAGCCTTGCCGGATAAAACGCGTAATACTGGCGGACCGGTTAATTGAACGGATTGTATATCAGCACCCCAGAGGTAAGGTGTGTTAAGTCAGAAAATCAAAATTAGTATTAAGAGACATTTTTCGGTTCCAGTAATGTTTGAAAGAATGCTTTTCTGCCTTTATTTGGCAGAATGATGTACCTAGGGAGTTAAAACTGTGTTCCACGCTAGAATTCACTGAGGTGAACCCAATATTGTAGATAACGCGTGTCTCAAAAAATGTGACTTAACAAACTACCTCTGAGGTGCTGATATTTCACAGCAACCAGAGAAAATGAGGTGCCTCATCTGATACCAAGGCATATCGGTAGACAAGACGAAAATGCTGATGAACATGCGAAAAGTATCAAGGTTTAGGGACATCTCTCCTTTCGCGGGCTTGGAGAAGACAAAAATAAAGAATCAGTCTGAAAATTGGAGGGAACAATATAAAAACCTTTCTTGGAACACTTATGCACTTGTTCAGGAAAAATGATTTCTGGTGCTACCTATACCCTACATTCCACCCTAAACCACCACGTGCTCCGCTGCGAGTACTCATGGTACTGCTGTCTTGTGATGTAAATTCTTCAGATCTTCTGGCAAATTACAGAAATGAAAAAGAAGTCAGTAAAGCATTTCTCATCTTTTTCTGACGTAAATGGTTTTATATGATTGTGTCGCAATTGTGATAACTTGTGCCCGTCAGATTTCCAAAAAAATCAACAGGTTTTCTCTCATATGGAGAGAATAATAAAAATTAGTAAATTTTAGGAAAATCAGCATACCTCTGGCAACAGTGCGTGAGAAGTTGGCTCAGCTCTTCTGAATTTCCGAGAAAATTTTTGTTATGCTGAATTGTGCTACATTTGCGGTGCTTTGTGCCGTTGAAATTTTGTTATTATTCCATACGGTTCTCAAAACGAAAGAACTGGGCTCTTTTTTTAAATTTCGATTTTTCGGGAAACTATTCCTTTTAAACTTCGAATTGAGACTAATTACATTCAAATTGGGATTAAACAATTTCAAACTGAGAATAAGAAGCTTCAAAATGGTAAACACAATCGAATTGGAATTGAATCAATTCATATTGACACTAAACTATTCCATATTGAGAAAAGTCGTTTTATTTCATAATTCGAGAGAATTGTTTTGAAGTAACTGAGAATCGAAATGAGGAAAAAATGCACAATTTTGTTGAAAAATGTGAGAATCAATACTCTGCAATCTTCAGAATTTTATTTAAGGTTTTCTCTTCCAGTCTCTGGATCGAAAATTCAAAACGGAAATGTGCACTTTTTGGAGATGTTATTATTTCAGTAGCCCTGTATGAGATAGAGAAAAAATGAAAACTGCTTTTAATATATTATTTCACGTAGAAGGCAGTGGCGTAGTTAATTCTTTTTTCAGAGCACTGATTCAGAGATTGAGCACAAACTTAGAATTTTTCAGATGAAACACCCTGTATATTTTAACGTCAAATGTCTGCAATTAGTTTTCTGAATACATTGATCTATCACAACCTAACTTTAATGAATTTCTAAAATCAGAAAAATCCATGTTTATGTTTGGTTTTTTCAATAGTAGGACATGAATTCTTCCACAAATGCATAAAAGTTGAAGATGCAACAAAAATTTAAATATGCATATCAAAATTTGTTCCATTCTCAACATTTTTAAGTTCTATCTGGAAAATCCCAAGTTTGTGCCCAATCTCTGAAACAATGCTCTGAAAAAAAATTTAACTACGCCACTGACTTCTAAGTGAAATAATCCATTAAAAGCAGTTTTCATTTTTTCTCTATCTCATACAGGGCCCGAGAAATGATAACATCTCCAAAAAGTGCACATTTTCGTTTTCGCCCGGTATTTCAGAAACAAAAGTAGTTAGAATATTTCTGTTTGTGGATTCAAAAGTTTACAAAAAAAGTGACACAGGGTCGCGAAAACCGCCTGTCTCTATCTTCAATAATAGCTGAGATACAGTGCAGTCACACCCAATTTGGGACACAGTGTACTGAGTTGTGCCGTTCGAATTGTTCCGAAAGTCTATCTATATCTTTTTAACTTCAAATTGAGACTAATCACATTCAAATTGAGATTTAACAATTTCCAAATGAGAATAAGCAACTTCAAATATTTAAACGCAATCGAATTGGGAATAAACACATTCAAAATGGGACTGAACAATCTCATATTGGAAAATGACATGTCTTTTTTTACAGAGATTCAAGAGAAACTTCAACGGCACAAATCATCACAAACCTAGCAAAATTCAGCACAAGAAAAAAATTGTTGGTTAGAAACTCAAAGATCTGGAACTATAATGCTGTAGATATGAATTGTGCAGATCAGCCCCCGTTATAAGTTTAGAAATAAACTCGAACATTCGCATTAGGATGATAACGAATATTTCGATTTTTGAGCTTTCGTTCCTACTATCAAGGGTGATCACATCGTCAGATGTCCGTTATTTCAGAATGTTGAGACGAACTTGGTGGTTGTCATCAGCACCTAACATCGGCCCCAAGGTGATTCAAGAGGCGCACTCGTGATTAGTCAGTCTTCGGTACCTCGTTTGATTCGAGGTGAATTAAGTTCAAGGCGGAGTGCAGAAACATTATCCACGGAGTTTTTGTCGGTGCTGAAATCACCGATTCACAAATGACGTTATTATAGCACATTAAGCGCGCTGCACAACGTAAACCCGAGCTTTTTATTGCTTCTAAACCGATGAAACATCGAAAGATCGTGTTATACTTTCAGGCCTTGGGCTCGTTGAGACTCATCTCTCCTTTTTTTTAATCCCTCGTCTAACTGCTCGTGATTTCGATACAAATGTCATTCGCGAAATTGCCAAGCTACATATAGACAAAGCAAATTAGACTTTTGCCTGGAAATAATTGGTGGAGTTCTGGAAACTGTTTTAAATCATTTATATAGGTCTCTAATAAGATCAGATTGAGTTTTGCCCCAATTTTCCAGTGGAGCGTATGTCATGACGTTCGAAAAACCTCGAAATTTTTAAACTATTTCAGGTTTTTCTCGAATAGCCCCTAAACTAAGCACTTAACCAAAAACATTGTTTTATTCAAAAGTGTTCCGCATTAAATACTGCTTCTAATAGTATATTCTAAAACAAGTTGCTCCTATTCCAACACGAATGCGAAATTCGAAAGCATGAGTGTTGGAATTGCCTTCTGCAACGAGTATTAGACGATACTTTCTCTATTTCAGTAAAGTTTTGTGGACAACTCTCGAAATTCAAATGAAAATTAAGATTAGTGACTTTTGTATTGTATGTTGGCAGTTGGTGTCACTAACGAAATTTGACAGATTGCGGAATTTGAATTGATTTGATTCGAAATTGAGTGGATCAGAGGTCAGTACTGACAACCACAAACCGAGAAATATAACTGAAAACAATGCTGTAATGAGTTTCATTACAGCACTACTTTTAGTACTGTAATGAACTCATTACGATACTGAAATAGAGAAAAAGTATTACGATATTATATTTTGAACAAGTAGTTTTATAGAAATCATACGTCGAACTAGGGCAAATTTTTCACTTTTCGAAAAAACACATTTTTTCATTATAAAACGTATAATATCTGTGGAACTACGAGCTTTAGAAAAAACTGTTTTTGAATGAAAGAAATTGTGATAAAAACTTATCCTGCTCCCTCCCGTCCACAATGTAAAATCGCACAGTAGATCCTCCTATTCAGGATGCTGATCATTAATCGTACCTAGTGCTCTTGAAGTTGCTCAGAAGTCCCATGAGTGTGTGGTTATTGTTCAGAGGACACTGACCTTGTAATTTTGGCTGCTCCAGCCCCTATGAGCACCAAATTTCTTTTTACGAAAGCCTGACAATGGCAAGCAAGACGATGAATTGTCTATTCTCCCTTGCGATACAAGTTCTTTTCTGTTTCGAAAAACAACATAATCTTCCTTCATGTTTTTAGTGGCTTGGTAAATGACAAGTGAAATTTCTGAAGACGTTGAAAATCAACTAAATCAATTATAATAACAAACGTGGGACTCATAAACTAATAACTAACAATACAACTCATTACTAAGAACAAAAAATGACATATTTTTATTAACTGTAAATACGTCCTTAGCGAGTGTTGTCGAGGTGCTGCTTCAATTAGAGGCAGAGAGGCAATATTGAATGAGGTTCTGGTTAAACATTTTTCAAACATTTCGTAACACAATACATTTAATTGCTTGAAAAAATTTTTATAAAATGCATTTCTTCCCTGCCTCGTAGACCATATCGGCAGAAGCATTAGATTTGCTAAACAATTCTGCTGCTTTCAGGAGGTTTGTGTTGATTTCAAACGTCTTCAGGAATTTCATTTTTCCTTTACCGAAATAGATGACGTTGTGTGGCAGCTATCAAAGCACGAAGGAATAATATGTTTTTTTTCGAAAAGATGAAAACTTGTAGTGCAAGGGAGAAAGAACAACATCGTCTTACTTGCCAGGCCTATTAAAAAAATTTTGGTATACATAAAGGCTGGAACAATCAAAATTATAAGAAGCTCAGTGTCCTCCCCAACATTATCCACAAACTCATGAGACTGCCGAACAAATTCAACAGCACTAGCTACGATGAAATGAGCAGCATCCTCAGCAGGATGAGGTATGCGCGATTTATTATTGTGGTTTGGGAGGGTGGAATTACGTTTTTATCACAATATGATGATCTACAACTCTTATTCTATGCCATTTCGTTCTAAAGTGCGTAGTTTCATAGGTATTTTACGTTTTATAGTAAAAAAAATAATGTTTTTTTCGAAAAGTGTAAAAATTTGCTATATTTCGACGTATGATTTCTATAAAACTACTTGTTCAAAATATAAATCGTGATACTTCTTAGAAGCAGAATTTAATGCTCAACACTTTTGAATATCACAAAGTTTTTGATAAGGTGCTAAGTTTAGGAGCTATTCGAGAAAAACCTAAAATAGTCCGAAAATTTCGAGGTTTTTCGAACGTCACGGCATACGCTCCACTGGGAAATTGGGGCAAAGCTCAAACTACTCTTATTAGAGGCCTAAAAGAATGATTAAAACAGTTTCCCGAACTCCACCAATTATTTCAGGGCACACCATTTTTGAAGCTAATTCGCTTGGCCTAATATTACAATCGAGAAATTTTGCCTGCAAAATTACATCCCTACATATGAAAATCCCACCTGATAGAGATCGATAAATGCCAAAAACAACAATTTATCGCCGACTCTAGAAATACTCGAGCATCCCAAGGAACATCCGAGACATTATGCAAATTTTAAATGGCGCTTCCATCAGGTTTTCGATGCCAAAACCAGCGAACGCTCAATTTGGCCGTCCGCAAAAAAATCATCGAACCCAAATATAATAACAAGTGTCCGGTTTTCTCATAGACGGCTTGTGGGCGCGGGCAAAATTGAAGGTCAAACTCTCAAACATAGAAAAAATCTAAGATATCCGCTGCTTTTCGATATGCGGGTGTTCTCTCCACTCTTTACCACATAGAAAATGAATCGAGATAGCAGGCGAGATTGAGATTCATTCAACTCCAGGGCATATCTCGATCTATAATAACTCTATTATGCTAATCTAAAACTAACATCGAACATTTATAACGACATTCTTTGTAAAGCCACTACTTGTGTTGTTTGGAGGTCAAGTATCAAGTATATTCGGAAGTTATTGAGCTTCTATTCTCTAGACTATAGGTGGGTTTCACGAAACTTTGTTTGTCCGATCAAAAAAAAAACTCACGTAAATTCGAACCAATCGAATCACTTGATTCGAAATTTTAACCAATCACTATGGCTCTAATCAATTAATCGAGCAATCAAAGTTTTGTGAAATCCACCATAGATCTTTCTCTACCTCTTGTAGAGGTTATCCAGAAACTATTTTCTGCATATAGAATTGCTTGGTCAATCTAAATAGCAACAAGCATTTAAAAACTATGAAAACATGCTGGCGAGATATCAGAATGATCAAGAATTGGATGAAATCATCGCCGAATTTTCCTAGAACCTCGTTTGTTTCATAAAAACTGAATTCGAATAGAACCATCCTACGAATTGTTCGTAGCAAATTAACGTTTACATAACGTGTTTCTGTGTACTCATTCAATATGAAAAAATCAATCCGTAATTACGTTACGATTACATGACGCTAAATGATACATTTATGTAATTGTCGTAATCGTCGGTTAGTTGTCACCACTAGGCACGAACAAAAGCAGTGGCGTGCGCATTTTGAACGAAAAGTTAAAAAAAATTATTATATCAATTTCTCCGAATATGTAGATCGCTAGAGAATAGAAGCTCAATGAAGGGGTAATTTCTCGAAGTCTGAACTTGGAGGTTATGATGGATCGTGTGGTGCACTTTAAATCACCTCGTCACTGTCGTCTGCTGACATGGTTTGCGTCTTGATAATGCTGTAGATCTTAACATACGGCGCCTTGATCAGCTGCATTCAAATAATGACAATTTATTATTAACCCGAGACTGGCACAGATGCAAAATAACAGGAAATGGAAACCCGACAATTTTAACGATCCTGTTTTGAAATGTTCATTGTTTTCTCGGAATGAGTGCCATAAGTGTGTATGGCGTCTCATTTTAATCTACGTTGCGAATATGTCGTTAACGAATTGAGATTACTATGGTTATTAATATGCATGGGAGTTTGCAATTCAAGCGAGATAACTGGTTTGAACTGGCCAATTTGGGTGTTGCGCGAATTTGAAGCAATTATTTTTGACACTGGAAATATAAGAAACTGAACCGTAGTTAAATTATACACAATTATGAGTCAACAATAAGATACGTAACAAAAATTGTTTATCTGAAAATATTTGAAAACAGTTACAATTTCAGCAATTGAATCATATCATAATGAGTATCATCTACTTATAAATCCATAGATTACGCAATCTGTAAATGAAAACATTATATTATAATAATTAATGCCTTAATTTTTTTCATGAAAAATGAGAAACAGAAATCTTGAACCATATATTTCCATATTCTGTTGACACCCTATACCAGATCAAGGAAGAATAATTCACTAGCAACTTCCATCGAAAATACATGTAATTATATCGCATTCAAACAATGAACATTTCAAATTACCAGAGATCAATCTACAAAAATCGAAAAAATAACCGGTTAAAGAAATAATAACAAAAACCCACCTCCCAACTGTCCTTTGTCAATTCCGAGATGTCCCCATCCTGACTGTTATGTCTGCTGTTGGAGGGGTAGGTTCTTCACTCCACAATTCGGTGTCCATCTCGACCAAGGAGTAACCGCGTTCTTTGATCTAAACAAAAATTCAAATTAAAAAATCCAAATGCAGTCATATAATCATTGGGAAGGACATGAACCTGATGTGGCAACGTTGGACGAGATAATTGCGGTGACTGAAATCTGAATAGGGTTTATTGAGTCACTTATATTCTTATTGTGTAGTTTTGAATAAGAAATTTAAGATTGTATACGAATTTTCCTCTTCACTACTCGAGTATAGTGAAAAACTTTTTTTAACAGTAACAGAAATTCGTTGAAGAATGTTTAGTTCGGCATTGCAGTGTTTGCTACGACTAGATGACATTCATAATTTACGTTTGCAAAAGGAATTTAATAAATTCGGAATATTGCTGTTTTATCATTCGATGTTATAAAACTTTATCACATTTTATTCCGTCGTTCAAATTTCATGCGCTATCAATTTCACAACAAGAAGCAATCATAGGTACGACTGAAATTTGGTCATTTCTTAGAAATATCTAATAATCTTACGAATATTTATTGTTGAGAGTAAATCAACCAGAAGGAATAAATCAATTTGATAAGCAGATTAGAAAGAAGTTCAATCGACACTATGATATGTATATCAAGGCATTTCGGACAGAACCTTGAACTCGATTTTGTCATTACAAATGAGAATTCGATACACCCCGTGAAATTTTCAGTTTATGTATTTCTAAGAGGGAATATGAAATCGATAAAAAAAACCATAACATTGGGATATTTTGCCCCACATACCATAATTCTGCGTTTTCACTTATTGATTAAGTTACTTCTTTTCAAATAGGAGTGAAATTGAATGAATGAAAATGTAACTGACAGAAAATATGATAAACCTTATAAGCAAAGAATTGAAAAACCGGAAAAGCTAAGCTATGTTGACAATAGTAGTGTCCTTTCGTACTGTTTCTAATTGAATGATTTAAATTGATCAATTTTATTTTCGTTCTAATAGTTATTTATTTTGTGTTATCTCACAATGTTTATTGTATAACTTCCCTATTTTGATAAAAAAATTGCGAACTTGAAATGCCATTAAAATGCTATGATTACTAACAAATGCTTGTTTACACATAAAAGAGAAGTTGTCTTTCAAATCGCCTATTAGGCAATTTTACTTACAATCACTTTTGGGAAGAACGATCGCTAAAGTTGATCTTTCTGATTCAAGTTATACAAATCACTTCGTTACAGTACGGAACAACACTACTATTCATTCTAGCAACTCCAAAATATGGTGGAGAATGAAGATGAGACCAATTATCTACCCCTTGAACTAAAAACGATCTACGATATTTACTCTGTGCTTTAACTGATACTTCACAGCACTCCAATTCACTTTCATGTCTTCGAACAACAAATCCGCACCTCCGGATTCAAACTGACTCAATTATTATGTGAGCAGTGAGTAGATTCGGGAAGAACAACTCAGTAATTGGCTCCTGTTGCCTGTTGCGACCATTGAACAGCATAACGCGTAACTAAAAGTGACCGGTTCTACTTGCAAAATACCGCTTTTGTGCTGTACACGATAAACTTAACAGTTAAATAAGAACACGTTTTGGCGTTCAAATGCGCAAAAATCGACGGCAACGGGAATTCGTAATGCTTCGTTATTCTCATCTGGTTTGAAACGGACATTGCAGGTTATGTTATGAATTCAAGTGAATTGCGATATTTTTCTCTCGATGATACCTGACAAGGAAGAGTTGGAAGTCTACTCTCTGTGACAGTTCATGTCGATAGATACAGAATACAGAGGGGAATATGTGTAAAATTTAATTTCACTATTTCAGTATGGTAATGAGTTCATTACATTACTAAAAGTAGTGCTGCAATGAACCCATGACAGTATTGTTTTCAGTTATATTTTTCGTTTTGTGGTTGTCAGAACTGACCTCCGATTCTATCAATTTTCAAATCAAATCAAGTCACACACCAACTGCCAAGATACAAGTCGGTATTACGAACGAGTATTTGACAAAACTTGACTGAAATAGAGAAAATATCGTCTAATATTCGTGGTAGAAGGCAATTCCAACACCAATTTCGCATTCGTGTTAGAATAGGAGGCCATTCTGCAACTTGTTTTAGAATATACTACTCTGATACTACACTCTCCGTCAATAAATTCCGGAAAGGCAAATTTTTTGTCAAATTCAACACCCTGTATCTTTTTTCAAGGTTCTCCCGATTTTGTTGAAATTTTCACCAGGTATAGTATTGGGTTTTGTAATATTAACCTGAAATTTACTTTGCAAAAATACCTGTAGTTTATCGGTTATACAGGGAGAAACAGAACCTTGTTTTATACCCTCCATTCCTAAACGTCCTGTGGTGAATTTGAGGCGGACCATTTGATATCATTAAGTTTAATTTGAAGTGTGATCCTTTCTTAACAAAATGTTTCTTGATGACTTTGCGCAGTCGCTGTATAATTCATGACATTTTCAGAGAACTCTAGGACCAAGGCTATCATTATATATTATTGTTTGTCAACACCATTCTAGACAATAAGCGAAATATTATTCTGCATTCGCAATTGAGGACAATTAACGAGAGGATGAACAGTGTTTCGACAGCTGAAAGAGGAGAACATAAATTCCATTCAACCATCTAGATCTAGAAGCAATAAAGTTTCCGAATGAAATAACTTAATGGTTTCTTTCAATGGCACCATGACATCAGCCTGTAATTCGATAAATACTTTTGTTTGTCAGTAGCGTCGGCAACGTGGATAAAAATTGGATCGATAACGATCCCATTTGGGAACGTTGCAAATCATACACAATAACGTATTTCAAAGTTATTCCGTTTCCTACATTAATTGATGAAAGTTTGTATGAATGATTATTGCAGAAACACGATATATTTTAGAAGAAATCGTTGGAAAAGTCGACGAGAGGGGTTCAGGCGTGCTACGATAGATGGCACACCTCTGTATGAACACTCTAATGTGCGAATAAGGGCGAAACCGGTCTGCAAACTTGGGCTCCACTAAACCTTCATTGACATATTTTTATCATAGCCCATAACTAGGTTGTTACTTCCCTTCCAAAAATATTAAATTTCCTCAATTATCTCATAGATAGCACATGCTGTTGTTTCAACCTTAAATTGATCACTTCAAGGTTGTGTATCTCCAATACCATTTCTTGATTTGGACTGAGGATGTACATATATGGAAAAATCAAAGAAAATCGAACAAAATACCTTGGAGAATGGAGACGAACAATAAGCTCAGATTGGTTTACATATCCTGACAATCTCTGATATTCCCGTCACAAAAAGGAATAAAAGCATACTTTCTATAAATTCGATATTAACGGTTGAACGATCATATCGTGCAGAATTTAAACTGCTGCTTCTGGGCTAACGAAAAACCAAGGCAGAAACACGAAATACCACTACATAGCCCCAAGGTTATTGAAAAAGTGATGTCTCATCATGGCACTATCAACTGGCTAATGAGGAGTCCCCAAACTGACACATTTTGATTATTTTTTTGGGGAAACCTTGAACATATGTTATCACATAGTAGTCTGGTTTGCTAAAGCAAGTCAGACAAGTACGAGGAAAATGCTCGATAAAGCACAGCGGCTTGCCTGTGTGTGTATCCCGGGGCCATGAGAACGTGCCCAACCAGAGCACTTGAGATCAAAACAGATCTCATACATCTACATCTGGTGATTGACAGGATGGCCCATGAAGCCATCCTCAGAATATCTAGAGAAGTCGCAGGTAATGAGAGAATTAGGTGTCAGAGAGTCTGGTGCTCTCTGAGTAACTACATCTCATCTGAGAACCTTTCTAGTAATGTAATGCTCAAGAAAGAAAGTACTGAGAAAAACTTCAGTACGATGCCATGCAAAAAAGAAGAATGGGAGCGTGAATACACCGACCAAAATTTCAAAGAAAATACTGTTAAATGGTATACAGATGGTTCTAAAACCAACACGGGAGCTGGCACTGGGGGTTCACGGGGCCAAAGCCAAGTGTGCATTATCGTTAGGTCCCAGTGTGAGTGTTCTTCAAGCAGAAATATTAGCAATCGAAGGATGTCTAGATATTAATCCAGGGAGGAACTATCAGAATTGCGACATAGCTATTCACTCAGATAGTCAAGCTGCTATTAAAGCACTGAATTCCTATGTCATCGACTCAAAGTCAACATGGGAATGCCGGAGCAAACTCAATGAGGTAGACAAGAAAAATGAAGTTTCTTCAATCTCTGTTCCTGGCATTCGGGAATCACAGGTAACGAAGAGGCCAACAAACTTGCCAGAGAGGGTGCTGGGAAACCACTCAATGGCCCAGAACTTTTCTGTGGTATAGGAAAATGTACATATAAGAAGGAGTTTCTAGAGAAGGAGAAAACTGAAAGAGAAACATTCTGGCAGAATCTTCCAGGGTTGGATCACTCCAAAAGTTCCTTCGGAATTTCGAAACTGCAAGATCCAAAGGATATTTGGATCTCAGTAAGAACTACACCTCCTCACTGGCTTTCTTACAGGGCCTTGTCGCCTCAGAAAGCACTTGCTGAGAATGGGCGTATCGGACACTAACGAGTATAGATTCTGTGGGGAGGAGGAAGAAACTCCTATTCACCTAGTCACAGAATGCTTTGGCATTGTAAACCAAAGGAAACAATGCTTTGGTCAAGAGTGAGGAATAAGCTTCACTGAAGCCTTCCGAGATATTGGATTTCATAACATCTCTGGGACTGGAAGGCGTGCTCTAAAACTTTGTCAGGGGCACAATAGACCATAAGGTCGCAGTGGACTGTAACCCCTTTTGAACTATCAACTATCAACTACCTTGAACAGAAAGTGTATGCAAACAAACAAAGAACTTAAGAGAAATTGAAGCATACTATCCACTCAATTTTCCAAAACCTTGTCTAAATTTTAATTAAAACAACCTTCTCTTCTCATTTGTTGTTTTGTTTCATTAAATATACAAATATTCTACACCCTTTTGGACACCCTCTATTTCGGTTCCGTCGCTATAAGACCTTACCGCTCTTAAAGAAACCAGAGCCGAAGGTTAAATACTTACTAACTCGAGTCATATGGACCACTACTGAATTATTATTCCACTACTGCACTATTAGCTCAAGACTAAACACTTCCCACACTTGTTCAACAGCTCTATATCTTAATATAATAGAATAAAGTATATAGATGTCAATATGTCAGAATCTAAGCAACGTTGCCACATCATGGAAGATCAAACACAACCAATTACTAAAGGAAAATAAAAAACGAATTTGCTCACTTGTTCTTCGTTGAGTTCGCCGTAGATATCGGGAACCCATGCCTGTATGAACTTGTACAGCTCGTCTGCCCTATTCTTTGGTACACTGAACCAATACTCCGGTCTCATCTTCTTCTTGCCGTACGACATGAGTGGCGTAGACTTGGAGATTGGCTTGAACATCGGCTTGCCCATCCGTAGCCGCAAGTACAGTGGCGGATCTTCAGAGGGTCTGGCGGGCCGTGGTATGAGTTCTGGAAATTATTCGAGATTATTCAAGCTGCAACACAAAGTACGCGCCAGTGGCGTCTCTCGATATATAATAGGTTAACATCCTTCATGCAAGGTGCCACCGGTAGGTCTGAAACACTCAAGCATTATACACTGTGCAAAAAAATTAACGCACATTATGGAAATCTCAAATTTATTCTACAACTGAAGGTGTTCTCAATGATATTTATTTTTAACAGAATTATGCATGGATATGTTATCCACTTTCAACGGTTTTCTTCAATACAGATGTTTTTTCCCAGCAGGAATAAAAAAAGATGATATTATCAGATTTTGAATGTATTGGCTCCATTTTAAAATCAGTTGTTCTCGATCAATTCTAGTGATCAATAGTTTTTCTTTCGTTTGATTTTCTACACTCGATCGCTGTGCAACGCGAAACACGCAATTCGACCCAAGAGGAATGTGCCCAAGCGGTAGTTTTGCGAGAAGAAGTGTGAACATACACAAGAATTGCAGAAAGGTTTGGAGTTTCCCATACAAGTGTGTCCAGAATGTTGCAGCGATTCAGGGAGACAGGTATGAATGTCCGAAGACCAGGACAGGGTAGACCACGGGTAACAACTGTCATTCAAGAACGTTACTTGAGAGTTTCTTCGTTGAGATAACGGTTTGCACCGCTCTTACCCCAGCCCATCGAAGGGCGCGTTTGGATATTGCGAGAGAGCATATTGTATACAGATGTCCACATGAAAGATATGCTCAGTGTAATTTCCTGAATACTACTGGTTTCGGGAGAGGATCGATTATGGTATGGGGTGGAATATCTTTTACTGCTCGCACAGACCTAGTGGTCGTTGATAATGGAGCTATGAATGCTGATAAGTATATAAGAAACATTCTTGAAGAGCATGTAGTGCCATTTGCCCCATACATTGGTCAAAATTACATTTTTATGGACGATAATGCCAGACCCCATCGTGCGCGCATCGTTCAGGAGTACCTTGAAGAGGTTGAAGTCTCTCGAATGGAATGGCCAGCAAGAAGTCCAGATCTCAATCCGATTGTGCAGGTTTGGGACAACCTCAATAGAAGGCTGAGAAGTTCAGAAAATCATCCTGCTACTCTTAATGACTTAAGAATCAAGTCGGAGAAATCTGGGAAGGATTGAATCAGAACATTTTAAGATCACTCATTTTGAGTATGAACCGTCGTTGCCGAGCTGTAATTAACGCAAGGGGTGGAAATACCAAGTATTAAATCACTTATCAGCATTTCAGTATTTTGAAAATTGTTTATTTCTCTTCTTTCACATAAGATTCGGTGAAATCCTGCATTTTTCTTCCATTTAATGTGTCTTGTTTCATTCAAAACCTTGCCGAGAGAACATAAAAAATAAGTTATAAAGTCAATGTAGAGTTAACTTTCATTAAAATTGAGATTTTCAGAATGTGCGTTAATTTTTTTGCGCAGTGTATAAGGATCAGAATCAAATATTTCACACGAATGCAGTCATGAATTTGTTGTGAAGAAAAGCCAAAGCTGATCAGTATCTAACTTATAAATAGATATGTTTTCCAGTTTCATAGGAGAAAACTTATTTACAGATCAATAAAGGATTTCACTTAGACACAGAAACACGATTAGTTGAATATTGGGATTTTCTACTGAATGGTTGGGTTTTTTGAAAAATTTCGAATGAAAAATCAAATCAATAAAAACTGAACATTTATAATATTGTTTGTGCAAATACACTAATACTATGAAGCCTTATGGTAGACATAGGTAGCCATATACAGGTCAAGTCTTGAATTTGTATCCGAGTGTTGTCAACAGAAGTTTTCTGGGATTAATGAAAGATGATTATTATCGAAATGTAACCATGAGATAGAGGGTGTTTCAAAAAAAAGGTTACCCGCTCTGTAGGATAGACAGAAAACTTGAAAATATTAGGTTTGTTCAGAAAAACAATTTTGTAACGCTTTCCGTATTCAAGATACCTACAGAGAGTTGAAAAAAATATACACATACTCGATAAATCTAATATCAAAAAAGTTATGTTCAAAACAACTTGGTACGAACCGTGAAACTAGAGTCCTCTATGACGGTCAGACATCAAAATACATTTATCAGATGAATCACCTTCCAAAACATATTCGTATAATATTTCATTACAATGTTGCCAGTAGTTTCGGCAAAATGGTGAAATATATGTATATTTTTTTTCTTTTTCAACGCCCTGTATCTCGAATACGGATGGAGTCACGAAAAGTTTTTACTGAACAAACCCCTATTATTTTTAGTTTTCTATCTATTCTAGAGAGGGGGGGTCACCTTTTTTTGAAACACCCTGAATATTGAGAGATTGTGTTCAATACCATGCAGTTATTCGGATAGGCATGAAAATATGTACAGCAGAATTTCGATTATCCGAACCTCAATTATCAGAACATTGGGTGAATTCGTTGATTGGCCAATTGAAAATTGATTTTGAAAAAAGATTGAAGAATTCAATGAACATTTTTCACTGTTTTTATTTGAACTCAACTGTTATTTGTTTGATATTGTCCCAAAAATCCCAGATTTTGATCACCGAATTGATCCCCAATTAGTTCGTATGATAGAGATTCTACTGTATCCGTAATCATGTAATGATTTTTCGAAATATCCCAATGATACAAAGTTTTTAGAACCATTCCTTGTTTGGTTTTTCATTTTAGTTGAAATTGATCTGTTTTATTGAACCATTTTATCGAACAATATCTCATATATGCAGCATGCAGATATAATCCAGGAGAAATGGGACATTTCAAGACAATTCAAGAATTCGATCAAATTTCACACTGCCATATTTTGAACCTACCAATCGCATGCATTGGGTGATAAAAGTATCTGCATTGATCAAAATGAAAAAAAAAATTCGTTAGTTTCTGACAATTCACGACAAATCTTTCGTTGGCGGTGTGAACTGATGATAAAAAGGAAACAAATGTATGTTGCTGTGGTAAAATATGTAAATGCTACACATGCAAAACCTACCAATTGAATCTAGCCCAAAACGTGGGGAATGGACTGCAGCAATTGAAAAATGAAGATGATGTCAAGTTAATAAGTCATTAGATGTAATGATGGTTAGTTCTGATGATGCAGATCATTAGAAATAAGAGCAGGTCTTCTCAGCGTCTAAGTATGTTGTCAAGCTAAACGATACTGTCGGCATTCTAAGATAAACTGAAAGTGACTACCTCTATCGTCTTCTACCATTGTCAATACAGGGAGAGTCTCTGATTTGAACATATTTTCAAACACATAATTCGGCTCTTTTTCTCATACCATCTGTCGATTTTTTTTCGATCAGATTACCATATGTATATTTCTTGTGATTGGAAAAGTGAGTAGTGATAATTAACCGGTTTATTAATTTCAACAAAATTTGGCCACTTAGGTTTTAAATTTAAATTCCTTACTTGTCGAATTTTTTTGACATCAATAAAAATGTTAATTATCACTTTTAATTTTTCCAATAACAAGAAATTTAAAATTGCACAAAAACTCAATTCCCTGTAAACTGGAGCCGAATCAAAAAAGAAGGAAGGAATAAGATTAACTTTAATCTTCGACATCAACCTTTGAAATATATGTACTAGTCAAAGGCTCACCCTGTATTTTATAAAATTTATATTATCAATGCTACAGAGCAGCCAATTGCAGTGCAGAGTGTTACATGTTATTTACTCGGACGTAGAATTTATACTTCAGAAATTTTCCGAAATGTGAGATAATCTCCAGCATTATGCGCGATTGTGTTTGAGGTCATCTGAAGATAATTGGGATACTCAATCTCAAGGATTCAAATACATTTTCATAATTCGATCGCGTTTATCGTTTCCGTTTCGAGAATAAAAGTGTTTGAATATCGCACAGCGGGGAAGGTTTTAAGTATACGTCAATAATTAATTATGGTATAATTAGGACACCTCAATAAAATGTTTATGTCCGCCATTAATTAGACATTTTAATTCGTTATTGATGAGATTTATAATTACGTTGACACTTTTGTTGTATAATGATTAATCAAAGTCAACGCGAATGAATGATCTTAAGAGTTTATCGAGGACGACGAAAATGAATATCAATTTTTTAGTGGCCTACGGAATCCGGTACTATGTTTATGGCCACCATTTAATGTGAAATCTGATATGCTTTAGTCCTTTATAACATCATCATTTACTCTCGTAATTTTTCACGTGAAGACTCAAATTTTTCCATGGAATCTGCAGAACATCTTTGCAATTGCGATTGAGCAGTGATTTAATGAAAATCTGGATGAACAGTTGAAGTTCCGTTAAATATCAGATTTTTATATAAATGTATTAAAATTATAGGATACTGGCCTATAAATATCATTTTGCACTGATTTTTAATGAAATTCATTTCATTGAGATGGAGTAGATCATTGATACTATCAGATTAAGTAATATTAATCTATTGTCACCATGTAATGACTAATATCAATTTTCAAATAAAAAATTGTCACGATTCTGAAGAGTAACATGAATTTGTCTGACGAAGGAGTCTGATATAAACTTCGAATAGTTACGCAGTTAAAAAGTTTGAAATGTTTTATCTTTTTTCATTATTACGTAAATATTCTCTGAAAGGAGGTCCTTTCTTCTTTTATTTAAAAATTTTTCTAACTGTTTTCTGTTCCAAGGATTGGGACAGAAAAACCTAAAAAACCAATGTATTATACTGAACACATTGTAAGTACTTACTGTCAAATGAAACGAATAGCTCCGGCATATCGTCCACTGAAACCATGGATCTGTAGTCGAGCTTAGGAGGAGGTACTTTGGACTTCGATGATTCTGTCGGTTGCCTCATGAAGGTACCAACCGAAGAACGTCTGAAAACAAACGTAGGCTATTAGTAAGTTCGATAAAACGAGCCAGATCTCACATCGATGCGGATGTAGATATGGAAAAAATTCTACGGATGCAAGCGCGGTACAACCACTGAGATGAGTTGGATGATGCTGGCATGAATGGTCTCGTAGCCAGTGAAGCACTTCAAACGCCATCAGAAGAATTCGTTGATGAATGATCTAGAAAGATGAGTGATGGAGCATACCAAAGGTAAATCAAAAAACCAATAAAAAAAATGATCGACCACATGAAATATTGCTAGCAGAGCAGGTAGTCTGAGGGTATTGTGGGACAGTCTAGAGTGTTCAGTGTTCATGTGTTGAGTGTACAGCTAAGATTTCATCAACACAACCTACCCCATCAGAAGAATACATATATTAATATTCTAGTAGAATGAGTGAAGGAGCTTACCAAATGTAAATAAAAGAACCAATAAATAAAAATTATCGACCAAATGGAATATTACTAGCAGAGTAGGTAGTCTGAAGTTATTCTGTGACAGTTTAAAGTGTTCAGTGTACAGCTAAGATTCCAGCAAAACAAAATACCCGATCAGAAGAATACATTTACATGATGGGGCACATCAAATGTAAATAAAAGAACCAATAAATAAAAACCATCGACCACATGAAATATTGCTAGCAGAGTGGGTAGTCTTAGGGTATTGTGAGACAGTCTAAAGTGTTCAGTGTTCGTGTGTTGAGTGTACAGCTAAGATTCCACCAACCCTTCATACATCATCAGAAGAATACATTTATGAATTATCTAAAAGCATGAGTGATGGAGCATACCAAAAGTAAATAAAAAAACTAATGAATAAAAATGATCCCCCACATGAAATATTGCTAGAAGAGTAGGTAGTTCTGTAACAGTTCAAAGTGTTCAGTGTTGAGTATACAGCTAATATTCCACCAGCACAACATACCCCATCAGAAGAATACATTTATTAATGATCTAGTAGAATGAGTGATGGAGCATACCAAATGTAAATAAAAGAACCAATAAATAAAAATGATGGACCTCATGAAACATTGCTAGTAGAGTAGATAGTCTGAGAGCATTGTGTGACAGTCTAAAGTGTTCAGTGTTCGTGTGTTGAGTGTACAGCTAGGATTCCACCAACCTCACATACCTCATCAGGAGAATACATTTATGAATTATCTAGGAGCATGAGTGATGGAGCATCCCAAAAGTAAATCAAAAAAGCAATAAATAAAAATGATCCCCCACATGAAATATTGCTAGCAGAGTAGGAAGTTCTGTAAAGTCAAAGTGTTCAGTGTTGAGTATACAGCTAATATTCCACCAGCACAACATACCCCATCAGAAGAATACATTTATTAATGATCTAGTAGAATAAGTGATGGAGCATACCAAATGTAAATAAAAGAACCAATAAATAAGAATGATCGACCACATGAAATATTGCAAGCAGAGCTGGTGGTCTGAGGGTATTGTGTGACAGTCTAAAGTGTTCGAGAGTTGGGTATACAACTAAGATTCCACCAACACAACATACCCCATCAGAAAAATACATTTATTAATGATCTAGTAGAATGAGTGATGGAGCATACCAAATGTAAATAAAAGAACCAATAAATAAGAATGATCTACCACATGAAATATTGCTAGCAGAGTAGGTAGTCTGAGGTTATTCTGTGACAGTTTAAAGTGTTCAGTGTTCATGTGTTGATTGTACAGCTATGATTCCACCAACTAACTCATCAGAAGAATACATTTATGAATGATCTAGGAGCATGAGTGATGGAGCATACCAAAAGTAAATAAAAAAACCAATGAATAAAAATGATCCACCACATGAAATATTGCTAGCAAGGTAGGTAGTCTGAGGTTATTCTTTGACAGTTTAAAGTGTTCAGTGTTCAGGTGTTGAGTGTACAGCTAAGATTCTACCAACACAACATACCCCATCAGCAGAATACATTTATTAATGATTTAGTAGAATGAGTGATGGAGCATACCAAATATAAATAAATGAACCAATAAATGGAAATGATCGACCACATGAAATATTGCTAGCAGAGTGGGTAGTCTGAGGGTATTGTGTGACAGTCTAAAGTGTTCAGTGTTCGCGTGTTTAGTGTGCAGCTAAGATTCTACCAACACAACATACCTCATCAGAAGAATACATTTATGAATTATCTAGGAGCATTAGTGATGGAGCATACCAAAAGTAAATCAAAAAACCAATGAATAAAAATGATCCCCCACATGAAATATTGCTAGAAGAGTAGGTAGTTCTGTAACAGTTCAAAGTGTTCAGTGTTGAGTATACAGCTAATATTCCACCAGCACAACATACCCCATCAGAAGAATACATTTATCAATGATCTAGTAGAATGAGTGATGGAGCATACCAAATGTAAATAAAAGAACCAATAAATAAAAATGATGGACCTCATGAAACATTGCTAGCAAAGTAGATAGTCTGAGAGCATTGTGTGACAGTCTAAAGTGTTCAGTGTTCGTGTGTTGAGTGTACAGCTAAGATTCCACCAACCCTTCATACATCATCAGAAGAATACATTTATGAATTATCTAAAAGCATGAGTGATGAGCATACCAAAAGTAAATAAAAAAACTAATGAATAAAAATGATCCCCCACATGAAATATTGCTAGAAGAGTAGGTAGTTCTGTAACAGTTCAAAGTGTTCAGTGTTGAGTATACAGCTAATATTCCACCAGCACAACATACCCCATCAGAAGAATACATTTATTAATGATCTAGTAGAATGAGTGATGGAGCATACCAAATGTAAATAAAAGAACCAATAAATAAAAATGATGGACCTCATGAAACATTGCTAGTAGAGTAGATAGTCTGAGAGCATTGTGTGACAGTCTAAAGTGTTCAGTGTTCGTGTGTTGAGTGTACAGCTAAGATTCCACCAACCTCACATACCTCATCAGAAGAATGTATTTATGAATTATCTAGGAGCATCAGTGATGCAGCATCCCCAAAGTAAATCAAAAAAGCAATAAATAAAAATGATCCCCCACATGAAATATTGCTAGCAGAGTAGGAAGTTCTGTAACAGTTCAAAGTGTTCAGTGTTGAGTATACAGTTAATATTTCACCAGCACAACATACCCCATCAGAAGAATACATTCATGAATGATCTAGGTAGATGATTGATGGAGCATACCAAATGTAAATAAAAAAACCAATAAATAAAAATGATGGACCTCATGAAACATTGCTAGCAGAGTAGATAGTCTGAGAGCATTGTGTGACAGTCTAAAGTGTTCAGTGTTCGTATGTTGAGTGTACAGCTAAGATTCCACCAACCTCACATACCTCATCAGAAGAATATATTTATGAATTATCTAGGAGCATCAGTGATGCAGCATCCCAAAAGTAAATAAAAAAAGCAATAAATAAAAATAATCCCCCATATGAAATATTGCTAGCAGAGTAGGAAGTTCTGTAACAGTTCAAAGTGTTCAGTGTTGAGTATACAGCTAATATTCCACCATCACAACATACCCCATCAGAAGAATACATTTATTAATGATCTAGGGAGATGATTGATGGAGCATACCAAATGTAAATAAAAAAACCAAAAAATAAAAATGATGGACCTCATGAAACATTGCTAGCAGAGCAGGTAATCTTAGGGCATCGTGTGACAGTCTAAGGTGTTCAGTGTCAGTGTGTTGAGTGTACAGCTAAGATTCCACCAACACAACATACCCCATGTCTTTGACGGTGGCGCCCATTTCTTTCCCGAGGGCCCCCACGGACGCGCCCATCGCGCCCACCGAGGCGCCCATCGCGCCCACGGAGGCCCCACCGACGCCCCCATGGCGCCCACGGAGGCGCCCACCGCCCCCACGCTCGCGCCCACGCTGTTGATGATGTTCGAGGGGAAGAAGCTGGTGCTGTCTGCGGCGCGGGGCGAGTCGGTGAGGGGCGGGCCGCTGCTGCCGCCCGAGTGGGGCCCCCCGGAACCGCCGCTCTCCTCCGACGGCGTCTTGTTGAACAGTCCCGAGCCGAAATCCGCCAAATTGATGGGCGAGCTACGTCCCGCACGGGGTTTGGCAAGAAAATAACACATTAGGAAATCTCATGGAACCATACAGAAATTCTTATGTTCTCTGACTCGACGGTTCGACGATTGGAAAGAGTTTTGGCTTGTTTTAAACGTCAATGGAACTTCTATTTCTCAAAATCACGGTCTGGCTACCCAGTTTCTAAACTTATTCCTGCCAGATTCAGGGATTTTCATCAATCTTACCCTGAGTTGCAGCAACCTCTATCGAAATTTAAAGCTCCCTTAAAGCTCCTTTAAACGGTAGCCATGGATAACCCTTTTAAAGGAGGATTAAGGGAGCTTTAAATTTGAACGGACGTTGCTGCAACTCAGGGAGTATCTTCTAAACTGAGTCTAATTGAAAAAATTTCTAATGAAAAAAGTGTTTCTTCTGTCTTTCGAGAATCTTCTGTTGAAAAATATGTTCAAGTCAAAAACTCTCCCTGTATATATATACAGCCTTCGAATTGTCTACTGAGGGGATCTCAGAATGCCTTTGAGCTACAACAATTCTGCAATTAAACTGCTCCACAAGAGTTAGGGATATCGTATTCAATCGTTTTGAAAAGTATGTAATCTTCGAGAAAATCGCTGTAAAATCATTTAAAACTCAATAACAACTTGAATCGACCCAATAAACATTTCGTCAATCTGGTCGCTTTTTTTCTGAAGTTTGGTTCTTTGCATATGCTTCATGAATGTTCTTATTTGGCTTCGATTTGAAACGAGTTTTCTGAAAATGCCAAGACGTAAATTAACAAACGCTGAGGCTAATAGGGCGATAGAAGGAAATGGAGAATAAAAATAAACCCCAAAAAATCAAAATTTATGCTTTTCCACCATAAAAGCAACCAGAACTCACCTACTATATCCTTGGACAACATCATTTTAAAATAAAGCACAAACTGCAGATATCTCGGAATGACAATTGACCACAAATTAAATTTCAAAATGCATGTCAATTCAACTGAACAAACAGCAATCAACAGAGCTATCCATTTTAGATCATTGACCTACAGAGATTATGGTATTGGGGTTGAAACAGCCAGCAAAATATATAGCATGATCTGTAGACCTCTACTTGAATATGGACATCAAATCCTGGGACAGTGCAACAAGAGCATCTCCAAAACAATAGGGGTGGCTGAACGCAATAGTCTATGAAAGATTACCGAAATGAGACGTCCGAACAATCCACTGCATAATCCTGCCAATGATTATCTTTATGAGAAGACAAAGATCGAACCAATAGGTGATAGGATACTGAACAAGAAATTCATTGGTCAACAACACAACATTAATATAATAGAACCATTGATACATAAGTTAACCCACCCGGAAAGATGCAAAAGGAAGTTACCAGAACTACCAATATTTCAATATTCACGTAGCCTAATCTAATGTTCTACATTCTATATTTCACAGACTCACACACCTTACAAATAATATTATACTGTAATACATAAATTGTACAAGGGCAGAAAGACCTCGGTCGATAGCCCTTTGAAAAGTTTTTCAATAAAGTTGTTCTCTCTCTCTCTCTCTCTCTCTCTCTCTCTCTCTCTCTCTCTAGGGCGATCGGAATGCTACAGGTGGCCTAACTCAGGTTGTTGTAGCGGAAAGGCTTCAAGTCAGCCAAAGTGTGAAATCTCGACTTTGGAATAGGTTCAGGGAGACTGGTTCGGTGTTAAAAAGACCAAGGCTTGGTGGGCGACGAAAAACAACACCTGCTTAGGATCGTTTCATCACCGTTTCGGCGAGAAGAAAGCCTACATCTACGTGTAGAATGCTACGGAATACTCTTCAAAATGTAGATGGGTCCAAGTTTCCATCGAAAACATCATACGACGTTTGAGAGAGGTGAATCTAGGTTCTAGACGTCCATTTAGAGGAGTTTCATTAACACGTGACCATAAGAGTTGAAGACTGGAATGGGCATGGCAACATATCAATTGGAACGATCAATGGCGTAGTGTCCTTTTCACTGATGAATCTAGATGTGAACGATTTTCCGATTTACGAAAAATAAGTTTATGGACAATCCCATGCATACCCCGTAATCGCCGCTATGTCCAAGAAGTTCATCTATTCCGAGAGGTTTGTGTTATGGTATGGGCCGGGATATGTTTCAACGCGCGCACGGATCTACACATTTGTCCTGGGTATATGACCGCCTTCCATTATAGGGAGCATATCATTAGCAATGTTTTGCCAAATTTTCACGCTGCTATTGGTGAAATTTTTCAATTTCTAGACGATAACGCTAGACCGCACCGTGTCGCCATAGTTGAGAATGCGCGCGAGGAGCTTGGTATTCCACTTTTACCAATACCTCCGCACTCACCAGATTTGAATTACATAGAACATGCATGGGATATGCTCCAAAGAAGATGACCTGAGAGAGCTTCTGCCCCGTTTATGGAACCAAATTTCTCAAGAAATGTTCAACAACCTCGTGAGTAGTATGCAAAGAAGATGTCAAGCTGTTATTGATGCCCGTGGAGGCCATACAGATAGTCTCAAAATGCTTGAATTCTCTGGGAATAAAATTTCGTTATTTTACTCGATTATTCTTAACTACCCTGTATACGCTGCAGACCTACAGGCTAAAATTAAATTTATTTCCTGCAACTTGAAATCATATTAATATGAAATTTCATCACAAAATCTCATCTAAACTATATTTTTTTGCAATTCAAGTCGATATCCCCAACTCCTGTAGAGCAGTTTATTTACTACAAGTTATGGGCCCAGCACGCTTCCAGCGTAGTTTCGAAAGATGTGAACATACTCGACAACAAAATTTCTGGATTTTACGGAAATGAAAACAATTATGATGTAATTCACTAAGGAACATATTCAATCAAACAAAAACTAAACCTTTCAGGGAGAAACAAAACTCCAATGGGCGAATGTATGAAAGAGCCATCAAGGAAATAAAGAAGGAGTGGTGACAGTACTTGAACTCTCTTCATCTTCCTCGAATCAGAAATTGAATATGAAAAAATGGAACTTGAAGTCTTGAAAGCGATCAAATCATTCGAATGAATCTGGCCTGGAAGTATTACCAAGTACTCAGACTGAAACATTGGGAAACTTTCCATTAAGCAAAATTTCATCATGACTCAATATCGCATAGTTTCAACAATCATAACTTTAACCAGCAGCTTCTGGTAACATTAAAGTCTTCGGTCTGCACCTACCTTGAGAAAACTTTGGAGAAAACGGAGCCATGATGCGAATCTGCAGAATTCGGATGACTCGAGGGCTTCTCGTCTTCCTTCTCTCCCCCTAGCGTTTCCATCCACGACAAAGGATAGGACAGTCTTTTTAACATCTGAAAATGTTGTTATTTAGGTAATATGTATTCATAATCAAAATAAAATGGGATCAAAACATTTTATTGTAATGAAAATTGTTACATCTTTATGAAGAAGCCTGATCATGTTTCTACTATGAAAGGTAAGCCTCAACTGATGAAGGTTATGTCGTTTTTTTTACTTCGGAAACGCAGAAACAATTCCGCTTCGCAGAAAAATGCAAGATAATTCAAAGAAAACACGAGAAATCTCAGATCAAATAGATAACTACTCCAGCGTCTACACTGGGACTGTACTAAACGAAGAAGTCAACATTGCCCAAGATTTGATAACATGAACTGTTTACTCACTTTGTTCTTTCTATTTTCAGCCTTCTCATTCTCATCCTTGTTCGATTCTATACTCGATAATAGTGGCGGTAATGTTGGATCAAGATCTGACGTAGAGTCGAGACTGAAAGATACCGAGTTGTTCTTTTTCCTAGGGCTGAACATCTCGTGTGTGTTCGTCACATTTGTAGGAGCTATGGTGATGGGTGGGACCCAATCTTTCGACAGCACTATATCAGCATCGCTGTATTGCTAGAGGAAACATGAAGTAATTGTTTAAACTTTACCTTGACTTGGTCGAAACTCAGACTTACTTTTTTGGTTGGTATGGGGACCACTGGAGGTAGACTTGATTCCCTGATATCTATTCCCGAATCATGACAACTCTCCTTGGATGTGGTCTCTTCTTCCTCTATATTCTCGACCGGTTCCTCTTGCATCGAAGAAGAATGGATAGGCATTTCATCTACATCGATCGAACTGAAAAAATTTGAAATGAATATAAACGATTGCAATAAGTGAATGTCTAGGTGCTTACGCTCTGTCTCTCGAAGACACCGGCCAGTGATGGTCTAGTAATGACTTCCTTCTCTCCTCCAGTTGTTTCTGTTGATGTTCGGGATCTTCTGTATTCGTTGGGGTGACCAAGTCTCGGTCGAAGGCTTTGGGGAAGGCATCTCCCTCTCTCTCGGTGCATGAACAAACCGACTCAGCATCATCTCCAGCTGAAGACAAATATTTATGAAACAAATGCAGTTAACAGTTGAAAAAAATAAGAAATATGTCACATAGTACTTGTTCTTATTGCATAGGTCAATAATGTATGGATCCCACTCCCAATCAAATTAAAAAGTAACAAAGCCCATTTAGATGTTCTGTATTTGTAGCTTTAAACCCGAACTTCATGAGGCGCTGTTGAATACTGTTGCCTTCTGTTCATGTAAGAGAAGTTGATGCCCAAATAAATTTTCTATGAGGGTTATCACTCCTACTATCAGATCTTCACCTAGTCTTTGGTTACCATTCCTCTCCATATTCGCAGAGGGAAAACAACTTTGAATTTTTGGAACATCAAGATAATGAAAAAAATTATATTGGACTCAAAGTATGAAACATGTAGAATGTGCAGACAGAGGGTTGTCTATTATTTATCTGGACGAACAACTGGGTTGCCAGGTATGAACAGGTATGTCGATACCAGTTACTTTCACTTGATGTGATAATAAAGAAAATTATATAACAGCATAAGCGTCTGCAAAAACTTTGGCCCTAATAGAGATTTGCGAATTTTAAAGATTTAAATTTCGACGAGTGTGGACATGAGTGACAGAGAGATCTGAGGTTGATATACCGTGTAATAATAAAGGATCGAACATCGTTGTCGTGTGTGATGATACCCTGAATGTAAGACAGTGCTCATGCTCTGTTAACTTTGAAGAGTACAGGTTCCTCAACTACCCTCCATATTTAAAAAACGTATGGCATTATCTTGGAGCAACTGACATTTGCATTTCAACCAGAATAATTAATTAGATACATAACAATCTAATGTCAGTTGCCCCAAAATATCGCCATACTTACTGTTTGCAGTATGGTGAAGGGGCACCTCTACAATTCATAGTTTACTAACCGAGAATGAGCACTGTCTTGCATTCAGGGTCCCATCAGACACGATTGCGATGTTCGGTACTTCATTATTATATACGGTTTCCTCACCTCGGATCTCTTTGTCACTCATTTCCACACGCGTCGAAATTTAAATCTTTAAATATCGCAATCCCCCATTAGGACCAAATTTCTTGCAGACAAACCTATATCAACGTGTTCACAATGAAACAACAATGCTGATCGTGATTTTTAAAATCACAATCGGCGTTTGATGCATAGAGGCATGACATCTCGTGACTCATAGAGACATTAGAATTTTATCATTTGCTCATCGTAGGCCAAGCAAATTAGCTTCAAAAAATGGTGGGCCTGGAAATAATTGGTGGAGTTCGGGAAACTGTTTTAATCATTCTTTAAGGTCTCTAATAAGAGTAGTTTGAGCTTTGCCCCAATTAACCAGTGGAGCGTATTTCGTGACGTTCGAAAACCCTCGAAATTTTCGGACTATTTTAGGTTTTTCTCGAATAGCTCCTAAACTAAGCACTTTATGAAAAACTTTGTGATATTCAAAAGTGTTAAACATTGAATTCTGCCCCTAAAAAGTATAACGATATTATATTTTGAACAAGAAGTTTTATAGAAATCATATGTCGAATTATGGCAAATTTTCACACTTTTCGAAAAACAGTTCCCAGAACTCCACCAATTATTTCCAGGCAAATGTCTAATTTGCTTGGTCTATCGATACATGAAAATATTTTATGATTGACGCCACTCTTTGATATTCAACATTAAAATCGGTGTCTGGCACAGTGATAAGAGATGTTCTGAAGAATAAACAACCTTGTTAGAATGAATTGAAAAGTCACAATTTTACCTGCAAAGTAATGTCGGCCATGAGAACGTGCCCAACCAGAGCACTTGAGATTATAAAGCCCTGTTCTCAGAGCTTCGTCGTGTCGCTGGCGACAGTTGTTCAGCCAATCAGAGCATGTAAACAAAACTTCCCCTGACCCCTACCTTTTCATTTCTGGTTGTCAAAATCTGTCGCGACACGCCCCGTTTGTAGTTGAAATATTTCAACTACACATTGGATTTCTGCTACGATCTCATGAAACAAGGAAGGAGTGGGGATCGTCGCCAGCGACACGACGAAGCTCTGAGAACGAGGCTTAACATTGATTGACAGGATGGCTCATGAGGCCATCCTCAGAATATCTAGAGAAGGTAATGAGAGAATTAGGTTTCAGGGAGTCTCTCCCTGAGTAACTCTCTCTGAGTAACTACATCTCATCTGCGAACCTTCCTTGGGATGTAATGGTCAAGAAAGTAAGTACTGAGAAAAACTTCACTACAATGCTATGCAAAAAAGAGGAATGGGAGCGGGAATTCACCGACCAAAATTTCAAAGAAAATACTGTTAAATGGTATACAGTTGGTTCTAGAACCAACACGGGAGCTGGCGCTGGGGTTCACGGGCCAAAGCCAAGTGTGTACTATTGTTAGGCTCCTGTGTGAGTGTTCTGCAAGCAGAAATATTAGCAATCGAAAGATGCCTAGACATTAATCTAGAGAGAAACTATCAGAATTGCGACATAGCTATTGACTCAGATAGTCAAGCTGCTGTTAAAGCACTGAACTCCTTTGTCATCGACTCAAAGTCGACATGGGAATGCCGGATTAAACACAATGGGGTAGGCAAGAAAAATAAGGTCTCTTTGATCTGGGTTCCTGGTCATTCGGGAATCACAGGTAAAGAAGAAGCCAATAAACTTGCCAGAGAGGGTGCTCGGAAACCACTTACTGGCCCAGAACTTTTCTGTGGTATAGCAAAATGTACATATAAGAAGAAGTTTCTAGAGAAGGAGAAAACTGAAGGAGAAACACTCTGGCAGATTCTCCCAGGGATAGAACACTCCAAAAAGTTCCGTCGGAATTTTGAAACTGCAAGATCCAAAAAAATTTGGATCTCAGTAAGAACCAACCACACCTCCTCACTGGCTTTCTTACAGGCATTGTCACCTCAGAAAGCACTTGCTGAGAATGGGCGTATCGGACACTGACGAGTGTAGATTCTGTGGGGGGGAGGAAGAAACTCCTATTCACCTAGTCACAGAATGCTTTGGCATTGTAAGCCAAAGGAAACAATGCTTTGGCCAAGAGACCTGTAGGAGTGAGGAATTAGCCTCACTTAAGCCTTCCGAGATATTGGATTTCATAAGATCTCTGGGACTGGAAGGCGAGCTGTAAAGCTTTGTCAGGGGGCACAATAGACCATCAGGTCGCAGTGGACTCTAACCCCTTTTGAACTATTAACTAATGACGGCAACAACTACCGCCAGCCAGACAGGCAAGAACTGAAAAGGACCAAAACGAAAACACTCACCAAGCTCGGGGAACGTCTCGTCCTTGACCAGCAAGGAATCAGGCTCCATGTCGGCCACGCTGCTCTCCCGACTTCGGATAATACACACTCCGGCTTCTCCGACTGCCCGGACTGGGCGTGAGACACCCTCATGTGGGCGATGTCGCTGTAGATGGCCGCGTTCACCACGAACTCCATGGGCGCGATCACGCCGTAGGCCTCGGGGCCGTGCTCTATGACCAGGGGGTCGGACACGTTCGGGTCGAACATCACCGCGTTGGGGGTGACCAGCAGCACGCCCCCCCCCAACCACCCCTTGGCCGTCGGTGATGTGCCGCACGTTGATCTTGAGGAACCTCTCCCTGAAGATGGGGGACTCGTCGTCCCTGTCGGAGGAGCTCTGCGCGCAGGAGGGGGTCCGCACTCTCTCCACATGTCCTGGCTTGGGGCTCACCGGCCTCAGGGTGTCCAGCAACTCTGCAAGGTAATTCAAGGCGGATTGTAACATCTGGGCCACTCGTTCCAAAAAATATTAACGTTTAAAGCAACGGAACTTAATTTTCTCCCATTTTTATCTCTTCCGGTCCTGATTTGATCCCTAAACCACGAATAATACACGTAGATACACTGTAAAGCACTAGAAACTAGCTCGAACGATTTCAAAATACAAAATAAAGATGTATATATGAATGTTGGATCTATTAGTCCGAGATAAGACGAATAAATATTCCGTTTACATGTCCGTCCGAGGACTCGGGAAAACTGAAAAGGTGTATCAACTGATGATAACGAATATTGTGAAACATAAGTTGAAGTAACGTCGAAGATAATCTTATCTGAAGGTCGTACATTAATTGTGCGTCGAATGCAGTACTGAGACGTCTCCGGAACGGGTTTTCCTTTTGTGGAAAATCAGAACGACGGACGCGTTTTTGTGAATGAGGTTGATCGGGATCAACAGATTTACAGGGTATCCCAAATTGCTTGAATTTGACTGTTTTGGGTACTTCTGGACCAGATAGGTAAAAACTTCGAAAGGTGTCCTGGGCTCGATTTTCGTGAAAACACCATTTATGAAAACCGTTTCACGATATCTTTATTCTTTTTTAATTTTGAAAAAATTATCGACTTCGAGAATGTGCCATAACTTTTTTATTTACGAAAATATCTGAAAATGATTTGAACTTTCTAGAAGCGCTTTTCCACCGGAAATGAGAAACTATACCTATTCTATTTTTTTTCTCGTCAAAAAAAACCATTTTTTGATTTCGAATACGAAAGCATGATTTTTCATCTTTTATCATGAAAAAAAAAATTAAAGATAAAAAAAATTTAAAATTGTGCCTCATTCCGGATGAAAACGTGCTTGTTGATAATTCTTATCCCTTTCAGATATTTTCGAGAATGTAAAAGTTATGGCACATCTTCTAAATAGAAAAAATTTCAAAATTTGTTATATCTTCAAAACAAATGAAGATATCGTGAAACGGTTTTCATTACTGGTGATTTCACGCAAATCGAGCCAAGGACTCCTTTCAAACGTTTGTACCTATCTAGTCTAGAAGTACCAGAAACCAGCCAAAATCAAGCAATTTGGGTTACAATGTACAGGGTTATTCACGAATATGACTCTATAGAATATTTTTAGGAAAGATAGAAGATTCAGGATTGAAATTCTAAAGGTGAGCTTCAAGTAAGAAGATGACTTCTCGTATATTTTTTGAAGGTTCTAGGACTTTCGGTCATAATATAGATTCTCCATTGAATTCTGACTCTTTTCGATTCCAAAAGTTTCAATTTTCCCGAAAAAATTTTCTTCAAATGAGTAAATAAGAGAAAAAATCCCAAAATTGAACTCTGTTGAAATATGTATAGACAACTTCGAGGTTTTTTCTTTAAAAATTTTCATTTTTGAGAATCTCCGAGAAGAAAGGCTGATGCTTGTTTTCCGATAGCGTGATTTTCAGAATATTATCAGGAGATCACAAATTCTTTGTCAAAGTTAGAAGTGACGAAACACCAAAAAATCGTTTTTTTTAATTGGAACCCCATTTTTCGAAGCATTTTCGAAATCTTCGTCCAAGACTTTTATCCCGAAACCAATATTTTTCGAGATATTCAGGAAAAAGATTTTTTCTTCAATTTTCAATCTCATTCCGAATGTGTTTTTCTACTGAAAAATAATTAGCGGTGGAGTGAAATTTTTGGGAATATTTTCTCGGTAACAGAGATTTCAAAAATTTAACTTGACCGCTAATTATTTTTCCAGTAAAAAAACACATTCGGAATGAGATTGAAAATTGAAGACAAAATCGTTTGTCCTGAATATCTCGAAAATATTCATTTTGGCATAAAAGTCTTGGACGTTTGCTCCTATTATTTTTTGAGATTTCGTAAATGCTTCGAAAAAATGGGGTTCCAATGTGAAAAAAAAGGTTTTTTGATGGTTCGTCACTTCTGACTTTGACAAAGAATTTGTGACCTCCTGTATCATATTCTGAAAATCACGCTATCGGAAAAGAAGCATCAGTCTTTCTTCTCGAGATTGTCGAAAATGAGAATATTTAGTGAAAAAACCTCGAAGTTGTCTGTATTTCAATTTTGAAATATTTTTTTTCCGTATTTAATCAATTGAACAGAATTTTCTCGTTAAAATACGAACTATTGGAATAAAAAAGACTCGGAATTCAATGGAGAATCTATTAATGCAATAAAAAATGGGTCTTTCCATTTGAAAAACGAAATTTGATGTCACCTTCCCGAAAATCCGGAAGTTCAGAACCCCTTAACAAATATACGAGAAGTCGTCTTCTTACTTGAAGCTCACCTTTAGAATTTCAATCCTGAATCTTGTGTCTTTCCTAAAAATATTCTATAGAGCCGTGAATCACCCTATATATTCTTGGGGATCGATGAAGCAAGATAAAAAATTCTTGATTGATTTCTAAAATTTTTAGTTAACCCTAATCATCAATTTTGATCTGGGGATCTTTAACTCCAAAAGTTTTTCAGAACACATATTATTTTTTTTTAAATAAAATCTTAGTTGATTTAGGAAGCAAAATTTAGAAAAGATCTCAGATCACATAACCAGAACACTACACTGTGCCGCACTTTGGTTGAGACTATATCTCAGCTATTATAAAAGATATCACTTTTTCGTTTAACTTTTAAAGCCACGAACAGCAATATTTCAACTACTTTTGATAAAGATTGTGTAGGAAAACGGTATTCATTCCGATGATAACTATGTTGTTTCGATTTTACATGTTCCAAGAACGTTTTCTGTATGGCCTCCGTAAAGGTAAAGAATTTCTTCACTTTTTCTTCTCTTTCTTAAAATTCTTCAAATGACCCAGAGTGGAGATAACCCTATGCATTTTATCGATTCAAATGAGGTGGAATGACGAAAGTCGGTGAAGTTCAAAACGAATACAATCTGATAGTTTTATAGCTTCAATCAAGGCTGGGTTTGTTCTTATGAATAACGCATAGATTAGAAAATGACATAACCGTTATTCCAAAGTCGGTACAATGTCCAAAATTTTGTTCGAATTCGATTATTTATGCATACGAGGCGATATTGGGTTGATTGATCAGTGTTTCGTTTGGTTGGAGGTCGGTAGAGAATCTCGGTTTAATCAAAATAATGTCGATGAGAAAGAAATACAGGGGAAACACCTCATCGTTTCATCTAATTCAAAATCAGGCAATTCTGCTCGAAGCACCGATGAAATTTTTCATGGATTTTCAACAGTCTTACCCTGAGTTGTAGAAACGTCCATTAGAATTTAAAGCTCTCTTAATGCTCCTTTAAATGGAGTATTCATAGACGGTAGCCATGGATAATCCATTTAAAGGAGGATTAAGGGAGCTTTAAATTTTAACGGACGTTGCTGCAACTCAGGGTGTATTTTCTGAACTGAGTCTAATTGAAAAAATGGCGAATGAAAAAAGTGTTTCTTCTGTCTTCGGGAATCTTCTGTTGAAAAATATGTTCAAGTCAAACACTGACCCTGTATATGTCTACTGAGGGGATCTCAGAAAGCTTTTGAGCTACCACAATTTTGCAATTATTTCGAAGTTACGATATAATCTCCTGCTTTTTCGATGTGAATCATAAAATGCCCGAAGATGTATCAATCATTTTTTCTTGCTCGATGGATTTCTGGGATCCTCTCACTTAACAACGCATTTGGGATATACGATATACAGGGTGTACCAAGTTCGACGGCCTATTAGGCGTTTCTGGAGAACTGGATCTATTTGAAATCTGAAAATTGGGATTATGTTATTGTTTGCCATTATGTACCGTGCTAAAATATTTTTGGTGCCTGACCACTTTCAGTTATACAGGTAGTGAAAAAAAATATTTCAAAAATTTTTTTTCTGTTTTTTTTTAAATCGATAGAGTATTCAATTGTGAATATATTCCTATTCAAATCGTGTCTTTCGTCATAATACTTTCCAAAATACCGAGGAAAAACTTTAGAAAAAACGGAGATAAGAGTTTTCGGTATTATGTTTGTTATTCCTAATCTAGATATCTTAAGCACAAACCGTTCTCACATTTTTGAAGTCGAAGTCTGTAGAAATATTGTACATTTTTAAAATTTTGAAAAAGTCACAAGGTGTTCCATATGTAGGGTCAAAAATTGGGATCAAGATTGGACCATAACTTTCGTTTTCAAATAAGAACCCTATTGTTTTGCGTTGGATTGTGTGAAGAAAAATGATGATAATGTTTCAACATGTTAATGCTCCTAAAATCAATAACTCTTGAGTTATTCAGGATTTCCTGATTTCATGTCGTACGTAGAGTCAAATTCATAGAATCTGTTTCATATCAACAATGACTTTGGTCATAGAAGATAAATCAATCGAATAACTCACTAGTGACACACCTCTTTTCTGAATTCATTCATCATTCTTGATATGGAACAGATTTCACGAATTTGACGCTACGTACGACATAAAATCAGAAAATCCTAAATAACTCAAGAATTATTAATTTTAAGAGCATCAACATGTTAGAACATTATCATCATTTTTCTTCGCAGAATCCAACGCAATCATAAAAAATTAGGTTTTTATTTCAAAAACGAAAGTTATGAGCCAGTCTTGATCCCAATTTTTGACCCAGCATTTGGAACACCCTGTGACGAATTTTTCGAAATTCTAGAAAAGTAAAATATTTCCACAATCTTCGACTTAAAAAATGTAGAAACGGTTTGTGCTTAAGATATTTAGAATAGGAACCGAATACTCATATCTCCCTTTTTTCTTCCGTTTTTTCTCGATATTTTGAAAAGTATTTTGATGAATGCAACGATTTGAGTACGAATGTATTCATCAAATTCAAAATCAAAAAAACAGAAAAATTTTTTTTTCACTCACTGTATAACTGAAAGTGGTCAGGCTCCAAGAATATTTTAGCTCGGTCGATAATGTTAAACAGTAATAAATATAATCCCAATTTTCAGATTTCAAATAGGTCCAGTTCTCCAGAAACGCCTAAACGGCCGTCGAACTTGGTACACCCCTGTATATATTCTAAGAGAGATCTAAACACAATATTTTTCATGTATATACAAGTTTTTCCGATTCTGATGTTAAGAAGATATAGCCATTTAAAATTATTATGAGAGATGCCTCTTTTGAAACACTGAAGTTTTTCCAAGCTTCAGGTTTACTATTTTCACCGTACCACCATATTGGAAAAACAGGCCTGGAGTCACTTTTCTATTTCATTTTACGAACGAAGTAGATTATTCTATTTTCAATGCCAAAAATGAGTCACTGCAATTATACTGGCGATTACCTAATATTGAATACTATTCTCCTTAATTTTCGATTAAAATGAATTCGGCTGTTATTCAAGCTCTGATATAATCTCCAATATGTTATCATTCTTTATAATTGCTTTCAAACCTAACCCTTTTAACCTTTCATCCTCATATGAATCAATAAAAGAATAGATCTTTGGGCCAAAGTGAATGTTATTACGCCCCTCCTCTAATTCAATCTACAGGGCAACAGTTGAAATGTTTATACGCACCTTTCTCGTCTCTGGGAAATCCTCATGGGCCTCTTCTACAGGCGTAGATCCTTCGGATTCCTCCTCGACCGTTTCCCTAAGGGGAACGTAGAGTTGTTGTCCGGGAAATATGTAAGGGGTTGCTAACCTGTTCAATTTGGTCAATTCTGTAGGGGTTGTGTCGAACCTTGCGGCTACTGATGTGAGTGTATCTCTATCCACAACCTACAATGAAAAGATCATTTAAATAAACAGTAAACACAACAAGTAGAAATTAGAATATAAAGCTAAACAAGACAAAAAAGATCGCCATCAAAGAGATGATCACAAAGTTTGTCGAAAGTTCATGCCAACATTTCGAAATAGTTGATAATATAACGATAGATCTTGGTAGACCTTATGTGTTGTGAAAACAACCCCTTCTAATCATTCAAAACAAAACATGACAATCATAGGCCAAGCAAATTAGCTTCAAAAAATGGTGTGCCTGGAAATAATTGGTGGAGTTCGGGAAACTGTTTTAATCATTGTTTTAGGCCTCTAATAAGAGAAGTTTGAGCTTTGCCCCAATTTCCCAGTGGAGCGTATGTCGTGACGTTCGAAAAACCCCGAAATTTTCAGACAATTTTAGGTTTTTCTCGAATAGTTCCTAAAATAAGCACTTTATCGAAAACTTTGTGATATTCAAAAGTGTTGAGCATTAAATTCTGCTTCTACATAGTATTACGACTTCATAGTTTGAACAAGTAGTTTTAAAGAAATCATACGTCGAAATATGGCAAATTTTTACACTTTTCGAAAAAACATACTTTTTCACTATAAAACGTAAAATACCTATGAACTTTAGAACGAGATGTCATGGGATAAGAGTTGTAGACCATCATATTGTGATAAAAACGTGACCCCACCCCTCCAAATTACAATGACAAATCGCGCTGTAGCTCATTCTGCTGAGGATGCTGCTCATTTCATCGTAGCTAGTGCTGTTGAATTTGCTCAGCAGTCTCATGAGTTTGTGGATAATGTTGGGGAGGATACTGAGCTTCTTATAATTTTCAATGTTCGAGCCTTTATATGTACCAATTTTTTTTAATAGGCCTGGCAAATAAGACGATGTTGTCTTATCTCCCTTGCACCACAAATTTTCATCAGTTTCGAAAAAAACATATTATTCCTTCATGCTTTGATGGCTGCGACACTACGTCATCTATTCCGGTAAAGTAAAAATCAAATTTCTAAAGACGTTTGAAATCAACACAAACCTGCTGAAAGCAGCAGAATTGTTTAGCAAATCTAACGCATCTGCCGATAAGGTCGACGATTCAGGGAAGAAATGCATGGCAGCCTTTTATAAAATTTATTTCAAGCAATTAAATGTATTGTGTTACGAGATGTTTGAAACTCCAACTGAATCAGCACCTCGACAACACTCGCTAAGGACGTATTTACAGTTAATAAAAATATGTAATATATTGTTTTTAGTAATGAGTTGTATTGTTTAGTTATTAGTTAATGAGTTCCACGTTTGTTATTATAATTGATTTAGTTGATTTTCAACGTCTTCAGGAATTTCAGTTGTCCTTTACCAAGTGACTAAAAACATGAAGGAAAAAAATGTTGTTTTTCGAAACAGAGAAGAACTTATAGCGCAAGGGAGAATAGGCAATTTATCGTCTTGCTTGCCTTTGCCAAGCTTAGTAAAAAAATTTTGGTGCACATAGGGGTTGAGCAGTCAAAATTACAAGAAGGCCAGTGTCCTCCCCAACAATAACCAAACACTCATGGGACTGCTGAGCAACTTAAACAGCACTAGCTACGATTGAATGATCAGCATCCTCAGTAGGATGATCTACTGTGCGATTTTACATTGTGGATGGGAGGGGGGAGGTTACGTTTTATCACAATTTGATGGCCTACAACCCTCATTCAATAACTGTTTGTTCTAAAGCTCGTAGTTCCAAGGATATACGTTTTATAATGAAAAATGTGTTTTTTTCGAAAAGTGTAAAAAATTGCCATATTTCGACGTATGATTTCTATGAAACTACTTTTTCAAAATATAATATCTTAATACTTTCTAGAAGCAGAATTTAATGCGGAACACTTCTGAATACAACAATGTTTTTGATTAAGTGCTTAGTTTATGGGTTATTCGAGAGAAACATGAGATAGTCCGAAAACTTAGAGGTTTTTCGAACGTCATGACATACTGGGAAATTGGGGCAAAACTCAATCTATCCTAATAAGAGGATTAAATGAATGATTTGAACAGTTTCCAGAACTCCACCAATTATTTCCAGGCAAAAGTCTGATTTGCTTGATCTATCATGTGAAATGAAATTATTGGACAAAAAAGGAATATGTGACTTAAAACAGATCCTCTTAGATTGTTTCGAACTTGAAAAACAGTTCCAATAAGCAATTCGGGCCCAAAACTCACCCAGTGCATGCAATGTATGTACGAACAACTGTGAAAAACTCTGAACATTCTACAAAGCACAATTCAGAAAACGTAGCCTCACACCCACACCATAACACTATAAATTACATAGGCTATAAACGTTTTCGTTATCAACAAACCGCGATTTCGTTTCCTGCACCTAAATCCACGATCAACCTAGGAAAAAAACAATTAAACACTCACCGTGTACAGCTTGGTATTCTCAGGTGGTCCACTTTTCTTCTTCTCCGATAAACTATTCGTTGAACTATTCAAATCTGAAACAAAAAGGCAGCATGAGGCTCGAGTTGCTCGTCGATAGGTTAGAACTATTGACCTCGTTTATTGTTGATAAAAACAACAACGTAGTTGTCCTCGTGGTCTAAACTGAAATAGACGTCCGAATAAGCGTCCACCGACTCATTGTCTGTCATAATTTTTGACAGGCAAGAACGAAAACTGTCCCTACAACCTTATACTTATACTTCGTTGTCTGTGCACTCCTGCTACGGACGAAAAAATTGCGCGAAACATAGCCGTCTGTACGAAGAATCAACAATCGTGAAACTTGAATGGTGTGCGTGTAATTGATATGGTTCGTCGCCTGCTGGCTTTGCACTTCTGTGCTATGGGAAAAACGAAGTGAACGGCCTTCGAAACGAAGCGAAGCAGAGCTTTGTGGGAACAGATGGAATGTGTTGCGATCAGCTAAACGTAGATATCTTGCACCGCACAACGCTAGAGCTAACCGTCAACTAGTCAGACGATAGAGATAAGTCCGTTTATGGTCCGAATTATGAAAATATCATTCACGTATGTTGATAAATGCAGCATTATGAGTCACCTTGCAGTTTCAGATTCTCTATTTCCATTCTGGAGAAAAACCATTTTATGGGCGTGCTGCCGCGTATAGTTTGCTTCTGGATGTGTCTCAAAAGATTTGGCGATTTTCATCCATTTAGTTATCGATATTTTCGGGATCGAAATGTATCCGAAGAGAAAAATTTTGCTGTCTTATTGACAGTTTCATGATTGCTACCAAAGATTATAGAGTATAAAGATGGGAAACGAAGCGACTACAGTGATGTGAGCGACATCTGTAGTTTCGAAAGTAAACGGGTTATGGTTCAAATATTTAATTAGGGTCCATTTGGCAAAGATTATTGGCGATTCCAAATAATTAGACGGCACCTAGCGGATAGATATCGAACCTAGAAAACAAGTAATGAAAACAAATTTTACACGTAAATATTGATAGAATCAAGAATATTTTTGCTACTCTAGATATATTTGTCTTAATTTTTTTTCCGGAATAGCAGAATTGCCGTTGGAAAATAATGGTAAAAGTATTTATATCAGTGACATTCAGATTAAGTGATATTTGAGAGTTTTTCAAGTTTTAGGTTGAGAGCTATCTTTGGTCTATGTGAATAGGAAAAATTATTGAAATGAATGGTAAAGTACTATTACTAACGGTGTATAACACTAATTGATGTATTCTTAATTGCTTCTCAAGGAAAGGCAGCAATAGGAACATACATTTCCATCAATTTACAAAGAAAGGTTATATTAGTCGAGGACTGAAAAAAACGTTTTTTGCAGAAATTACGCAAAGGAGGACTATGTTACGTTTAATAAGGTAGTTTGTTTGCTTCATTTTGATTATCTTGCTACAGGTAAACGATTTTTTAAAATATTTTCAATGACTTTTTCATCTTTCCAGGTCAACATTACAGCATATGATATGAAGGTTCCCTAACTGAAGGCATTGTAAAATATATGTTTCTTTATACAATGCTGAAGGCTTATGCTGTTTCCTCCTAAAATTTACCAGAGATTCAACAGAAAAAAAATTAATAGGCTTACCATGGCTCAGCGCAAATTGAGGATGGAAAGACAAAATTCACTTAGGGAAAAAAATTTAATTCCTCAACAAAATGTGAGGCCATTCATTGATTCTCATGATTTCGAAAGTAATGAGGAAATTGAACATCACAAAACAATGGAAATGTCATATTTAATGAAAGATGAACGGTCTGTTGTTGATGTACTGACGAACCTACAATTTGTTGTAAATGAAAATTCAGAGGAATTATTAAAGAATGAGTAGAATCAAGTGAACAGTGGTAATTTAATGTGGAATTTTGCAAAAGCATCAAAATGAGAAGCAGTTGAACTCATTGACAAGAATTCTAAATTTTAAAATGCTTCATGATTTTGTTAGGTTAGTTTCAGAGATATGCCTAAATTGCCCTAAATGAAAGACAACTTACGCTGACTAGTAAGAAATGAGTACTTTTTTTGTTTTATTTGTCAGCATTTTGTTTCAGTTCACTTTGGCTTTGCAATGACATTGTTCCTGAGTTTCTGGTATCGATATTTCTATCTTCTATTATATTTATCGGTAAATGTAAGTAGAATATCAAATTTTCCAATGTAAATGAATATTCTATTCATACTTGATTGTTATCGTCATATTGTGTGATAAAAAAATTGTACAATTTCCCTGTTGCTGAAACGCAAATAAAGACTAGAAAGAATTTCAAAATCTTTATTCATTTTCAAAAATAAAACATGCAATAAATGATCAAAATAATAAAATAAAGTCTTCTCAATCATATTTTGTGGGAAATTTTCATTGAAAAGAACACCTTCAAAAATGTATAAACAATGAAGTCGCAGGACTCAAAATTGAAAAGACTCATTCCTAGTTGAACCTATGCGTAGTATGAATAATTCTGCTTCAATTGAATACCACTTGGAAGTGGTGGCATTTATTGACGAATTATGCAGAAGAAGCACACAAATACATTGTAACTCGATAATTTGGGAGACAGGCATCAACAACGTAGTCTCTTGTATTTCCGAATTGTGGTGAAAAGAAAGAATGAAGTTAATAATTTACCAATCTTTTGTTTTTTTTTCGTTCTACTACCTTCGAATAAACCCGATATTGTGTGATACATATTCATTTGATCGTACTGATTGTTCTTATAAGTAATTTAAAAATCTGTGCATCATTCATGGCAAAAACGAATTGGTTCACCTCAATTCACTTCACTCAATGTCCATAAACACACACACACCAACTCAAAAAGTCTTTAAATCACTTCAATAAATAAAAATTCAGTCATTTCATTCACAAATTAACTAAATTATTCAAATATCCAGTTTTCATTCGAAAATTTTAAAACAAATCGCCTAGCGCCACCCAGGCTGGTGGCGAAATAACGAACCTAGAAAACAAGTAATTGTTTACAACTTGCAGCGCCCTCAACGGTAGTTGGAATCGCCAATTTACAAAGATTATAGAGTATAAAGATGGGAAACGAAGCGACTACAGTGATGTCAGCGACATCTGTTTTTCAAAAGTAATCGGTCTATGGTTGAAATATTTAATTAGGGTCCATTTGGCATAGATTATATAGAGATTATTAGTAGGCTGTTGTCAATTTTGAAAGAAATACTTGAATAAATATTTTTGCTGAATGATTATATTTTCTCGCGTATTTTCCTCTAAAACAACTCGAAATCTACAAGAGTAGCACCTAGCTCACTCCATAATCTTGGTTTGTGTGTTTTTCTGTTATAAATTTTGTGTTAAAAACTGGCCGACAGTCGAAATGCATGGTGATTAATTGCAGAAATAATAGAAAGAATAATCTTGAATGGGAATTCTTTTCATTGCCAAAGAGAATGAAAATGTAAGTTTTAAAACTCGTATCATGTAATTGTGTTGTTCATTGCTTTTTATTTTCAGTGTTGTCAAATGGATAGAGGTGGCAAAAATATATTGTTCTGGATAATTTGTTTGCGAACCGAATTTTCTTCGGTCTAATTCATTAGATCAAAAAGTTCCACTCATAGAGGCAATGGTGGTCAGAAGAACGACTTATAGAGGTGGTGGTTCTCTTGACGACCCTTCCAGCAGTTCGACTCATCTACTAGACCCTCTAGTCTCACTGAGGTGAAAATACACTGGGTAAGATATGTATGAATCGGGTCCAGAACAACTGTTTGACTTATCGATGTTCGATTTATCGAGAGTTCACTGTATGAGTGAACTCTTAAAATTGTTATTATAATTCTCTAATATGTGAACAGATTTTTGAAATGTTCTCAATTTCATAATTCTTGTATTGTAGTTGATTTTACACAATCATTTCAAATAAAAATATAAAGAATCCAGAAGCGTATTTCATTTGATTCAAAACAATATGTAGATGGAAAATATCATCCTGATCAAAAAGCGAAGCCTTGCTTTTGTTTTGTCGATCGGGATGTTACTTTAAAAGATCGACAAAGAATACTCAATTTAATGGGAATTTATGAGAAGTATAATTCGAATTTCGCGCCTATTAAAATAGTATTCTGTACTGAATAATGTTTTCAGAGCCCCCTAGGTGTCAAAAGGAAGAAAATAGCCAAAAATCGAAGCCGGATTTTAGTACCACAGATATAAGGGCGTTTCCTATCTTTCTAACTCTATAATCTTTGTTCTAAGACAAGTTGCAGAATGAGCTCCTATTCCAACACGAATGCGAAATTCGAAAACGAGAGACGAAGGAGCTAGTATTAGACGACATGTTCTCTATTTCAGTCAAGTTTTGTGAAATACTCCCGAAATTCAAATAAAAAATTCAGAATAGTGACTTCTGTATGTATCTTGGCAGTTGGTGTGACTTACGGAATATGACAGAATATGGAATTTGATTTGAAAATTGATAAGATGAGATGTCAGTGTTGACAACCACAAAACGAAAATTATACCTGAAAACAATGCAGCAATAAGTTCATTACAGCACTGCTTTAAGAACCGAAATGAACTTCATTACGATACTGAAATAGAAAAACATTGTTATTTATTTTTCAGCAGACAGCAGACCATTTCCATGGTCCCTAGATACATTCTCTATGACTTTTGAAGTTTCCATCTCGATGCATAATTTTTCTTGCCGTCTGAAAAACCAACTCATTAACTATCGACTCCCAGAAAAAACATCTCATAAATTTTTAATGAACTCTGTGTCATCAGTGAACTTGAAAAACTAACCATCACAAATTATATATAGAAAATGTATTATTCATAATGATATTGTGCAACTTGAAATGTCTACGGTGCGTGATTATGAAATACGATGAATTTAACAATAATTCGAATGATTCATTGCATTTTTCTGAGGAACATACTTCTTTGGGAATACCGCGACATTTTTTTCACGACAATAACTCGGAGGAAATACCCGCATCTGCAATACGTTTGTTCACTTCATAACCTCATTGATGACCAATACAAACAGAAGACAATGGTGGTTACATTAAACTAAACACTCGTATCTTGTTCACTAATGAGTAAACATTCAATTATCAATTTTCCAACAGTTATTTCCATCATGTGTCTAGGCTGTGACGTATTTAGGTAACAATTCATTATGATGTTGAGTATAGTTTTTTTTTTTATGCTATGACCTCTTCTGAGTAAGGTTCCTGAGGGTTCTGTGTTGGGACCACTTCTTTTTATTCCAGAATATCTGGAATTCTTTGTAAATGATGAACTATTTCTTCCTGTCTAGGTGAATACACACAGGTGAGTGTTATTATTTAAGAAAGAAGTTACCAACACCAAGATGAATAAAACTATCAATTCCACTCTATAGATCAATCGAGATTAAACAAGCAGAATCGCAGGAGATATAAACTCACGTAGACTTCAATTTCTCAATTCACAGTTAAACGTAAATGGGTGAAGGTCTTTCAAATGCGGAAACTCTTCTAAGAAATCACCAGATATCGGATTAGATCATCGGGAGAAATCGTCTAGATTACCTAAAATTAATTCCTCAGTTCAATTAGCTTCCAGTTCATGGACAATCTCGATTCACTTGGAAGCAGTCTACGTAATATTGCGTTAGTCTTCACTGTTCACGCATCAGAACATGACTGGTTCGCTACTGAATAGTCAGAGGGCACCACAAATCGGTTTCGTTGAGAGACATAGAGAACATAGTATTCGCTATTATTTCTTGAAGTAATCATGACAGGCATCACAAAATTCTTTTTTTGAAATTGAATCAGAATAAGGTGAAAAAATTTATTTTAACTTGAAAAAAAACAGTGTGTTTGGAACATGGAAAGGTGACCTTTCATCCTATTTCGAGAAAGAAAAGTTTTTTTTAAGAGACAAAAAAACAAAAAATCAGATCTTTTGAATATTTCTCATAGATTTTTCGGTTTTGTGAAAAGTTCATTTTTCAGTTTTTTCGTCTAGGTGATCATTGAGTTGAACATTGCAGAATGATTGTGTAATACAAACATCTCCAATGCATAATAATCTGCTTATCGATCTGCGAATGCATCAACCTTTCACAAACATTAAAAGAGAGAAAGATCGCGGAAAATTTTATGGTTAAGTTGCATGATTCACAATATTATTGCCTATTTATTTAGGCTATTTTTAGATGCATTCTAGCGGGTTTTCAACCATCAACAATAGACTTGCAATTAATCGTCGACCAATTGGCGAATTTCATGAACGATCTATAAATAGGTTCAATTTTCAGGGATAAACAACGTCAAAGATAGAAAAAATGCAAGGGAAAGACAAGACTGTGGGTTCATTATTGGTATACTTTATGCACGAAAACTGATTCGTGTACTCATAAAAAATATTTATTTGAAGAAATCCGTTTCATGACCAATTCACTGCATCTAGAATCACCTTTCATATTATAATTTCTCTATTTGAGTATCCTAATGAGTTCATTACAGTACTAAAAGTGGTGCTGTAATGAACTACATTGTTTTCAGTCATATTTTTCGTTTTGTGGTTGTCAGCACTGACTTCCGATCCTATCAATTTTCAAATCAAATTTATTCAAATTCCGTAATCTGTCAAATTTCGTAAGTCACACCAACTGCCACGATACAATACAAAAGTCACTAATCTGAATTTTAATTTGAATTTCGAGAGAATTTCACAACTTGAATGAAAATGTCGTCTAATACTCGTGACAGAAGGCCATTCCAACACTCACTATACTATCATTATACAAGAAAAAAAGTATTAGTTTTCATCAAAAAATCAAGAGCTGGAATGTCATCATTTTCCCGTGTTCAATATGCTATTTTTTGTGATGCGACTAGAAGCAAAAATTGTAAGAAATAGCCACTATATTTTTCGAATTCTCATTCATTTTCGAATGAATGTGATCTCTTGATTTGCTTTCGATCAAATATTTGCGGAATTGATTCCGAAGTAAAAAGAATTTTATTTTTTTGAGCGAAATGCATGCGTCTGACAAAAAATCCCAAGATATCAAATTTGCTCAAAAATGAATAAGGATATGAACTCTCACGTAAAATCTGGTAGAGAAAATGAAAATTGTTTTATACCGAATGAGTCAATGAATAATTCAAATATGAACATACATGCCTTTAAGGAATACCCTGTATATAAATATAAGACGAAACATTATCGATAAGAAATTCGAAATTAATCTGGAAATCCTTGAAGTAATCAAATATCAATCAATTTAATGCTGGAATTGGATTGAGAATTTGGAATTGTGTGGTTTTTTAGTAGTTATAACGGTGACATAAAATGAAAATTTCTGATAACGAATTTTATCCGACTCTATCGGAGTAAAAATAAATGGAGCGAAAATAACAATTTTCACATGTCGAATAGGCACAAAGCTTCGTCGTTATTCAGTCAATATTCCATGTTAAAATTCATGACGATAAAGAAAGCAAACATTGATATAACCAAGAACAATAAACTTGCTGCAGTCGATTATTAATTTTGTTATAACTTTTGTCCTTAACTCGTTCTTAATGAATGAATAATAATTCATAATGCAGAAGGTAAATATTTTACTTTTTGGGGTTTTAAAAATCACATTGAATCCCTAGGGATTAAAAGTTACCACTTTAATTACTGGAATTAGAGATTGAATCTTGAAACTAGTTAATTTTGAACTATTAATTTTTTTCACACCGTATAACTTTTAGGTTATTAATCGATTCTATGGTGAAAGGATCAATTTAAATTGAGTCTTCGCGCATGTCATTTCTGACAAAGGCCACGAATATTATAATCTCGTCGGAAGTTTTGGAGGTTAAGTATATGGTATATCAAAAAAAAATCTTACCTCTTTCGGTGCTTTTGTCCAAGTGTCCGTCCACCTTCGCTCTAAGAGCGTCCAAATCGAAGGGAGAGGCGATGCCATGGTCGACGCTCCTGCTCTTACTCCTGCAAAGACAAAACATGTTTAGCTAACTTGGACACATATGATAAATTTGACCGATCAAAAGGTCACTTATTATCAATGTTTGTATACCAGCTCATAACTCACATAATCGAGTTGTTTTCACGTGAGGAGCTTGGCTGCATCTATCGTTAATTTTATTTTGCTGATAAGAAAATCATAACAAATTGAGAAAAAAAGACCTTTCTAGGGTCATCACTCGTCGAAAATTGGAACGAAATTTTGGTTCGAACTACGAACATTTCACATCTTAAACTGTCCGGAATGAAAAAATGAGGTGAAATTCCAAAAAAAACTTACCTCAACCACGGAAAATTATCCTTGGTAACCCTACCGGTATCTTGCGATGCTCTTCTTGATCTACGGAAAGCAAAAAAAAATCATGCAAAACAAGCAAAACATCCAGAATGGGAAATGCAAACAGGCAAATAAAAAAAAAAATAAACACATGCGGGCGAAATTGAATCACCTTGTTATTTCCTGTTGATTGGTTTGTTTAATGCGTGAATGAAGAGATATGCGAATACCTGGGATAACAATAATTATGATTTATCCGCTCTTACTGGTAGCAATTCCCTGAGATGAACAGATTTTGTGCATATTGTGTGCATTTCTGTTTTTCTCAGACATTAGAATAATCATGCACATGAAAATATGTAATTTTCTTGTTTTGAAAGAGTGTATGATTCCGCTTATAAATATCGATTATGTATTGAATATGTATAAGAGAAGGAATTGTTTACTCAAACAATGAAACGTATTTTCCTCAATAATATCAAACGTTATTACCTACTATTACTTTGCCCTTGAGGTTATGAAATTTCTGGAACACAGCATTCAGAAAGACAAAACAAGATATTGAGTAGATTTGTCTCTCGTCAATGTATAAGTGTTATAATATACGAAGTGACAAGTGATAGACAAGAATCTACCTGAAGATCAAAGTTCTAAGAACAATTTGTTCAAGTAAGGGCAAGAATCAGTTTTTGACGATACAACAACTTATGGACCCTGTATGATACAACATATAACTTCAATTATAAATCGTGATGTAACCTCAATTATAACACTCCAGATTATTTTCTATGAAAATTAACACATGTTACTCAAAGATTAATGTTGTGTTAATCAAAGATACAAACAGTAATTGAATATTCAGAAATGCGTACGAAAAAAATCATCCAAATACCTAAGAAGTCAAGGACAACACCTTATTCAAATGTTACAGATTCAGCGAAAATTACCATATATTTAAGAAACCAATTCATTCAATGGATTTAGCTCCTGATTCGACATTGTCACGTGGTTTAATTTCGAATTAATTCGTTTTATCAATAAAGTGATAACATAGGGAAATTTGAAAAGTATATTTCCCAAGGTTGGCTTGTTATATACCGAGGATGAAATTTTTTTCTGATTGAAACAATATTGTTCTGAAAATGGGGGAATATTGAAATGCGATTTTTTTCAATTGAAATTAATTCCTCACACGAAAATCGATGAAACATGATAAGTCAAATGATAAAAGAAGACAAAAACACACTTGGCTAAGATTTCACGATTTTTAATAAAAAAATTCGTTGACATATATGTTTTCGGGTTTGTACTTTCTGTATTTGTGTATTCAGTTTTGAAAATGGAATAAAACCAGAAACATATAATATGTCAACGAATATTTTTGATTAAAATCGTGAAATTTTAGCCAAGTGTTTTTTGTCTTCTTTTATAATTTTTTTAATATTGGAGGGTGGTCAAATGTTGACCAACGACAATTTTCTCGTTAGAATTCCAACTTCTTTCTCATCGACGAAATTCAAACAAGATTCTTTGTTCTTTGTTTGTAGTGGATTGCAATTCTTTTCTATAGCAAAAACTATTTTAGTTGTTTCAATTGAAAATTATAGTGGGAATCACGTTTCATATTTCCCATGGGGACGATAAAATATGAAATTTAATATTTCTTCTGGGGGCTGCTACTGAAAGTAACTGCAGACCATCTTAGACCAAAATTCGAAAAGTAAAATAAACTGTACACGCATTAATTATGTCCTGCATGTGAATCGTTTTAAAACATCACATGAATGATACTTATGTCTCTCCATTCTTGCATTTAAAAATCGTTGTATACGAATGCCTTGTACTAATCAGAAATCAGTGTAAAATTACCTGATAGAGAATTTCAAAAATTTGAAGGGCGATCCCGCACCTATCTTAACCATCTTCCAAACACTTCAAAGATCTGACGATAAAAAAAATCATTCGCACACCGCACTCGGAATCTCTCGACCTTTTTATGGATTCTGAGGAATCAGACTAGTTCGATGACGAGTTCTCACCAGTATATAAAGCTTTCGTTGAGAGCATCTCGCTAATCGATTCGATTCAATTCAATTTTCATAGATAACCTGTTTCAGCAGATGAGATTGAACTGTTTCAGACAGAAGTTTGATGCGGCATACGTCAATGTGTCTATAAAAAGGAAGATTTCATAAATTTTTGATTTTCCAGCGACCACATTCAGATCTGTTCCTTTTCAAGCTCAAATAAATGGACTGAAAGTGTCGACCAATGTTGAATTGAAATCATATTCATTACTTTGTAAGTTTTAAAATTTGTATAGTTGCTCAGGTGATGTGGGCAAAATTGGTGATACCTGAACTACAACTTTTTAACCGAATGAGATAGAGCAAAATGAATGACACATTGCATTCGTCTTTTGTAGAAGACTGATAATGCCATCAAGTGCATTCTTCTTCTTTTGTTTCGAGTTATAGGTCACAATTGAAATTTCGTCGTTATACAGAAACTTTTTTCAAAGCAATCTAGTCGCGTACTGTGTTCTTTCCCAAGAGGAAAAAACACAACTTCATGTTAAAGAATAGCTCAGCAAGGAAACTTTTTGGGAAAAATCATGGTTCGCTACAGGTTTGCTATGAAAAAGTGTCTCTATAATATTTTCATTCCAACATATTAACACAAACAGAAACGGAGATTATGACCAAAGTTGAAATCGCCCAAATTTCAATTTGGCCAATAACTCGAAAACAAAAGAAGATAGAGGAATGCAATTGTGACATTATCAGTTTTCCTAAAAAGGACAACCGTAATGTGTTCCACTATATCTTCCGGTTAAAAACTTATAGTTCAGGTATCAAAAATTTTGCCCACTCTGTACAATTTTTTCAATTTATATGGGACCTCCTGTATATATTAGTTGAAAGAGCTTGAGATTTCGAATTCGTACATACTGAGTTGAGTGTAAAAAAACATGTATACACGAGGAAATATCGTCAATATCTTCAACATGACAACTGTTCTATGCTATTCGAATTCACAAAATATGTTAGTTATAAATATTCATAGTAGGTATGTAGATTAGTTTCCATGAAAAACAATAACTGTTAATTGAATATATCCAAAATGAATGTGTCACGTGTGTGGTGAAATATACCGAACTTAATCCAACTTAAAAAAAGAAATATACGAAAATATAAACTCAGCTAAACACAAAAACTATCAGCACGTTAATCAAATCCTTATGAGTTTTTTTACATTACCCTAAAAAAAAGTTCAGATAAACAAATTGATTGTGCGGCAACTGTTGTGTCAAATTCGAATTTACATTGATTCAATTAAATAATAAAAAATGCTTCATTTCAGTGAAAGAGATCGTATTGAAATATTGATGATTATCGATTATGGTGATCGTGTGACAACTCACAGCAAAGTGTGTCATAATTATCCTTTTCGTTCGAAAGATTTCATACTTTATCCCAACAATGTATAAAAATTTGTTGATCTACATCTACAATAAACAAATAAAATGACAAATTTTCCTTAAAATAATAAGACGTCATTTTGAGGTTCTTAAGAACTACGAAACTCTCAACAATCTGTCCCTAGGGCAACCATCTTAAGCCAGAGCAAACCAATAACCCTTCAGTGGTGTTAAAAGCAGGACGGCTCAATAGCTCAGTAAAGTCAGTATAGTTATTTCTCTATTTCAGTATCGTTCAGTAATTCATCACAGTACTAACAGCAGTGCTGTAATGAATTCATAACAGCATTGTTTCAGTTTAGGAATGAGTGTTAGAATGAGCTTCTGTACGAGTATCATACATTATTTTCTCTAATTCACTGAATTTTGATCGAAATTAATGAAACATTGCTGTAAATATCGTATAGTTATTTTTGCATCGAAAAATATTGATTGGCAAAACTGTTTTCTATCTCATAAATTTCACAGTTAAATAAATTAGTGACAGGAGGCCAACATGTCATCAATAAATATTACTGAAAACAATGCTAGAATGAAATATTCTAACATTGTTCTGTTCTACTACGAGATGTGGCATAATTAGAGAAACTTTCTTTTTGAAATTTATTTCATTCAGGGTCCACGGGCCCTTCAGCAGTTTATTGTTGACATTTCTCCTATAAATTTATACAATTTTCACAACATTCTGTTATTTGAATCTTTCGTTTCAGCTATCAGCCCCAATATACTTAGTAGATCAATTTATAATACAAAAATTGATTCTACTTAAACTCTTTGCATCAAAACAATCTGAAACAAAGGAAACTTTGGAAATTTTGATGCATATACTTGATTACTCATAGTTAACCTATCGTATAAGTGAGAATTATCTGAACTTATTTTGTGATTTTAAAACCGTAACAGTAATTATTCCTTATTTTCTTCTTCATTTTCATTGGGTACTTCCACTACACACATGATTTTTTCGATCTTATTAGAGTAGGAACCCTTGAATCTTGTCCCCCCTAGGCCTTCCTACCCCCTAGCGACGACCCTGACAGTATGAACAATGTGAAAATTGGCAATCAAGTCAAGAAGGTACTATTCATAACGTGGACGAATTTCCATAGAATAGAGAGAGAGAGAGGGAGAGAAAAGTTTATTCATGGCCATCGACCTGAGGTCCTTCAGCCTATTACAATGCATACATTTAATCATGGATATATAATAACAAAAAAAAACTAATTTATACATAATAAGTTTTCTAGTGTTTTAAATAATGTCTGTGTAGGGTATCTTCTAGATGTATATTGCTCTTCATGGTGATAGAGGTTAGTGATGTCGCCTAGCTCTTTAAGTCTGTTGAAAAACTTTTTGTTAATAACGTTAAACCTAGAATCAATTGGTTCAATCCTAGTTCTTGCATACAGCATCTGGTTTGGTGGGTTATGTAAAATATTGTTGCCTGATTCTTGTGACAATCCCAAGTGCTGTTGTCTCTGCCACCTTAATATTTTTCATTGCTGGAGTTATACAGTTTACATATATTGGATGTGCATATTCAATTAAATGTTCGACAAATGGTTTTGTAAATTTTTGTGGCATTTTGGATGTTTATACCTTGTTTTTTATATGTCAGTTTGACGAAGTATTTGGCTCTAGTGATAGTTTTCTTTTTACTAAATTTGTCTGCAGACTGAAGTTAAGTTTATTATCGATCTGTTCCATAGAATATATTCCTCGATTGCCCCCTTTCCAGTGTCACCCTGTAGATGCAAAGGTCGCCGAGTCGCCTTGAACCTGCAGCCTTCAGGATGTATCGACTTTATAGCGCCATTTGAACACGAGCGCCACTTGGACTTCGGAACGAGAAGACATTCTTGACCATCAGGATGTTAGAATGACATTCCTGCATAGTGAAATCAGGTGGTTTACACGGATGCCGTTCTCGAGTCGAGACAGAAATATTTCGACGGACCGGTGTTGGCGTTATCACTTCGCCTATTTGCATATTTTGATATTCGGTTGCTTGTTTTGGATTTTACATCCCGTCCGAACGCTTGGAATGAGCGTTTAACGGAATCCCATCCACCAACAATAAAAAAAAAAGAATTCGATATTACGTTCGAGGTCTTGGGTATGGATATCTTGCTTAGATTTCTTTTTTATTATTTTAATTTATTTACACATGAAAAATTTTAACAAATATATAAATTAACACATAACATGTATAAATATTTGCCATTAAAAATTTATATGGCATGTCAAAATTCTATTGGAACAATACTGTTACAACACATAAGTAAAAAATTAAAAAACAAATGGCGCAAAATTCATCTAACTCATATATGGTTCTCTCTAGGAGCAATTCTTTCACTTTTTTTTGAACGCTGATAAGCTCAATTCTTTCACGTGACTTGGAAGCTTGTTATACAATTTCAGACAAGTGTAATTGAGACCTTGTTGAGTCTTCTTGATTCTTAAGTGTGGGATAGAGAAGTTGTGTTTTTCACGTGTGTTTTAAACTGTGGTAAGTTGAATTCTTCAGAACTGCTCGGTTGTTTGCATTTTAAAAATGGCTCTTATAGCACTCTTTTGTTTGAGAAGGACTTTTTTGGCTTTTAACCAAAACATGACAAGTTACATTTGGACCCTTTTGAAAGAATGGGAAATTCTCTCAAGTTTTTTAGTCACGTGGCGTGGGTTATCATCTGTCAATCCACCACATTCAGTCTTGACGTATTGTACAACTTTAACACATTTATTTTTTCTAATTCTTTATATACAGGGTGAACCAAGTTACACGGTCTATTAGACGTTTCTGGACACCTCAACCTATTTGAAATATGAAAATTGGATAATGATATTGTTCGATATAATCTACCAACCTGAAATATTCTTAAAGCTTGACCATTTTTATCCATACAGGGTATGAAAAAAATTTTTTTGTTTTCTTCGTTTAAAATTTTGATAGTGTAATAAATTCTGAATACATTCCTTTTAAAATCGTTGCATTCGTTGAAAAACCTTTCAAAATATGAAGAAAAAACTGAAGAAAAAACGGAGGTAAGAGTATTCGGTATTTATTTTTGATATTCCTATTCTGAATATCTTTTGCTCAAACCGTTTTCACATTTTTGAAGTCGAAGATTGTGGAAATATTGTACATTTCTAGAATGTCGAAAAACTCGTCGCAGGGTTTTCCAATTGTTGGGGTCAAAAATTAGAATCAATATTGGCCAATACCTTTCGTTTTCCCGAATTAGAACCCAATTTTTTATGTTTGCGTTGGATTCTGAATAAAAAATATTTATGTGTTCTAACATGTTTAATGCTCCTAAAATGAATACTTGAGGTATTCAGAGTCAAATTCATAAAATCTGTTTCATATCAACAATCTATGGTCATAAAAGATAAATTTATTACAATAATTCACTAGTGACATACCTTTTTTCTGAATTTATTCATCATTGTTAATATGAATAAGATTTGATGAATTTTACTCTAGGTACTAACATAAAATCAAAAAATCCTGAATAACACAAGAATTATTCATTTCAGGTGCATTGACTTCTTAGAACGCCATTATATATTTTTTCGCAGAATCCAACGCAAACTTAAAAAAATAGGGTTCTAATTCCAAAAACGAAAGTTATGAGCCACACTTGATCTCAATTTTTAACATAACATTTGGGACACCCTGTGACAAGTTTTTCAAACTCTAGAAATTTACAATATAAAAACAGTCTTCGACTTCAAAATTGTGAAAACGGTTTGTGCATAAGATATTTAGAGAAGGAAATAACAAACATAATACCGAATACTCTTATCTCCGTTTTTTCTTCAGTTTTTCCTTCATATTTTGAAAAGTATTTCGATGAAAGCAATGATTTTAAAAGGAATGTATTGAGAATTGAATACTCTATCTAATCAAAATTTGAAACGAAAAAACAAAACAAAAAATTAAAAAATAAATTTTTTCATATGTTGTATAAGTGAAAGTGGTCAAGCTTCAAAAATATTTTAGCTCGGCAGATAATTACAACAATATCATAATCCCAATTCTCAGATTTCAAATTGGTTCAGGTCTCCACGATATTCGAGAAATTCAACAAAACAATCTGAGTTTCATAATTAATCAGTGTCCCTATGTTGGCAAATGTCAAATGAAAAGTTGAAAAATGCACAATTCTGAAGATTTCAGTAATTTGTTTGATGAAAGTCTTATATAAACTTGAAGTACGAAGTTTTATTGTTCGTTTATTGTCAGGCAACAATTTCTCCTAACTGATTTGCTCCTGAAAATTGGTGAAGAAATTCACGTGGTAGTATTTCATTTCAAAATTTTGGTCAGGCATGCTCCGCTAGATGTAAACCTTTCTAGTTAAACTCATATGCTTCTTCTCCCATGGCATTGATAGTAGTATCGCAAAAGAGTTTCAGAAAAAAATCCGATTCTTTCAAGTCGTTTTTATCATTCTACAATGCTCAAAATGTTTTATGAAGCATTAAATATTCTCGAAGGATGTTCCTCATCCTGAGGAAGTGATCATTAACATTCTTCCTTGCAAGATTCTCCCATTGACCTAGAGAAGTTACCGCAGGAAACGGAATTGAAAAATGGTTCAACATCTTTCCTGTCTCCCAAGCAATAACCATCACGAACTACTCCATCAAAACATTACATCACCAGTTCTGAATTATCATATTCATGAGCTGGAGGGAATAATAGCCAAATAGGAGACGTGAATCACGGTTATAACTCAGAGTACCTTAATTATGTAGATAAGGTTCGATTAGACACAAAAAGACATAGATAATCTCGTATGCGAAAACCCACCTTAGCGAAATTAACAGTGGCTGTGCAGGACGTGATCAAGATTCACGTGTTAAATGATGGCTCTACATTCCACCAGTGGTGTAGGTTGATCCAGTTTAGATTCAAGAAAAATTTTTGCGAGATAGCTGGAATATGTCGTAATTATTGGTCTTGAAGAAAATTCTGTTTTCTTGTGTTATAAGATGTTTGGTTTACCTATGGGAGATGATTTCCTTTCATTAGGGTCCCGTAGCGGTCTTCAAAACATCTGAAGTTCCGAAAAATCATCACTAGGATGGTCGTACCTG
>CM076610.1:46141759-46253854 GCA_038502775.1 Hippodamia convergens
AAAAAAATCCTAATAAATCAAGAATTATTCATTTCAGGTGCATTGACAATTTAGAACACTATCATTATTTTTTTCGCAGAATCCAACGCAAACATGAAAAAAATAAGGTTCTAATTCGAATTGATCCCAATTTTTGACGAAACATTTGGAACACCCTGAGAAGAGTTTTTTAAAACTCTAGAAATTAACAATATTTTCACAGTCTTCGACTTCAAAACTGTGAAAACGGTTTGTGCATAAGATATTTAGAACAGGAATTTACAAACAAATACCGAACATTCTTATGTCCCTTAATTCTTCAGTTTTTTTCTTTTTATTTTGAGAAAGTATTTCGACTAATACAACGATTTTAATTGGAATGTATTCAGAATTGAATACTCTATCAAAATTTTAAACGAAAAAACAGAAAAAAAATTTTTTTTCATACCCTGTATAAGTGAAAGTAGTCAAGCTTCAAGAATATTTTAGCTCAGTAGATGATGTCGAACAATATCATAATCCCAATTTTCAGATTTCAAATAGGTCCAGGTCTCCAGAAACGTCTGATAGGCGTCGAACTTGGTACACCACCCTGTAAATTTTTTACGTGCACGATATTTGAGAAAATTTAACGAAATAATCTGAGTTTAATAATAAATCAATGTCCCTTTGTTGACAAAGGTCAAATGAAAAGTTGAAAAATGCACGATTCTAAAGATTTCAGTAATTTGTTTGATAAAAGTCATATATTAATTCAGAAAAGTTACTTGTGTCGATAGTGCGAAGTTTTATTGTTCGTTTATCCTCAGGCAACAATTTTTCCCAACTGATTTGCTCCTGACAATTGGTAAAAAAATTAACGTAGTAGCATTTTCATTTTGAAATTTTGCTCAGGCACACCACTGTAGTGATACTCATATGTGTCTTCTCCCATGGCATTGTTAGTAGTATCGCAAAAGAGTTCCAAAAAAATACGATTATTCATAAAGATTCTTTCAACTCCTTTTTAATTGCACAATGCTAAAAATGTTTATGAAGCATTATAGATTCTCGAAGGATGTTCCTGATCCTGAGGAAGTGATCATTAACATTCTTCCTTGGAAGATTCTCCCCATTGACCTAGAGAAGTTACCGCAGGAAACGGAATTGAAAAAATGGTTCAACATCTTTCCTGTCTCCCAAGCAATAACCATCACGAACTACTCCATCAAAACATTACATCACCAGTTCTGAATTAGCATATTCATGAGCTGGAGGGAATAATAGCCAAATAGGAGACGTGAATCACGGTTATAACTCAGGGTACCTTAATTATGTAGATAAGGTTCGATTAGACACAAAAGACATAGATAATCTCGTATGCGAAAACCACCTTAGCGAAATTAACAGTGGCTGTGCAGGGACGTGATCAAGATTCACGTGTTAAATGATGGCTCTACATTCCACCAGTGGTGTAGGTTGATCCAGTTTAATTTCATGTAAAAATGTTGCGAGAAAGACTTACAGGAAGATGTCGTAATTTTTGGTCTTGAAAAATATTCTGTTTTCTTGTGTTATAACGATGTTTGGTTTACCTATGGGAGATGATTTCCTTTCATTAGGGTCCCGTAGCGGTCTTCAAAACATCTGAAGTTCCGAAAAATCATCACTAGGATGGTCGTACCTGTTCGAAAGAACCCTCACGATCAAGAGCAAGGCTGAGAATTTAAATTTGAATATTGGAGGACTTCGAAGGAGAAGAGTGATTACGTTCCGAAATTAGCCACTGTACATTGTGTTGAGATCTTCTAAGAAACCCACGTGGCAACAGAGGAACTTCTTCGTGAAGGAGGACAATTGAAAGTTATGTACTCATTGATTTTTCACTTAGTCCAAATTACGGTTTAGCTTGTTTCTGTTATAAGTTTTCTCAATTAATTGGGTTTTTTCATTCCTTTAAAACATTGTGACATTTCTGTCATAACTAATTTATGAAGAAAGGATTTCTGCAATGGGTGGCTAATTCTAGAACCATTTTAATTGATTATAAATAGATAGTTTTTTCTGCTTTTTTCTTTTTTCATTTCAGATCTAGAAAGTCGGGTAGATTGGTGAAGTGTCTGATTTTCTCTACTGCCCATAGAAGAACTACATGAAAATGTTCTTCTGATCACGTTGATGTCCTCCAAGATCCTCTGATATGATATTTTAAGTAAATTTTTTTCTAACTCGGGTGAGGTCAGGGTTTTTTTTCTCTGGGGTTTTTTTCCCTTTCCTCATTTTATCATACTACAGACCTGTATGGTTTTCCTGTGTCTCCAGCTAGGTACTTTTTTGTTTCAATATGTATTGTATTATTTTAACTCTATCAATCAAAAAAAAATAATATAAAGTTAGGTTATCCGGATTTAACATATTTGTCATGACTTTCTGGCTGATACTGAAATTTTGTTCGTTTCAATTAAAATTGAGTCAATTTATAGAAAATGATGTATAATCTCCTCATCACATATCGGTGATCTAACGGTTTAAAATGCAGATTTGGATTTTGCCATTCGAATAAGAAACTTTGAAAGTCGATAAACTCAACTTGTAAAAACATCGACAGAAATAATCGACCTTCAGATGAAATACAACGACATAAAAATAGGAGAATCTCCAGTTTATCTGATCTCATCTGTTTCGGTTGCAAACATATTTTTTTCGATGATCAAAAAAATAAGTGTCATCTATCCAACCTATGAGACAGATGGAAAATTTCAAGTATGATCGATTGAAATTATTATTTGTGATCTTCTGGCGATAAGATGTACAAACTGATAAAGTTTGATCATCTTTCTGTTCGAATTCAATTCAGGTCCTAACGTTTATGACGAAAATATATTATAAGGTGTTTCAAAGTCGATCAGATTGAGTAAATATCAAGTTCTAGAACTGCAATGGCGAAAGGATTTTTTTTTTCGATAAATTTCTGGAGGTCTCCTCATATTTTCTGAAGTGAATAACGGCGTTTTCAGTAATTAGATTTTCACGAATAGTAACTTTTTAATAAAGATTCAAGGTTAAAATGGCATATCTAATACTAGGGAAAACTCGACTTAGTAGGTTCCCATGGGTGCCATAGCTCATAAAAAAATTTAAAATAGCTTCACCTTTTTATCTGGACTAAATCTGAAGAAAGGTAATTGCATTCTGCCACGAGTCTTAGACGATATTTTCTCTATTCCATGCAAGTCTTGTGAAATACTCTCGATATTCAAATAAAAATTCAGATTTGTGACTTTTGTATTGTATCTTGGCAGTTGGTGTGACATACGAAAATTTGACAGATTACGGAATTTAAATTGAATAGATTTGGAAATTTATAGGACCGGAGGGTCAGTACTGACAACCACAAAACTGAAAACGATGCTGTAATGAGCTCATAACAGCACTACTATCAGTATTGTAATGAACTCATTACGATACTGAAATAGAAAAACATATTTCATATAGATATACACTATTTGTAGTATTTGTTTATGGTTATAATCTTGAACAAGATTGTTTTCTTCCCAAAAACAAATCCACTTCACAGAAAAACATTTGCGTTGAAAATTCTTGTCACGTAATGTTTGTATATCAGTGATTGAAAAACGTGAGACCGTTTCATATACTTCACAAAAATCGTTTCCTACAAGCTTGCATTCCGCAGGTGATCTTATCAGAAAATATGACATCAAGAAGATTTATTGCACCTATTGGTACCACAACCAGATTATTTCTATTTGAACTGCATACCTCCTCGACTACGTATGTACCGTTGATCCATAAGTCATCGGACATATAAATGGAAACAGGTAATATCCGCCTTTGATAAATAGAAATCGAACGGCTTGGTTATTACATGATTAAATATATCTAAGAGGGGAAATATATTCTCATAATCAACGGTTCTCTGAGAGCACTTTGTTGTCTGTTAATGATAAACATCCATGCATAAACTAGTGTTTTTATTCTGAGAGAACTATTATGGTATATTCTTATAGTAGAAGATCCGACCTTCACCGAGATGATAATAGAATGAAACCTATTTTATATAAAAATTTCACATCTCAGATAATATATTGAAATAGATTGCCTAAAAAACAGAATATTTTTCAAATATTTTTTTCAAAAATGATTTTTCATGACATTCTTCAACATCATGATAATAATAAAATTTTATACCTGACTTAAAGTATGAAACATATGGAATATGCAGACATATTCCTGGCGTGTCGAAATTACAATCTTCAAAACTCGGAAACCTCTATTAGGACCAACTTTTTTGCAGGTAACCCTATATCAACATGTTTCACAATAAAACAGCGCTTATGCTGTTATGAATTTTTTTCTATCAAGTGAAAGTAACTAATTTCGACATACCTGTTTGAACCTGGCAACCCAGTACTTCGTCTAGGTAAATAATAGGCAACCCTATGTGCCTATTCTACATGTGTCATATTATAAGTCGAGTATGAAATTTTCTTATAATCATGATGTTACAAAATTTCATGAAAAATCATTTTTCAAAAAAATACTTACAAATAATTTTTTTTTGTAACCTATCTATACTAATATTATAAATGTGAATGTCCGTGTGTTTGTGTGTTTGTTTGTCCTCTATGGTCTCAGGAACCAGATGACCGATTTTGATGAAACTTTCAATATAATGTAGAGAATTTATTTTTGGGAGGTTCTTGTTGAGTTCATCCCTATATCACGTAGAAATGAGAAAACATATCGGTTTTCATGAAAAAGTCGGTAATAAACCCTTCTTTTTCAGGCTTTTACGGCCGACGCTGGGTAAACTATAAGAGATAGAGGAACATGGTGGTCAGAGACAATTTTGTAGTGCTCAAAAAGTTTTATAAAAAAGTTCGCGACGGCATATGTCTAACTACTGAGGACAAGCCACGATAACCATTTTTAACATTTTCAGTTCAATTCAAAATAATGTTCAATTTGAAGAGGGCTTTTGACCGGCATGGAATGAATTCATATAAAAATGAATCTAATTGTTATCTCGGCATTTATTCCGGATGAAAAATGCTTTTTACAGTATCGTTTTCTAATGGATACTTCAAAAGTTACCGCTCATTTGAGCAAGAAATTATTGAATCTACGCGAGATAACTTTCCCACATAGTGACGTGCCTGTCTCTCCTTGGATACGAGGTTATGAATGTGGGGTTGCGGACCTATCAGTACCGTTTCAAATTGAAATATTACGCGAGCGGAGCCGCGGGTTTGAGCTAGTTTTTAATATATTTCCTAACATGGAAAATTTATTATAAGATAGGTTTCATTCTATATTATCTGCTCGGTGAAGGTCGGTGTAGGTTCGTATCTCAAACTATTATGTATACTCTTTCCAGGAATCATTGTCATCTGAGCAAACCTAGGGTAGAAAAGACGCTCTGTAATGTCAGAGGGTATGTGAAAACGCATTAGCGGAAGAGGAAGACCAAAGAATGGCTGCATATATATGTTAGTGGAGTATTGAAGACTAAAAAGAAACTCCGGGAGAAAAAAAAAATAAAAACACCTAAAAATTTTGTAAAAAGGCATTTCGAGAAGCTTTTCAACGAGCCTTCAAGTGTTCGCATTTGAAACAGAAAATATATAGAGAATAGACTAGAATGTCTTTATTTTCATCGATAATAGATGTTTGTATAGAAAAGGTCAAGCACAAACAATTTATTCACAGTTTTCCAACGTTCATTTGTTTGAAAAAATATTAATTTGAGTCAAACTATCGCACAATTCTGTACATCAAACCTTCTGAAGATAATGAATACCATTGATAACTCAAAACGAACCCAATTTGATTTCTCCTAGCCTAGCATTTTCACGAGTAAGAATGACTGACAAGGTCGGAAACATACGCCGACCTTAACGCATTTATCTCGTTTCGAATCTGCCTGAATTCACGCAAGAAGCAGCCCTGAAACCTTTGATTTGATTACGGGTACCGAAAGATGTTTTCACGTTTCTCGAATCGAACATCAAGAACACCGATCGACACGAGAAGGTCGTCGGTGGGAACGATTTAATGGATGCCAATCGTGCGTTGTCCCAACACAATACGCAAAAAAGGTTCTAATGGTGTTTGTCTTTGAAAAAGCGTGGGAAAGCTTCGCTTAAGGAACTCAGCAGGTGATTTCGAGGTCGCTGTGATCCAAAGCGCGGATAAATTTCACGTCTGGGAAATGTAACTATGTACATACATCCCTCTCTGCTCATACGCTGTCGATAATAGAATTTTTTTTCAGCCAATATCCTGGATCTCTCAGATTCCCCCTTGAGCTGAGATATGGTGAGAGCATTCTCAGTTAACCAAACAGTTTACATATTTCAGAAACTGTTTGACGCTGCTTTACTAATCTTATTGAGAAAGCTAGCCCTCTAGGAAGAGAGAAAAATATGAAAGAAACTTGAAAATACTCCATAAAGACGAAACAAGTTGATCCTTCAAACAGCTATATAAAAAACTGAAAAATTAAGGACTTTTGAAATTCTTTCAAGAAATGTTACGAATTTTGTCCTCTAAGTATTATATTTCATTCCAATATTGAATTCTTCTCTATTCTTACATTGCTGAAAAATATGAAAGTCTTCGAATTTAATATCTTCAAAGAGAAAATCGAAATTATTGCGATGAAAACTACGCCTTTTCTTGGAATACTCAAGATCTTTTCTTGTTATATTTCTGCCTCACTATCTTCATGTGATTGGATCAAAACTTATTTCTGAATCCAATCTCGTTCCTAACTACTACAAATGACATGAATTGGAATAAAAACATGAGACTGGCATAATCGGCCTATAAATCCAAAATTAATTTCATGAATCATTCAAAATGAGCGAAGGAATTGTAATAAAAAATGTCGTGGAGTGTTTTGTTTGTTTTTGTCCGTCGTCGTTTTTAAAAAGCACGTGTTGACTTTCAAGGTCATTCATCAAATCAAGATAATGAAGCAACGAACAAAAAAAACCCTATTTGAATTATTCATGGAGCATGTTCTATACTTCTACTCTATAAAGATTTAAGAATTATTGTGTACCATGTTCGAAAATATGACGCAGATATCGTATCAGCTTATGGAAAAATGGTTCTTTTATACTATGATCATGGAAGAAATGTACCTCTTAAAACCTACTTTTATGACACGAAGTCAACTCAAATAGAAGGAATAAGGCTCAGCAAAGCAATAAACATATTTGATTCTGATTTCTATTTCCCTGTTGATTCCATTTTCCTTTCGAAGTGCCAGATGTTGTACAGTCTCTTGTTCAACAACATATTATATTTGAGATATTAATGCTCGTTCTATAGGTATCAAATTACACCTTTTCATATTGAGCGATACTAGTGATTTTTTTTTAAGTTCACCGTGGATAATGGTATAACATGACTTGAATCAGCTTAATCCCAAAAAGACCTTCATTCACTAAACCTTTTCAACTTCAAATTGAGACTAATCACATTCAAATTGGGATTAAACAGTTTCAAAATGAGAATAAGCAACTTCAAATTGGTAAACAAAATCGAATTGGGAATAAACACATTCAAAATGGGACTAAATAATCTCATATTGGGAAATGACATGTCTTTTTCATAGAGAATTGTCATGATTCTGAAGACTTTCATGAATAAAATTTGCTACAATCTTTGAAAGTTCGAAGTGTCATTTCTTTTTCTATTGTGAGGTTGGGGTAACAAGTTTTTGGATGGATTTGGCTTATGACCAATTTGTGAATAAGTTTTACACAGTGGTCTTTCTTCTATTATGTATTAAAGAAAGAGAAAACCTTAAATAAAATTCAGAAGATAGCAGAGTATTGATTCGTACATTTTTCAACGAAATCGTTCATAAATTTATATACACCTTTGCATTTTTTCCTCATTTCAATTCTCTCGAAATATGAAACAAAACGACTTTTTTCAATATGGAATGGTTTAGTGTCAATATTAATTTGTTTAATTCCAATTTGATTGTGATAACCATTTTGAAATTGTTCATTCCCTTTTTGAATGTGTTTATTCCCAATTCGATTGTGTTTACCATTTTGAAGTTGCTTATTCTCATTTTGAAGTTGTGTAATCCCAATTTGAATGTGATTAGTCACAATTTGAAGTTGAAAAGGTATAGATCCAGCAATATAGGCCTTTCTGATTAATTTTTTTTTGTTGGTCTGTTTTGTTTAATCTTAATCAGATCCAATATTAGGTATTTTAGTAATCCAAAACTAGTATTCTACTGAGTTTGTTTCATATTTTGACTCATTGATGAAATATTATTGTTAATTTTTTTTTTTATATTTCAGTTTGTCATTCTTCGGGCTCTTCAATAAGGAACATTTCATGCAGAATAATCATGTTCACCCACATTATTCAGCAATAGTTTGATACCCTCGCATCCGCCATTTTGCAACAAGCTATCAGACGAAGGAATTTCCATATTTTTAATTGTTTTCGTCTGAGAAAGAATGGGACTAGACTCACCGATGGAGATTCATGTAATTTTGTTCGCACAAAATGATAATGAAGGCAAATGAATAATATACTTGGGTATTTACTGCAGCACTTCCCTGAGTATTGCATTTCATTGATTACGAAACGTTTTTTGCTGTTCCTTTCCAGCTCAACTTGACCACGATGTCCACAGGAACTTATACATCGCCTACGAATATATGATTGCTCATTAATTATGACACATCTCGACAAGTTGATCTCGTCTAGGCTACATTATTCTTGACCTTCTCAACGCGAGGAATGGTTACCAATTCGACCCATATTCATTATGTAACATTCTTGAGACCCGTGAACTTAATGACAACTACATTCATAACTCTGCGTTCGCGACATGTTGCACCACTTTTTCCTGTGTCTACTTTATGATTATTCATGCATAATTCGGTTCAAAAATAACAGGTAATAGAACCGAACGTAAGTACGCTAAGGATTCGGAAAAATCGAAAAATACAGCTACTATTATGGTAGTAATAACGGTAATTTTCAGCCTCGGCTAATGCTAAATTCTACACGAATAACCAATGAGTCTGCATTAACAGGTAATCTGATTTGAGAGCGTGAAAAAGTTTAATCATCAGTTTGTTTCTGGAAAATAGTACCGAGAATTTTATAATTTATAAGTTCCCGAGTAACTTACTATTCATATTTGAAAAAAAAAACATGTTTCGTGGAGCTATTCCCGGTATTTTCTGTGAAACTATCGTACTCAACACTTCTGGCCTTGATCTAACATTCTTGAATTTTCGTCGGAGAGAGAATATGCCGAAATAGGTAAATTATGTGTACTTGCATTTGGATTTGACCCACGGGAAGGTCAAAACCATCGGAGCAATTAACACCAATTAAACCCGCTAATTCGAGTAATATCCTGATCCGTAGGTAGTTTAGAACGACACTGGGGCAATTAGTTGTGCTAAATAGACCGAATGGGGAAATTAACCCAATTATTACTGTAATCGCCTCTCGTTACTGCATTCCTGTTGCAATTAGAGAAAGATGGCGATGAATGTTTATTCTCATCCACTTTAGTTTATGTATATTAAGCATCAGTACAGACAATTAACTTCTGAAAAAGTAGTCGATTGACTTTGTTATTTTGAAGTATTCCACCCTGTAAAGAACGAAAATGGGAGGTTATGATGCCTCACAAAACATCTTTTAATTATAATCAGTGCTATGTTGTTTATTATGAATAAAGGTCTTAGTATTTACGTATTCCATACAATGTTGGTGAATTTAGTTCGGAAATAACATAATTACCGTTCGAATAAAATGATAAGAGGAAATCCTTATCTAATTATTCTTATGTGAAGTACCAGAGGTCAGTGTTTGAATATATTTGTTTTTGATAAAAAAGAAAATCAAATTATTCGGATACTTAATATGCAATAGATGTTTGGGGAAAGTTGATGGTTATTCTTTTACACTGAAAGCTACAGACGCACAAAATCAATTGTTGATGTTAAACAAGAATTCGATGAAATTAAGAACTCTCCAAAATGCATGATCACATGCAAGAATGATGAATTGCCGAAGAACCTTAATCTTGCATTAATGAAGTCGAAAGAGTTAAAAGGAGTAGTTCTCTTTTGAGAAAAACTATGATCTCATGTGAATTGGAGAAAATTAAATTGAAAAACTCTGTAGTATTCTGTCAACATTAAATTCATTTTCTTGTGTCTTCATATTTTCAATGTTCATCTCCATGAATTGAAAAGAATTATAAAACTGAAAATGTTTTTCAGTCCCCTGATCGTTTTTAGTTCATATTATTATTTTTTTTTTGGTGATAGAATAGCTTGAATTCTGTTTTTCATTATTTCAACATTTTGTATGATATACAAATTGTCAAACTGTGATTGTTGTATTGGGTTTCACCCAATTCTGAATACATTCGTACTCAAATCGTTATATTCGTCAAAATACTTTTCAGAATATCGATAAAAAACTGAAGAAAAAGGTAGATGAGAGTTTTTGGTATAATGTTTGTTATTCTTAACCTAGATTTCGTAAGAACAAACCGTTTTCACACATTTTTGAAGGCGAGCACTGTGGAAATTTTGTGAATATTCGGAACTTTGAATATCCCGTCACAGGGTGTTTCAAATGTTGGTTCAAAAATTAGGATCAAGATTGGCTAATAATTTTCGTTTTGCAAATTAGAACCCTATTTTTTTATGATTGCGTTGGATTCTGCGAAAAAAAATGATTATAATGTTCTAACATGTTGATGCTCCTAAAATAAATAATTCTTGAGTTATTTAGGATTTTCTGATTTTGTCGTACGTAGCGTCAAATTCATGAAATCTGTTCCATATCAAGAATGATAAATGAATTCAGAAAAGAGGTAGTCACTAGTGAGTTATTTGAACAATTTATCTTCTATGACCAAGTACATTGTTGATGTAGAACAGATTCTATGAATTTGACAGTACGTACGACATAAAATCAGAAAAATCCTAAATAACTCAAGAATTATTAATTTTAGGAGCATCAACATGTAGGAACAGTATCATAAATTTTTATTCGCAGAATCCAACGCAATCATGAAAAAATAGGGTTTCTAATTTGAAAAACGAAAGTTATGAGCAAATTTTGATCCCAATTTTTGACCCAGCATTTGGAACACCCTGTGACGAGTTTTTCAAAATTCTAGGAATTTACAATATTTTCACAGTCTTCGACTTCAAAAATGTGAAAGCAGTTTGTGCTCAAGATATTTGGAATAGGAACAATTAACATGATACCGAATACTCTTATCTCCTTTTTTTCTTCAGTTTTTTTCTCGAGATTTTGGAAAGTATTTTGACGAATGCAAAGATTTGAACACAAATGTATTCAGAATTGCATACTCTATCAAATTCGAAAACAAAAAAACAGAAAAAAATTTTTTGAATTTTTTTTTTCCTCTCCCGGTATAATTGAAAGTGGTTAGGCTCCAAGAATATTCTAGAACGGTACATAATGTCAAACAATAACATAATCCCAATTTTCAGATTTCAAATAGGTCCAGTTCTCCAGAAACGCCTAATAGGCCGTCGAACTTGGTACACCCTGTATAATACTCGTATAGTTCTGAACTTGTTTCTATTAAAGATGAGCAACTATTAATTTAATATTGGAAGAGCCTACTTTTGCGATGAATATAAATTAATTTATAATTTTCAGAACTCCTAAAATAAAAAATGAATATAATTGCAAGAGAGTTAAAGAGTATGTTCATAAAAAAATCCGCAGCTCGAATGTAATCGCTAGAAATTAAGAGTCTATAATCTGAATCAACTTCCTTTGCGTGCTAATCAAGTCTGATCTACATCCGCATTAGAAACACAATAATGAAGATACCGTTAACCGTGCCGAATAAAAAATTACATCGGAACCGTTCGTCAACTGCAAAGTTCTTAGAAACAGAGGGGGACTTCGAAAGAAACAATACAAATTCTGTTAGTGGGGCAATTGTTACGATAATGTTGAGAAGGTTGCGAATGCAACATAATATGAGCTCATAACCTGGCGTATTGTTGATTGCCATAATGACTTACAATATGAAAAAATGTATGTGTTCTGCTATTCTAGTTCAGCGTTGTGGGAAGGAACTTTCACTACAGAATTAGGAGAAACATGGATATAACAATGGTTCATTAATATACGTAGTTGAGAAAATAAACATGACGACTTTTAGGGTAAAAAATTTAAGAAAATTTCACGCAATTTTCTTGGCAAATGAATTTTCATTTGGATAGAGAACTATGTTCTTACCAATTTCGGAATATTTGTATGGGATGATATTCATTGTTTGGGACTTAAAATAAAAATACTTCGTATATTCAACATATCCAAAAAAGTCATAGATAATATTTTTTGGTTGAAAAAAATTGGTTTCAAGTGGGAAATCTAAATTTTTGCACCCAAAAAAGATGTCTATGAATTTTCTGGATATGTTCCATCTTGGTTTTTCACACGAATTGATGATAAATCAACGACCTTCAGATGTTCATAACATCTGATCTAATCAATCGATTTTTCTGTTTCTCTCGTGTCACAGACGTACATAGGAAGAGTATATAGTTTAAATCATCTGTCTTATCTTCCTAGATATTTATGTAAGTTGGATATACTCTTTGCACTTATTGTTGTTTTGTCTGTCAGTCCTTATCGATATTGAAAATAAATATATTCGTATCAATTATTGGACTAATTTATTGAAGTTTATATGATGATCTATGATTATTTTCACTACTCTTTATTTTCATAATGATTGACTTGTTGATTCAACCTATTGTTCAGAAGCATATACTGATTTCGAACTGCTCAGAAATGAATCAATTTTCCCTTTATCCCTTCATTCCATATCGTTAGTTGAATACCACTTTTCGGTTGATGTGTTCATCAGCATAAATAAAAGATTAAGTTTCTGTGACCTCTATTGTTCGGTGATATCATGAGAAAAAAGTTTTTTTATCGATATTTCGGATGACTTCTATTCACCTTGAACTCTGTTCTCAAATATGTACGATTAATTTTCGAATCCAAAAGAAGAATTGAAAATATTTTTAGGGTTTTCTCTCCCCAGACTCCAGATTTTTTTTGAGTGGATTGGATCAGAAGGTGACTAATTCATAGTACTTCTAGAATTTCGTCACTATCTGCTCCGATATGTAATCATAGATAAATTATGAAGTGTTTTGACAAACGATAGTCGTCAAGTGTTCAAGAATCAATGTTACAAATGATAATCGAACGTTACATTTCATATATCGTTTTTTGACCGTATATGGAAAGCAACTTTTTTTTCAACTCACGCATCGTGGACGAAATTAGCTGGTCAACCATAGAGCGCTGAAGACATAGTTATCATTATTTTCCGTTTCGTAATCTCGAATTAAGTTTCGCAAAATCCATTCGAAAGTTGGAGTAATTTTGCGTAAACTCGGTTTGAACTCAGTTGGGAAACTGCAATTTGACGTGATGAATTACTTCTGGACTTTGTTGTAGTTGATTATGTCGAGGCCATAACTTGACGTGAAGAATGAACATCGGAATAGACATTGATTAGTGGATATTTCCACATTTTTCAATTCCATTCGAACGAGCTACATTCTTCGGTGTTGCCAAAATGACTTCTCATTCTTGAGGAAGGCGTGGCAATGTGTGGAAAAACAATATACAGGGTGTACCAAGTTCGACGGCCTATTAAACGTTTCTGGAGGACTGATCTATTCGAAATCTGAAAATTGGGATTATAATACAAAGGACATTATTTACTGACCTGGAATATGATTGAAGCCTGACCACTGTCACTCATACAGGGTATTTTTGATAGGGTATTGAATTCTGAATACATTCGTATTAAAATCTTCGCATTTGTCGAAATACTTTTCAAAATATCGAGAAAAATCTGAAAGAAAAAAAGAGGTAAGAATATTCGGTATTATGGTTGTTTTCCTATTCTAAATATTTTATGCACAAACCGTTTCCACATTTTTGAAGTCGAAGACTGTTGAAATATTGTGAACTTCTAGAATTTTAAAAAACTCGTCACAGGGTGTTCCAAATGTTCGGTCAAAAAATTGGGATCAAGATTGGCTCATAACTTTCGTTTTTCGAATTAGAAACCTATTTTTTTATGACTGCGTTGTATTCTGCTATAAATATAATGACAGTGTTTCAATTAATGCTACTAAAATTTATAATTCTTGAGTTATTTAGGATTTTCCGATTTCATGTCGCACGTAGAGTCAAATTCATAAATTCTGTGTCATATCAAGAATGATCTATTGTCAGAGTTCATAAGTTATTACAATAATTCACTAGTGACACCTTTTTTATGAATTTATTCATCATTGTTGATATGAATCAGATTTCATGAACTTGTCTGTAAGTACGACATGAAATAAAAAAATCGTGAATTTTTCTTCGCAGAATCCAAGGCAATCTTAAAAAATTTGGGTTCTGATTCGAAAAACGAAAGTTATGAGCCAATTTTGATCAACATTTTTGACCCAACATTTGGAACACCCCGTGAAGAATTTTCAAAATTCTAGAAATGTACAATATTTTCACAATCTCCGACTTCAAAAATGTGGAAATGATTTGTGGTTAAGATATTTAAAATTGGAAAAACAAACATTATACCCAATACTTTTATCTCCCTTCTGCCTTCAGAATTTTCTCGATATTTTGAAAAGTATTTCGACGAATGCAACGATTTTAATGAGAAAGTATTCAGAATTTAATGCTCTTTAAAAACTGGGAACGAAAAAAACAGAAAAATTTTTTTTTCATTCCCTGTATAGCTGGATATGGCCAAAGTTCAAGAATATTTTAGCTCGGTAGGTAATGTCAAACAATGTCATAATCCCAATTATCAGATTTCAAATAGGTCCAGTTCTTCAGAAATTTCGAATAGGCCTTGTACACCCCTGTATAAAGAGAGTGAATTTTGAAAAATTCAGGCTTTTGTCTTTCTAAAGGGTTTTCAATTTATGTACAGGGTTGGCAAAATTTGTTGTCTACTGAGCAGAATTCTAGAGCTAAAGCAGCTAGAATAAAACAGATGACACATTCTAGATCTCTTTGAGTAAAAAAGTAATATAGTATGAAAAGTCTGTTATAAAACATAGCATGGTATCTGTGGCGATAACGCTCAATATTTTCAATCAGAAAACATTTATTCAAAACACACCCATAAAATAAAAATTTTTTCGAACGAAATACCCGTTAGTTTTTCCAAGCTATACTACTAAGAAATTTCGGGAGGTATATTTCAAATAACAAGTCCAGTCTAATTCTATTTAATTCTTCAAAAAGGTGTGATAATTCTTAAAAACCTGCATTTCATCTATAGCGGAAAAAGCATGAGAAAAAAAAAGCTTAAAGGAAAAGAGAGTCATGGAAGAAGCAAGAATGTTTATAGTTTGGTATAATTCTTCACAACAAAGCCAAGAAATTTGAATAACGATGGATTTCTATATGTAAACCTGACACTATTGTTTTATCTCCAGAAGGAATAAAAAACAATAATATACCAAAACCATAAAACAGGAATTAATTCAGATAATTAAATTTTAATTATTTTCCTTTATACGACCAGATCGGCTCTACAATAGGCCGATACAGTCCTCGAATTTCCGAATTTATATCCGATATCATGTTTCCCTTTGTCCCCAATCAATGCAAACCGGCCTTGGTATTCTTAATGATAACGACCGAGGCATAAACATTATAACTGCTCGTGAATGGCCATAAAGAGACTTTCCACCACCCTGTTCTTAGGCAAAGGATGAATGACTGCGATCTAAGCACTCAGCCTTGCAAGTCATTAAATAAAATTTCATTCGATACCAGCAATCTCCATCTAACAATAGGTAAATGAATGCCATTGTTGAATCCAATTAACGACAATTCACAATCGGCTTTAATTGATGCGATAAAAAGGGAGGAAAATTCCTTATCCTCGATAAGGCGGATTAATTGAGGTGCTTTTGAATGAAGAAATCGGCGATTTGCGAAACGGGATTGAGTTTTTCCTATCGAACATCTACTATGTATTTTTGAACACTTTTTATTATATCCATCAAGATGAGGCTCATTCAGATTCATAGAAGCCAGAAATAAGATATTCTGAAGTTGTTTTAAACAAAAAATGATGGATTTGACTAGCACAAGAATTCTGATGATCAGGGAATTGAAGAGACCAGTTGTATTTTGTTGGATAAAGGAATATTCTCGAAAATTATTAAGTAGAAGTACAGGGTGTCCAAGAAGAGTGTGGGATATTTGTATATTTGATGAAAACAAAACAGCAAATCAGAAGAAAATTTAGACAAGGTTTTGGAAATTGAGTGGAGAAGATTTTGTTGTCCAAATGTTAACCCTCGTGCTGATGACATTCTTCTAATCGAACAAAATTCTAAATACCACATCATTATCCCAGTTGATCATTCTGTAAAAGGGAAGATACTGAATTTTTCATCAACTTTTCAACTATAATATAGGAAGTGAATATCCCTATCTTCCCGGAAGTATACTCGGATAAAAAACTGGCAATGAATTCGACACTGAAGTATACAAACCAAGGAATATCAGAGGTAAGATAACTGAGGCTAATCAAATGATATATAAATATCGTTTCATTTCCCGCAAATTGATTATTTTTGAACGATTTTCCTAAACGTTTAGAGGTTGTTCTGGGTCAGTGATAAATTGTTGAGTTGTTGGCCAAAATTGAAGTTTGGGCGATGTTTTGTCTTTCCCAAGTGGTTCCTTCGCTGAGCTATAATATAAAGTTTTGTTTTTAAGCTTTTATCCCAGGCTTTGAGCGCGGCGACCGAATGTAGAAATTCCGTAACCAAAAAAAACCTAACACAGCCGTGTATCGTCGGTACAGTTCGGCAGACTTCGGCGCGGTGTTTGGGTGCTTGCGACTAGACGGATGCATGCAGCCACTTTAGCAGTGCAAAATGTAGTCGGCAATCTCGCTGTTCCCATTGAATTACGAACGAAAAATATTTCATTAACATCGGATAGAAAATGTATAGCCAAACGCTAACTTCAGCTCTTGCTCTAACTATACATAAGTCGCAAGGTGGAACTTTTGACGAAATAGTATATGAGTATAGTAACTCACATTCTCAGGAACCATCTATGTTGCACTCTCTCGGGTGACTAATATTGAAAAATTGTATATAACGACAAAAAAATGCTAATTCTGCTTTTAAGTTTTATCATAATCGAAGGCAAGCTGCATCGACTGCATCTTTGTTGCAAGAATTCAAAAGACTGTATTTAAATAGTGTTCGAAAGATAGCTCGAAGTGTCTTAGATTTCATTAGTAATAGAAATGGCATTTCAATAATGACTATCAATTGCCAAAGTCTACATAGTCACAAATATGATTTACAAGATTCAGTTACGGAACAAACCAATGTGTTACTTCTTACCGAAACATGCATGACGATTGAAATACCTAATTTCAATTGTATTGTTCAATTCGAACGAGATACTGTTCCAAAAAGTGGGGTAGCTATTTACCAAAATAGTAATAATGTTACTAATATTATGACTCCGAATATTGAAATAAATATTGCGATGTTGATGTTAGACGCTCATTTGTTGGAGATATTTGTGCATGCTTATGCAAACTTAGAAATGGCGTACACATAGTCATGGCAGCAATTTACATTTCTCCGAATCCAAAATTGGACGAGGTAGAGCATTTTATTCATCGCACTTACTGGAGTACACTGAAGAAAGGTCCAAAGTACTTGGTACAAATACTTCGCTGATAAAAAATCAGAGCGGTTGACAACTTTTCTTTCGGAAAAATTGAATTTGAAAATGAATAATGATCCACAAGAATCCACAACAAAATATGGGACCACTATTGACGCGGTATCTTCCAGATATTTAGAAGACATTAAGTCTCAAACTTATATTTCTTATTTCAGTTACCATAAACCTATAGTTTCAATGATAAACATTCCTGAATAACCAACATGGTATGTAAGATAAATAAAAAAAAACATATTATCTTCTTATTTTTGAATAGATGCTATGCAATAGCTTTACCGCGGTAGTCCTCGAGTGCCACACGTGTTTTTTCTTATTGAAATAAAAGTTTGAAATTACTCAGAAAGAATCGCCGTTTTTCTGTTTCAGAAATACATTCCCCTCTCGTTTTATTTGCGTGGAGGAGTTTGCGTTTGAAATGATCCACCGTTGTCATACAATTTAATATTCCCAGGTTCCAATTACTCAAAGAATCTCCAACTCAAGTTTCGACACTCTATCAAAGAAACCTCGTTGTCTCTCGTGCTCGAAGTCCCCATTTCCGAAACTGAGATGAAAGGAAATTTTCGCAACACTCCAAAGGAGCGATTGCCCCAGGATTGGTTTAATCAAGCGAGCTGTCGAAGTTTCATCGGCGGAATATCTTCTTTTAATTTATACTCGAGACGTTCAATTCGCTATAGGGTGATCAAAAGTTCATTATGCGGGCGGAAACAGGAATTCGCGAAAATGACGATTTAACGAGTCGGCAAAGAAGACCTCTATTCTGGGCGTGGAATATTATATCTCTCGAGAGCACAGAGGTGCAGGGTTGAAATTAAAACCGTAACTCCCAAATTGTTTTACGAGATGTTGTTACGAAATGGCGGAGGGGCAATATACAGGGTAACTTGTACATATATTTCAACGGAAGATTCTTGAGGTCAAAAGAAACACTTTTTGTCCTTATCACTTTTGTAATATTCGTATTTGTTCTGATATTCTTGGTAAAACAATAGTTATTTTCTCTAATTCAGTATCGTAATGAGTTAATTACAGTACTAAAAGTAGTGCTGTAATGGAACTCATCACAGCATTGTTTTCAGTTATATTTTTCGTTTTGTGGTTGGCAGTACTGACCTCATATCCTCTTAATTTTCGAATCAATTCAATTCAAATTCCGTTATCTGTCAAATTTCGTAAGTCACACCAACTGCCAAGATACAAAATCGTCTAATACTCGTTGCAGAAGGCAACTCTAACACTCATGCTTTCGAAAACTCGCTCGTTTTCGAATTTGGCATTCGCGTTGAAATAGGAGCTGTTTCAGAATATACTCTTTTAATACAAATGCAGAAGGAACAATTCTTCATTCTGCAGCATGTAAAGCACACCCTCAACATTTAATGCTACACATACATCTGAATATTGTCAATAGAAACCATAACTGGTATACTTTCTATCCCTACTGAACATAAATTCAAATACTCAAGTAGAGAGCAGGGTTTTAATTTTTTCAAGCATAGATGAATTCCAAATAATTATCATCGAAATGAATACTATTTTCAATTCCTTGGCTCACATTTTGGAGATATGATATTAGATTTAGTCACTGGGAGGTGAGAGGAGAGATATACCGGTTTCAGCCTTATTTGACATCATCAGTGTCGCATACCACTCAGGGTCAAAATCAAAATTTCGATATTTAAAGCCATTAACTGTGATGTACCGAGTAAAATATTACAAAGTAGTGACATCTAATAGCGTCAAAAAGAAGTTCCACATCTCCAATCACATGCTTGGAAGAACTTCGTACATTGAGGAAAAGGGATGATTACTATTTTGAATTTAAATTTGTTTCAAAAATATTTTCGGTGTGGGCAAATAATTTTTTCGATTTGTCCTTTTTCTTGAAAACCTATTATATACTTTTCTTTATTTCAGTATCGTAATTAGTTCATTACATTACTCAATGTAGTGCTTTAATGAAGCATTGTTTTCAGTTACATTTTTCTTTTTGTGGTTGTCAGTACTGACCTCAGATCTTCTCAATTTTCAAATCAAATCAATTCGAATTCCGTAATCTGTCAAATTTCGTAAGTCACACCAACTGCCAAGATACAATACAAAAGTCACTAATCTGAATTTTCATTTGAATTTCGAGAGTATTTCCCAAAAATTAACTGGCAGAAGGCAGTTCCAACACTCACGCTTTCGAAAACTCGCTCATTCGTCGCTCTTTTTCGAATTTCGCATTTGTGTTGGAATAGGAGCTCATTGTGCAATTTGTTTAAGAATATACTATTCTCTAATTCACTGAATTTTCATTGAAAAAATTTTCATGAATGTAGATTGGTTTTCAGTATCCTGAATTTGACAGATAATGAATAAATTTGTAACAGAATGCCAACATAAAAAATGAAAACAGTGTGAAACTGAGATATCTTTGCAAGTTGTTCTCCAAGAGGTCACAGAAGGAATGAATTTACCACAGATTGAGAGAAGTTCATCATACAGTTTTCATCATCGCCAAAATGGCCGAACCAACTTGACAATAGTCTGTATGACTTAGCAGCACAAAGAATATTGACAATCCCAGGTATCTTCCTGCCTTATCGCTTACACTAATTTGTCCATCCCATCTCTCTATTTTAGTTTCTAATTTCAACATTAAAAATTCTGTTCAATCAAAAAAATCGAACAAGATTTTCTCGTACCCAAAATGTCGAGGTGATTCGAAAGTAAAATTCGTCGTTACCATTTATACATTTCCATCATCGTCTAAGTAAGTACCCCCCGTAAAATGTAAGCGCGATTAAGTAATTGAATCCAACTTGTAACGCAATAAGACCGAACATCAAGATAGCTCGCTATAAATCGGAAAGTACTGCCGAGTCTGTCTGTCTATAACGGAAATCGATTTCACTTATGTAAAACAACCTTTATCCGAGGTTCCACTGAATGTGGGAATGGAACTGACGGCGCCAGTAGGATGTTAAATTTATGGCCATCGGAGAAATCCTCTCCAGCCGTGAAGCGGTCTGAACTTTTCTAGACTTAAAAACGCCATCGATCGAGTTTCCACCACAATGGGCGGCTAATCGAGAGGATATTATGGAATTCTCTGAATTCTTGCGTCTGCATTTGAGATGAAAGTTCTTGTTGGAGTTGACGTCGTGCCATTAGGGTTCGAGGAATAGTTATGACTTCTTATGAACGGAATCATTCAATGTGGTGGTCATACTTTTGCTCATTTAGAACAAAAGTACAGAGTGGGCAAAATTGGAAAATATTTCAACCAAAAAATGAATGACACATTACGGTCGTCTTTTCTAGATAAACTGATAATGCCATCAACTGCATTCCTCTATCTTCTTTTATTTTCGGGTTATAGACCAAAATTGAAATTAAGGCGATTTCAACTTTGATCATTATCTCCGTTTCTGTTTGTGCTAGGATGTTGAAATGAGAACATTTTACAGATACTTTTTTCGAAGCAATCAAGTTTAGAAAAGTTAATCTTTTGACGCCTCTTGACTACGATGTCAGGGGTCTAGGATCATATCCTCAATCGAGGTGGCAGCCTCTTCAAGATTTTCAAATCTCTGTTGGTTCGAGTGATACATCATTGCGAAGGTTCTGCAATTCTATTCATGAATATACTGAACAATTTCCATTTGGTGTCAAAAGATTAACCTCTTCTCTTCTTCTAGAGCATACTTGGGGGTGAACTGTTTCACGCGGCCCACCCTGTATATATATTTTCGAAACGGAAGAAAAAGATTATTCTTTCTAGGTCATTTTAATCTATTGTTTCCGTAAGACAAAACACAACTTTATGGTATAGATCAAGAAGAAAACCTCTTGGGAAAAAATGTAGTACGCTACTGGATTGCTATGAGAAAAGTGTCTGTATAATGTTTTAATTTCAACATCCTAACACAAACAGAAACGGAGATAAGTTGAATCGACCAAATTTCAATTTTGGCCTAAAACTCGTAAACAAAGAAGATAAAATAATACAGTTAGTTGATGGCATTATTTTTTGTTTCTCTAATAAAGAAGACCGTAATGTGCCATTAATTTCCTCTATTTCTTGAGTTGAAACAAAAATATTTAGTGAGAGAATAAGTTCACGATTAAAAGCATACCATCAATAATACATAAATATTGTCACAATCATTCTAATTTTTAAACAAGTACCCTTTCCGCAGATTTGGATATCATGAAAAATTATTTTTTCAATAATTTCCTGTTTTCATTTGAATCATCATCAGAAATATAGAAAATTAAGTGTCACTTTTGGTTCTTCTATCTTGAAACATAATTTCAATCCTAGATACCTGGGAATCAACCTTGATTCCTCTCTAAATTTCAACGCCCATTTAGATGATCTGCTTGAAACTGATGATGAGCTTAAAACTCGAAACAATATTCTTCAGAAACTAGATGGTTCCTCATGGGGCGCTGATGCAACAATACTTCGTACGGCAGCGCTAGATTTGTTTTTTTCTGGTGCTGAATATTGTTGACCTGTTTGGTTGAACAGTATTTTCATTTCAGTCTGATAATCTGAGTCTATGGACAGATAACATGAAGATGTTCTCTCTCAGATCACACTGATGTCTTTTAGATTTTCTTAATATTTAATATTTTAAGTAATTTTTTTTTCAGGTAGGGGTTTTTTGTTCAGCTGAGGTTTTTTCCTTTTCCTCATTTAATAATACTGCAGACCTGTATGGGTTTTTCTGTGTTGCACCAACCTCAGCTAGGTACCTTTTTGTTTCAATGAATAAAGTAAAAACACTGACAACGAAGAACTCGGGATTTCAGTCACTGAACACTGAACCTACTTTAATGAACTTTTCCGACTAGTGTCCGTCTAATCACTTAGTCGAAAATTCCGTCTAATCGGTTCTTCTGAACCGCGTCTAATTAATTGTCAACGTTCTGATTGTCTCTGATCATCAAATCGACTATCGACTATTTCCATTTTTCTCGAAGTCCCCTTGATCTTTCCTATGAATCTCGACTTTTAGAATCGACACCTGCTAACACTCAGAAATCTTGCGTTTAGCGTCAAGTGAGTCGAACCTTCTGATAAACCCACTGAGAAGTAGTAAACTTGAGTTAGTTGCCGTAGGTTAAAATTTAAAACTACTATAAACTAATTCTAAACTACCAAAATAGTATAGTCGTCGAGAAGAGAATAGTTTGCATACCAGTTTCGGTGTTGTTACTATTACTTTTCTGTTTCATCCTACTTCACGATACAAAAGTCACAAAGTGGAACAATCCTATTCAAAGCATATCAAATGATTTCAGTCATTCTGGACAATAGCCCCTTGCCTTACAGATACATTTTTCGTTTACGTCTGAGACAACTTTCAAGACGTGAAAAATTGAATCCTACTGTCAATAATACATCCGATATCCACTACATATGCTTAATTATCAAATCAAATTTAGTATGAACAACGAGCTGACCTATATCACGGATAAATTTTCCGGAAAAGTCCTCATCAAGGCGGAAGTCATTCTGCAATGACACCGATTAATACCGATTAATTATTTGTGCATGTAGGAATCAAAACTGTTTTCGTTTCATCGAGTTACAAGGCGAACTTCCACTTTTATCAGTTACAGTGTCGAATGCAATTGAATAACAAGAAGAATTCGTCCTTGTCAAGGCAAACGCATAAATGAATTACTTTCGGGGATAATTATTCATCATTGAGATCAAGTTGAGGATATTCTCTTGTGAAGCTACAGATCGAGTTCTGTCACGAGATGCCGAAGCCACAATAAATGTAACAGCTGTTAAATGCTGTATCTGGTTCCAACATTCCGTTACTATGATGCAGTTCATTTCCAGTGAAACAGATACAGGTGAAAGCTTCCCCCAACAATCATAATATGAAAATAATGAAGAAAATGGCAACATAGTCGAGAGAGCCGAAATGCTCGAGAAAACAAGTGACATTGGTTATTTGAAACTCCGACCAGAGATGTTGTGTACTGACATTAAAAGAGTTCTTTTCTCTGTTCATGTTTCTTATGTTTATGAATTTCAAAGGCTCCCATGTTCAACCTGGGATAGTAACCGTCTAGGAGAGATAGGTCATAAACGAAACACATACTGTCAGATAAAGAAGACTCCGCTCAATGAATAAACTCGTATCAAAATAATCTTCACTCATAACAATATAACTCATCTCTGTGAAAATTTATTCTTATGAAATATCTTATGAACCTGTTAGCCAGTCTAGCACCACAATTAATAATTCAAAACATAGATTAGATTACGTGCGATCAAAACGAAAATAGCATCTAACCACATGATTATGAAAGAACTAAATATAGATCCATCGCATTCATGTTCGAGTAACTGAAGGGCAGGTTGCTAGTTGCAAAAATGGTTATCATTTCGAATGTTTGTCTAATTCTGAATCAAACAAGCACTTCAAAGTTGAGATTTATTGTGGGTAGATAAAAATTGTACGTTCGAGAGCTTCAAATGTCCTTTGAAAGTAATCCTAAATCAGATTTGAGGCTTTCGTTGATATAATTCTTATCCCAACTATGTAGGATCTTCAGAGAATTCTTGGTCTAAGATTTAAACCCAACCGCCGAGTTGCTGACCGCTCTGTTGCAGAGTTTGAAGATCTTGGCTTATCAAGGATAAACTGGAGTCACCTCGACAAGCTGTTAATAACAGAATGATTTTTTTAATTCTATAAAATTTGGAAGGACGTATCACCTTTAATATGCATTCTGGGCCATGAGTTTTTTATCAAACTAAACTTATTTTTCGAAAAATGACATTGACAGTTTGGTACACATTTTTTGCCTCATTCTGTATATAGTGCATGTACGGTAACTGGATAAGAGACTACTTCATCAAACACCTCTTCAACTGCTAAAAAGCTCTCATTTCACACATTTTAGATTCCCTTTTAAATTTTATATTGAGAATTTTGTTGCCTTCAATGAGGAATGGAAAAATAGATACATAGTGGCTAGTTTCCACTTGAATAGAAACATAATAATTAAAACGCGGTAGATAAAATTGCTTATTGTTACCTTTTATCTCGTAAACTGATTTATGACAATAAACATGTGTTACAGTTGGAATTTCATGCTAAATTGGTTTCTGAGAAGTGAAATCTCGTACCTAAACAGCAAAATAAATCCTGAATGAATCGATGAACGGAGATTCGATTAATCATCATTCTGTTGTTGCACTTACATGCATAATAATTCCTTATTATTGTTATTACGTGCATTTTCATTACGCAGTGGTTTCTCAGATTATTTCAACTAGCGAATAGCTGTCGGAGAATAGATCTTGAAGGAGATAAATGACGGTGATTACATTATACTACACCCAACACTTTTCTATCGACTTCCGATCGATCAGATATGATTTATGGCAACATGAAATTTACTGATGGTTTCTAAAACAATGGTTCTATTGCTGTGGACCCAAATGGGCACCATTCCGTAGCAGAAATGAGCTTACTCAATTGTGATATAAATTGTTACTTTGTTACATAACTTGCAACTAATTGGTCTGCAAGAAAGAAGAGGAATTTCGCAACCACCCACCCGTGAAAATTTGTTATATCGAAGAATCACTTGTCTTAAAATCTCACTAGAGGTTTTAACAAAAGAGAAGTTATTAACACCATGGAGGTTAAGAGAGTAAGGTCAATTAATAGTTGGAATGTTGGAATTGCCTCTGCGACGAGTATCACACGATATTTCTCTATTTCAGTCCAGATTTGTGAAATACGATCTTGAAATGAAAGTTCAGATTAGTGACTTTTGTATTGTATCTTGGCAGTTGGTGTGACAGATTACGGAATTTGAATTGATTTGATTCGAATACTTGATTCGATCGGAGGTCAGTACTCACAACTACAAAACAAAAAATATAACTGAAACAATGCTGTAATGAGTTTCATTACAGCACTACTTTTAGTACTGTAATGAACTCATTACGATATTGAAATAGAGAATAGTATATTCTAAAACAAGTTGCAGAATGAGCTCCTATTCCAACACGAATGCGAAATTCGAAAACGAGCGACGAAGGAGCGAGTTTTCGAAAGCATGAGTGTTGGAATTTCGTTCTGCAACGAGTATTAGACGATATTTTCTCTATTTCAGTCAAGTTTTGTGAAAAACTCTCGAAAATCAAATAAAAATTCAGACTAGTGACTTTTGCATTGTATCTTGTCAGTTGGTGTGACTTACAAAATTTGACAGATCACGGAATTTGAATTGATTTGATTTGAAAATTGAGAGGATCAGATGTCAGTACTGACAACCACAAAACGAAAAATATAACTGAAAACAGTGCTGTAATGAGTTTCATTACAGCACTACTTTTAGTACTGTAATGAAATCATTACGATACTGAAATAGAGAAAATGCATTTTCAATTCCGGAAACTTGAGATGTCAGAGTTGTAAGTGGGAGGGGTGTTTTCTTGGAGATTGAATGAGCCAGGAGCGTAGACAAGGCCAATGTAAGAAGGGGCATCGTTCAATTTTAAACACTCTAGTGTTCAATGTGGAAGTGTGAATTCTCGAGAAAGAAATCCACCAAATTATTCAGTGAAAATGAGGCAACAGGTGGTCGTGAAGTGTATGAATATCCCGCGAAGAATTGGCGTGAACCAGATGTCGATAGATCGATTTTTTTATGGTTACCTCAACTCCGGTTCTGGTGCTCGAGGAAACAAAATCGCCATGATTTTCTCCTCTGGCGATTTTTCGATCATTATACTCATTAATTATTATGTTACCGATCTAATATTTCAGGTTTCGGTGGTTGTAGTAGTTTTAATTGGGTTCAGGTATAAGTTGAGTGGAGATCCGGCAGGTCGCTGACACAGTGTCTCATTTGTGAACTAATCTAGAGGAATCTGGGAGCAGGATCATTAAAATAATTTCGGAATCCCGCAGGTTTAGATGAGAATTTATATGGAGATTTCGCATAGAGGAGAATTCGAGTAAAGCATGTTCTGGGCTAGCTTCAAAATGTTCTGATCGTGCGCAAAAAATTAACGCACATTCTGAAAATCTCAATTTTAATGAAAATTAATTCTACATTGATTTTATAACTTGTTTTTGATATTCTCTCGGGAAGGTTTTGAACGAAACAAGACACATTAAATGGAAGAAAAATTCAGGATTTCACCGAATCTTATGTGAAAGAAGAGAAATGAACAATTTTCAAAATACTGATAAGTGATTTAATACTTGGTATTTCCACCCCTTGCGTTAATTACAGCTCGGCAACAACGGTTCATACTCAAAATGAGTGATCTTGAAATGTTCTGATCTAATCCTTCCCAGATTTTTCCGAGTTGGATTCCTAAGTCATTAAGAGTAGCAGGATGATTTTCTGAACTTCTCAGCCTTCTATTCGGGTTGTTCAAACCTGCTCAATCGGATTGAGATCTGGACTTCTTGCTGGCCATTCCATTCGAGAGACTTCAACCTCTTTAAGGTACTCCTGAACGATGCGCGCACGATGGGGTCTGGCATTATCGTCCATAAAAATGAAATTTTCACCAATATATGGGGCAAACGGCACTACATGCTCTTCAAGAATGTTCCTTATATACTTATCAGCATTCAAGCTCCATTATCAACGACCACTAGGTCTGTGCGAGCAGTCAAAGATATTCCACCCCATACCATAATCCTCCCCCGAAATCAGTAGTATTCAGGAAATTGCACTGAGCATATCTTTCATGTGGACGTCTGTATACAAGGGAATGTCGATCACAATGGTAGACGCAGAATCTAGACTCATATGTGAAGAGAACTCTTTCCCAATCGGCCTTAAATCATATTCTCTGAGGCGATTTCTTATTGTCTGAGTACTAATTCGCACCCCATGAGTTTGCTCAAGCTGATTTTGAAAGAGGCGAGCGGTGCAAACCGTTGTCTCAACGAAGAAACTCTCAAGTAACGTTCTTGAATGGCAGTTGTTACCCGTGGTCTACCCTGTTCTGGTCTTCGGACATTTACACCTGTCTCCCTGAATCGCTGCAACATTCTAAACACACTTGTATGGGAAACTCCAAACCTTTCTGAAATTCTTGTGTATGTCCACCGTTTTTTCTCGCAAAACTACCGCTTGGGCACATTCCTCTTGGGTCAAATAGCGTGTTTCGCATTGCATAGCGATCGAGTGTAGAAAATCAAACGAAAGAAAAACTATTGATCACTAGAATTGATCGAGAACAACTTATTTTAGAATGGAGCCAATGCATTCAAAATCTGATAATATCATTTTTTTATTCCTGCTGGAAAAAACATCTGTATTGAAGAAAAACGTTGAAAGTGGATAATATATGCATGCATAATTCTGATAAAAATAATTATCATTGAGAACACCTTCAGTTGTACAATAAATTTGAGATTTCCATAATGTGCGTTAATTTTTTTGCGCAGTGTAGTTCCCTTCTGGCGATGATAAATTTGAGATTATACGATGAAAACAATTTAAATTGTTGGTTTGTTTTATTATTCAACTTTTTTGTTGTTCAACATTTTTGAGGTTAATCTTCGAATATACCTGCTTCTGCAGCAACCTGGGATACCAGAATATTAACATATTGAGTAACAGAATACCTCAATGAAGCTTATGTCAATTAGTTGAAAATTACCGCAATAAAAGAATGAATCTTGGAAACACGATAGTGGAAAAAAGTAAACATTGAACCAAAACTGTGGGTAAGGAAACGAATTTCGAGCTTATCTCAATCCTTGGCTCAGTTTCCAGAATTTGTGGAATTTTCGGAGAATACGGAACGTTTGCGAAAGACCTGGATTGTTGTTGAACCAGTTTTGTTCCGAGGATATGAACCATGTCGAAATGATCATTTAACACTAACTAAATAACGATAAGAAATGTTGCTTGTTCACGTTTTTCCACATATTCATGTAAATATTCGCCTTATTTCACATTAGACAGCACATCGTCGCACATAAAAGAAATTAATTACGGATTGTTGATGTTGAAGGCAAGGTTGGACGTTTCCAGTTTCGACGATTTTTTTTTTGTGCCCAGGTACGGAGTGGCTTCGTGGTGGAGATGTAACTGGGTCAGGGTCAGATCTCAGTAACATTCGGTTCGTTCCTAAGGGACTTTTTTTCGATATGTTCGCTATGATCGCAGCAAGTTATAATTTTCTTCTATGCTTATACAGATCCCATAATTAGACCGACAAACATCTAGTGGATGTTCTAGACATTATTTGAGACACTTTCGGCGAAAATCATATAGTACAAAAATGCTTCGTTAAGGTGCTAGGGCCCTCTGAAGATGACTTCCACGAAACACTTTTTGTCACATAGGTCCCAAATCGGCTTCACCTAAATTGTTCAAATTTCACACATTGGCTACTATCAAGAATACGCATCGAATGGTTCGAGTGAATTTTTTTCATCTCAATAATAAGCGTATCATTCTGGGGCGGCGAGGGGTATTTTTGGTGACAACTTTTTTACCTTTCATTATTTTAAAAGTTTAACATCGAATTCATAATCTTTAATATCTTTTCGTAAAAAAGGGCTGTTTGACATCGCCCAGTTGCACCAGTTGGGAAAAAATAGATTTGAAATTTTCATTCTTCATCATTTAATTAAGTGCAAAGAACTCTCAGTAGCTCTTTAGAAAATGAACTTCGAGGCAATTAAATGATTTCGTATTATGATTGTTTTATAAGACAAAGCTCTTATAAAATTACTGAAATCAAGTACAATAAACTGATATTTCAGCCACTGTATTATGATTCTCCACATAATAAACATTGAGTAGCGAACGAAATGAAAATTCCAAATCAATTTTTTCTCAAAACCGGTGCAACTAGGCGATGTCAAACAAGAGCACCTACCTTCAAGAAATATTATCAAAGTTCATGAATTCGATGCGAAACTTTTGTAATAATGAAAGGTAAAAAAATTGTCACTTAAAATACGTCTCGCCACTCAGAATGATACGCTTATGATCAAGATGAAACAAATTCACTCGAACCATTCGATGCGTACTCTTGATAGTAGCCAATGTCTGAAATTTCAACACTTTAGGAGATGCAGTTTTGGAGAAATGTGTTTCCTGGAAGTCATCTTCAGAGAGATCTAGAACCTTAACGTAGCATTTTTGTACTATATGATTTTGTCGAAAGCGTCTCAAATAATGTCTAGAACATCCACTAGAACTTTGTAGGTCCTATTATGGGACACCTGGTATTTTCGGTACGAATGTTGTGGTTATCATGAAAACTATTTATGTCCGCAAAAAGATTGTGAAAAAGATCCTTTCCAACTTATACGCAAACAATAAATGAATGAAGAAAGGGCTTTTTACGAGCAGAGTAGCATTTCCTGCAAATCCAAGCTCTCAGTCGAAAACTCTATCAAATTTCTACAGCTCTTAACAACCGAAAATGGCTCATCTGAAACTCACTGAAATTTCTCACGGAGCTGATCAGACACCCTGCAAAAATTAATTAGACTAATAAGAAAAGAAAGGTTCTGACACAGAATAAGATCATTACCTCATACATATACATATCTGCTGAATAAATAAAAACCATGGATCCCGGAATTGAACCTTGCGGCACACCAGGGTTCACAAACATCGGAAACATATTCGGCACCGAGCCTTTCGAAAACTGCCAAAAAATAGTATCTAAAGAACCATTTTCATGTGTTATTCAAGTTGAACATTATCTATTTTATCATTCATTTAAAGGGAAAACATATACCGGAATGTATTGAATTAAGATGACTTAGCAACATGTCAACTCAATCTACATTCATAAAGGAATAGTATATTCTAAAACAAGTTGCAGAATGCGAAAGCATGAGTGTTGGAATTGCCTTCTGCAACGAGTATCAGACGATATTTTCTCTATTTCAGTCACGTTTTGTGAAATACTCTCGAAATTCAAATAAAAATTCAGGTAAGTAACTTTTATATTTCATATTGGCAGTTGGTGTGACTTACGAAATTTGAGAGAATTTAACTGAAAACAATGCTGTAATGAGTTTCATTACAGCACTACTTTTAGTACTGTAATGAACTCGTTAAGATACTGAAATAGGAAAGAGATTCAAAATCTTGTAATTTGGTGAATAAAAGTTCCCCTTTAGAATATCAGGTACCAAACCGTAGAAGAATACAGTTCACCTCGAGGTACCAGCCTTGAGGTTCTTCCTGCTAAAAAAGAACCATCGAGGATCATTTCGAAGAAATCTCGCGATCTCTAGAAGAGCGCAGCGAAATAAGAAATGGGTTTCCGAGAAGCAGCATTCGCAATTGCACACACACACACACATCGAAACAAAGAATCTGGGCGTGTAGAGGAAGAATGAATACCCCGCATCTGAAAATGCAAACTTCTTGTAGGCGTTCAGGGTCGCGCCAGACGGATACGACAAAAAGACGAACTGGAAGGCACCGAAACGGAGGACGAAATCGAAGGGAACGCCGATTGAAGGTGTGAGAATTGCGAGTTCTGTGCTGAATGGAACCGCGATGACAGGGCAGAAACGTCAAGAGCTCTGTGGGCAATCATCGAAATTGCGCTTGATGGTGTAATGACGGTATTCTTGCCGATGCCGGCACCGCACAAGAATATTCAGTGGTCGGGTAGGACACCAAGGAAATCGTAGGCAGTGTTGCCGAATTGATGGGTTTTAGTCAATAGGGTATAGACTTATATGGTGGGTTTCACGAAACTATGATTGTGCGATTAAAAATCCTTACGACAATTCGAACCAATCGAATTTCTCAATTGAAATGTCAACGAATCGCAGTGGCTCCAATTATTTCGACGGTGCAATCAAAGTTTCGTGAAACCAACCCATATGGCGGTATTCTGCTTTTTCTCTGTAAGCTTCGAATCTGTAGAGTACGATTGATCTGTATCTATGTGGCTCACTTACAGATTCGTAAATAATGAAATTCTGGAAGTTTTTCTGTAACTGTCGTATTAGAAATGTCATTTTTGAACTACTTCTTAATAAGATCATAGAATAGAATTTATTTCTCTGTAGAATTGGATCGTAAGTATTGATTATTGAATATATTTATGTTCAATGTGTGTTCTTTTAAAAAAGAAAGAGAAATTTTACAACCGAAGTACACACACACACAAAAGTAGTTGGGTATAGAAAAGTATGTTATATTCTGTGACAAAAACAAACTATTCAACATAACCTCACAATATACCTTTCGATATATTTCTTGAAAGCTACAGATTCATAGAAAGCGTCGAGAATCGTAATTTTCCTGTAATCTTATGAAAAGTTACAGATTTGCTTACAGATGAAAGCAGAATACCGCCAATAGATTGCTATTGATTTGAGTGTGAAGTTGGCCCAGCTTAAATGTGCTAGATTTGTGCTGCTTAGAGACGTTGAATTTTTTCTTAATTCCATGTGATTATCCAGCACTTTTCGAAAAATTGGATTCCAATGAATGAAAAAATTGTTCCACACATGTACTGGGTTGTGTCGGTCGAATTTTTTCAGGAAGTCTGTCTAGTTCCATCCAAAATTAAAAATTGAAAAAAAAATAGCCCAGCATTTTTACTTTTTCTTATCACAAGTGTGTGCTGTTAGAATTTTGTCGAAAATTCCTAGATTCTCGGGAAAATTACGAAAATGGAAAAAAATCAGCATAGCACTTTTCATTTTTTCCCGACACAAATTGTTTTATATGTTTCTGCTGCAATTGTGCTAGTCAGATTTCTCTCATATGGAGAAAATAAGTAAAATCAGTAGATTTTGGAAGAATCAGCATACCTGCCAACAGTGTATGAGAAGATAGTCCATCAATTCTGGATTTTCGAGAAAATTCTCAATGTGCTGAGTTAGTGCTGTTTTGTGCCGTTGAAATTTTGTTTTATTCCATATGTTGCCCAAGCTTTTTTACGAAAATGTGTGTTTCTTATATAAACCATTTTGTAGCAATTTTCAACAGACCATACAATAAATAACAACCAGGGAAATTGTGGTTCCGGTTTTCTCGTTAGTGGATTAGAACTTTAAAATTTTTAAGATTCGATAGTTTTTGAGTAATAATAGAAAAACCAGCAACAAAAAAATCTTAAAATTTTTTAGTTTCGTTTTTTGATTCACAGATGTGGAAATTTTTTTTTTGCTTAACCGCTATAACGATGGGATCCTCCCCAATTCATCTTCAATTCATTTTTTCATAGATCCAACTTCTATGGAGATATCGGTCTTCAAATGAAAAACGACCCTCTTGTCTTTAAGTATCGATATCTCAGCAATCCAAGCAGCAATCAATAATCAAATAGGTGGGTTTCAAGAAAGATCAGGATTGAAATTCTAAAGCTGAGCTTCAAGTAAGAAGACGACTGTCTCGTCTGAACTTTAAGAAAATATTTCCTCGATAACAGAGATTTCCAAAAATTTCACTTGACCGCTAATTATTTTCCAGTAAAAAAAAACACATTCGGAATGAGATTAAAAATTGAAGACAAAATCGTTTTTCCTGAATATCTCGAAAAATATTCATTTTGGGATAAAAGCCTGGACGTATGCTCCTATTATTTTCTGATGAAGATTTCGAAAATGCTTCAAAAGAATGGGGCTCCAATTTGAAAAAAAGATTTTTTGATGTTTCGTCACTTCCACTTTGACAAAGAATTGCGACCTCCTGTATCATATTCTGAAAATCACGCTATCGGAAAAGAAGCATCAGCCTTTCTTCTCGGAGATTCTCAAAATGAGAATTTTTAAAGAATAAAACCTCGAAGTTGTCTGTATTTCAACAGTTCAATTTTGAGATTTTTTTTCGTATTTCCTCATATAACGAGAATTTTCTCGGCAAAATTCAAACTTTTGGAATGAAAAGGACTCGGAATTCAATGAAGAATCTATTTATGCAATAAAAGTGGCTCTTCCCATTTGAAAAACTAAAACCTTCAAAAAAAAATACGAGAAGTCGTCTTCTTACTTGAAGCTCGCCTTTAGAATTTCAATCCTGAATCTTGTGTCTTTCCTAAAAATATTCTATGGAGCCATATTCGTGAATAACCCTGTATTGCTTTTTCTCTTTGTCACATGAATTTGAAAATACAACAAAATAAACGCGATACCCTAACCGTGTACCTCAACATTTTCAAATAATCTTTGAGTTTATCCGTACAACTCTGAACCGTTTAAACACATCCACGCTAAGCTTAATAATACGATAAGGCATGAAATCAACGAAGCATATCCTCGACCACACAGTCATCAAAGCCGTACAGTTATCATTGTCGATTAATTCTTGTGCCCTGGTTTTGATACGCGCTAAAACTCGTAGTTCCGAGTCAGTTTTGCGCTGTTTTGTTTACCACCTGTTAACCGACTATATTGCGGCGAAATTTATATCTCGTCGTATTGTTGCCAAACAACATTCGGGACAGAAATAAAACGCGTCCCGAAAATACACAGGGAAAGGTGGGACTAGGAAGGAAAAAATTGATTGAGTTATGCAAGCAGGAGACTTTAGGACTGGTGCTAAATTGAAATGAACCGATCGATTGATTCGTTTAAAGTGGCTACTTGTATTCTGTCAACGTTGAATTGAGTGTAGGAGGTGAAAGTTATGCAGGTTGAATACAGGTCGTTTAGATTGCGAGTGGCGTACTTGGGTCTGGATGAAGTGAAGCATATCTCACACTACGACAAGTAGAATTGAACAGTCTGCAAGAAAGTTTCCTTGCTGAGCTATAACATGAACTTGTGTTTTTTCTCATGGAAACCATAGTTTGAAATGGCTTAAAAAAAATCGCCATTTTCTCCCGTTTCACAAATATATCATACATCGCCGTCAGATTCATTCAGATATCATGAAAAATATAGTTTGTATTTGAAATTTGAGTATTAAGTAGGCTGAATCACGGAATGGTGAATGATGTCATTATTATTTTGCCATTGAATATATGATTCAATTCTTCGTGGTTTGATCTCTGTTCAGAACAACTGTCAATTATTTGAATTCGAAGTCATTATTGCCGGCAATATGAAATTATTCCAAAAATACGAGAAATATGATATGTTGAAATGTTTCATTTTAGCGGCAATAATGACTTCGCATTGACAGTTGTTCTGAACAGAAATAAAACCACGGGGAAGTGAATCAAATATTCAATCGCAAAATAATAATGATACCATTCACTATTCTGTTATTCAGCCTAGTCAATACTCAAATTTCAAAAACAAACTATATTTTTCATGATATCTGAATGAATCATGGGGCGACGTATGATATCTCTGAAACGGAAAAAAAATGACGATTCTTTTAAGCCATTTCAAACTATTGTTTCCATAAGAAAAAACACAACTTTATGTTATAGCTCAGCAAGAAAACCTCTTGGGAAAAAACAAAGTACCCTACTGGATTGCTATGAAAAAAGTGCCTATATAATGTTTTCATTTCTACATCCTAACACAAACAGAAAAGAAGATAACTCTAAAACAAAAAGAAGATAGAGGAATGCAGTTGATGGCATCATCAGTTTCTCCAAAAAAGACCACCGTAACGTGTCTTTCATTTTCTTATATCTTTCACGGTTAAAAAGTTGTAGTTCAAGTATCACCGAGAGTATCACCAATTTTGCCCATCCTGTACAATTAATGTTTTCATAGCATATTCAAGAGAATGAATCAATACACTGACGTGCCATTGAAAAAATACTACTCATTTTACTCACTCAAAACATGATTAACAATATGTTGAAGATAAAAATAAAAAACCGAAAACTAGGATGTTAGAATTTTTCACAAGACTTTCTCGTTCTGTGGATCAAATTAATTTGTGAAATTCCGACATTAGTTTTCAGAAAAAAAACTTTCTTCATTTGTTCATGTAGATACTTCATGTTATCCTGAAATGATTCAATTTCTACCCCCTAGCTTCAATTTAAAATGAGTCAATCCGTATTGACAGTTCAGAAAACTCATGTATCGATAATGTTCGATTATATTTCCTCAGGGCTTCGGTTTTTTCCAATACACATTCTCAAAACTCAAACGGAGACTCAAATGCTTAATACCCAGCTGAAGTATGTCAGTCAACTGTTCATTATCAAAAAAGAGATTCTGCTAAGTGAATCGAAATTTATGCTCCCTCAATTTTTTATTATATGATAATTATAAGGAAGAAATGGTCCACGTATCTAGATCAATTAGTCACGAAATGGTAATACACATATACTTCGTCGTAACAGTTATGGCTACCTTGCCTGTTACAACTCATCATGCATGAGAAAACGACAATATTTAAGAAGGTAATCGATCCTCTTTGATGCTTACAGACCCGTAACAGTTCCATGTGGTTTCTCTCGAAAATTTTCGAGTATGCATTTTTGGAGCGTTTGTTGGACTTCACAAATAAATTTAATGTTATATCGGAGGGACAGCATGGTTTCTGTAGAGAGAGGTCTACAACAACAGCCATGTTGAGTTTTTATAATAAAATTATTGAACAACTTGAGGCAGGCGAGAGCCCTGCTGTTATATTCTGCGACTTAAGTAGGGCTTTCGACTGCGTTAATCACGTGGCTTTGTTGTCGATTCTGGAGAAGAGTGGTGTGCGCGGAGTCGCATTGAGTTGGATTTCCGATTTCCTTAGAAATCGTAAACAGTATGTGTGTGTTAGAGCAAAAGAGGGAAATTGTTTGAGATGTGTTTGAGTCTGATAATATCAGAGTTGATATGGGGGTCCCACAGGGCTCTATATTGGGTCCCATATTATTTATATTATATGTGGGAAATGTTCACAAAGTGCTTGATGGTAACTTCTATGCGGCTTATGCAGATGATTTTTCCCTTATTGTGTCATCTGGAGACTCTGTTACTTTGGGTCTCAGGGCTTCCCAGACAATATGTAGGATATCAGACTTTTTTAATAGTTTAGATCTGTTCTTCAACACTGGGAAGACTGAGATGCTGAAATTCATTCTTCTTACCAGAATAGAGTGGATGATTTGAGTGTGAGTGTGGGTGGTGTAGTTCTCGAGAATAGCCATGATTGTGTGCGGTTTTTGGGAATTTACCTCGATGAATTTCTTGGTTGGGGATCTCATTGCCAAAAAATGGTAGGAAAGCTGAATTCGTTAAATTATTTATTCGTGAATTTGAGATCGGTATTGGAGGTTGATCAGCTCCTCATGATTTACTACGCCCAGGTGAATCGCGACTTCGTTATGGCATATGCCTGTGGGGAAACTCTACGCATGCGGTTGATGTCTTCAAAGCACAAAAAAAAATTATACGTGGTATGATGAGGCTTTCTCAACGTGAGTCCTGTAGGGGAAGTTTTGTTAGGTTGGGTATACTGACAATTCCATGCTTGTATATACAGGAAATATGTGTGTATGTTTACAAAAGGCGTAATAGCTTTTTTCAAGGTAGGGACATACATCAGTATAACACCAGAACTGCTGATCAGTTTCATATTCCCACTGCAAGATTAAAGGTAGCTACTCAGTCTCCTAATTATAGTGGTCTTAAGTTGTATAATCATCTTCCTGATGAAATCAAACTTTCCGGGAGTTTATTTGTGTTCAAGCGAAGTTTGAAACAATTTTTGTTAAAGGGTTCTTTTTATAGTTTAAATGAATATTTGTGTTTTAAGTAGTTTAGTTTAATTGTTGTTTTTTCTTCTTTTCTTTTTGACAAAGCCCATACAATGTAATGTTGTCGAATGGTTAATAAAGGATATTATTATTATTATTATTATTATTATTATTATAATAAAAATGTTGAATTAGAGGTGTGAGGTCAATTAGTATTTTCTAGCTTTCATTTTGTCATTTCGAGTCAGTTCATCATTCTTTCAAAATCAGAGCTTGCTTTGATTCGGCATCGACATTGACAGATTGATTTTGCTGAAACTTATCGAAATTATACCATAACCCGCTCCTGACAATTCTCACCTTTCAATGTCACAGAGTAGATTTTGTTAGGGACGTTAATTTCGTTATTGAATATTCACTCTGAAGCTTGTTTCAGAATGAAAATTTAAACCGAACACATGAAAAGCAATAAATATAAATTTCTACTTTCTATCGAATTAAGCCTCGGGATCTGAAAAATCAAGGCGATTTCAATAAATAAATCATCAGCAGAACCAGTCGCAGTTGCGAACACTGCAATATTTACAGCCATAATCCCACCACCTCAGCCTCAATAACATGTCTCGCTCCATAAATATTTTCCGTTTCCGTTTCCTCAAATTCTTCATCGATAGGCACGTGCTGTTAAGTTTTCCTACGATCGATGGACGATAGAATTTTATTATTAAACAACGATGTCTCGTTTTATTCATGGCGTGCCTTACTCAGATGACGATAAACACGAATTTATCGATATGATTGACGAGTGTGTTTGTCTGTCACATAATGGGATGTCATAGTTCCTCATCATCTTAATGATGTTCATTATCTGGGGGAGATAAAATGGTTTTTTGTCGAAATGAACTGCTGCATTTAGACCCATTGGAAAAGGAAGGAAACATAACAGTTCCTCACAATTTCCTGGCAAAACTACAAGGAAAAAAAAGAAAAATTAAAAAGTTGTAGGAAATAAGAAGAGCTTCAACTTTTGCGCCATCTGATAGCAGAAAAGTTATTCCTCTATTCTATGTAGAATCCGTTCATTCTGCCACAGCTCGTAGAACAAAATCATGAAATAATATTCCATTCTAGCACATTCATGGTAATTTTTATTGATTACATGTTGGCCTCCTGCAACGGATTTATTTATCATCTGTCAAATTTATGAGATAGAGGAAACAGTTCTGCCAATCAATATTTTCCAATGCAAAAATCACTAAACGATATTTATAGAAATATTTCAGCAATTTCGGTAAAAATTCAACGAATTAGAAAAGAATAATTTATGATACTCATACAGAAGGCTCATTGTTACACTCGCTCATTCAAGAAAAAGCTTTCTGGGCGAGTATAATACGTTATTTTCATTGAAATTAATGGAATATTTCCTTTAATATCATTTAGTGATTTTCGCATTTAAAATATTAATTGGCAGAACTGTTTTCTCTCTCAGAAATTTGCCAGAAGAATCCAAGATATTCTACCACAAGATTTGACACAGAATTAGAGAAATAACTATTTCGTTCTTAAAATAAAATGACACAATTTCGTTTCCGCATCATATATCAAGAACCCACAGGCCACAGAAAATCATAACGGACGTTGGAAGTACGATAGCACAGAAAAAGAAAGGAAGTTTGTCCCATTGACAATCAACGGTGATTGAACTGTGGACGACATCAATCCGTTCGACTTCAAGAACGGAACTGAGATGAAAAAATGAGAAGAATGACAGAGATATCGAATATATGGTCACGATTTCGTTATGTCTGGTGAATGAAAGGAAGAATCATGGATCATTTCTGTTTGGCGGGAATCGAGATTTATACGAAATTATTTCGAAACGGACGACATTCGAAGCAGAAGCAGTGATAACGTTAACAATGAGACACAGTGACGAATTTTTTATAGCGTTGGACTGCAGATAACAGAAAAATAATAGTTATTTGTGGAAACGAGATATGAATTTAACATCATGACTAACTCTACCAACTTGTGGTTGGTAATTAATTTCAACTCGGGAATTCTGCCTCTTCATGATCATAAGTTCTTCGATGAATTGAAAGGTGATAATTCTCATACAGATTAAGAAAGGATTCGATATAAGAAATGTTACGAAGTAGAAAGAAATGAGCTTCCTCACTATCAGATTGAAAATTATTACATTAATCGGAGAATAAAATCATTGAAGAAATTATTTAAAGTACTTGTGGAATTCTTATGAAATATGAAAAGTCGAAAAAAGTTTTAACTTTGACAAAAAAATTCCTCAATAAAATTTTTGAATTCTAGGAAAACTTTTTTTCAACGATAACAATCCTACGAATGTGCTTTGAATTTTTTTCATTCGAAATCAATACGTATAAGGCTTTCCAATTTTTCTCCCTTTCGGTTCTGTTAGAAAGATAGACTGTTGGAAATCCGAAAACAAAATTTCGAAAATATACAGGGTATCACGAATTGCTTGATTTCGACTTGTTTCTGGCACTAGATTGTATAGGTAAAAACGTTAGAAAAAGTCCTTGACTCGATTTGCGTGAAAACACCATTAGTGAAAACCATTTCACGATATCTTTTTTAAATTTGATATTTCATCGATTTCCAAAATGTACCATTGATTATTTTTTTACGAAAATATCTATAAACGATTGAAAGTTTCTTGAGGCACTTTATTATCTTTTTTTTATTTCGTGTACTAAGGGTGAAATTTTTTTTTCATTTTGAATACATACGAATTTTTTCATCTTATATCATCCAAAATAAATTTGGATTGAAATAATTGAAAATAGTATCTTCTCTCAGTGAAAAAAGTGCTTGTTCAAAGTTTTAATCCTTTTCAGATATTTTCGAGAATGAAAAAGTTATGGCACATCTTCGAAATCGAAAAAATATCAAAATTTTGTAAGATTTTCAGAACAAAATGCAGATATCGTGAAACGCTTTTCAGTACTGGTGTTTTCACGAAAATCGGACTCCTTTCAACGTTTTTTCCTATCTAGTCTAGAAGAACTAGAAACAGCCAAAATCATCACTTGTCTTATATACATAGTTTTTAAATATCTGAAGGGACCAAATAAAGATTATTATTATATTTATTATCAAGCAATTTGGGAAATGATCTTATCGAATGAAATGATTTTGGGATGTAGGATTTCATTGATGTGCATATTTCTGCATTCTTCGAATGCTTAAGCAGTAGAATCTAATGCTCGGAAAATCTTGTGGCCATGGAAAGGTTTCATAGCTCAATATCTGGTCTGAATCAGAAAAAACGGTATATATCTTTTGATGAAATATATGTTATAGAAGCCAAAGACTCAGAGTCAAGTTGAATGAATTCGTATTTACATTTTGTACACTCGTTATCTCAAAAAACGATTTTTCGAATACTCGTAAAGCGCATTTCCAAGACAAAATATAACCCAGAGCTTAACAATTTCTCATCAACTTTGTGAAAATATCGGACAGATTATCAAATCTTTCAAAGATTAGGTAAATTTTCCCACGAAAAGGATCCTACAGATGTACGTTGATATTCTTTCCATTGGGAATCAATATACAAGAGCCATCTCAATTTTTCTCGTCATTTGATACGGCAAATTAAAGCAATTTGTTTTAATATTTTGACACCTCAAAAACGATTTCAGAAATTCTCTAAAAAGATATTCCTAAGAAAAATTGTAAGCTCATTTTTCACGAAACCTTAGGGCTTCGAAATCAACCTTTCCCAAATCATTGATACTGAAGAACAGATCAAAAAAGAAAATTTTTGTACACACGACTTTTCTACAGAAGACTTGAAAATTTTTACGTTAAACTACAGAGCAGAAATCGACTCGCATCAAATAATAACGAATCACGATTATGAAATCCATAATAATCAACACCTTTACTGGAATACGATCTCGTAAAGCTTATAATCGCGTTATAATAACAATCTACATCCTGTTGTTGACTGTTTCCCAGCATCAAAATAGCCATTTTCATCGGATTTTCCTCAACGATATGTCGAGATTGATTATTGTTATTTCATGAACGTCGTCATGCAGATAAAGGGGGTAGTTTTAGTTTGTTGCATCCCACGCTAAGCGCTAAAACCGCACAAGAACAAATCAATACCTTGGCCATTGCGACGATGCGAATATATTCCACCATGAAGGCCTCTTCTGTCTGGACTCCGGAGGGGTGCTGGGATCCACCACACCCTTCCTCCTCTTCCTCTCGAACTTGATGGCGTGCCAGGACTTCCTCCTGGACTTCTTGTCCACGATCAGAGTCACCTCTTCCTGGATGTTGGGCCAGGAGTCTTCCCTGCTCCTTGGGAGAGGAGCTATCGGGGATTCGTCTATCCAGTGCTCCTTTTCGTGCACCACTTGTAGAACTTCGGTGTTCATCATCATCATTTCGCTGCGAATTTCAATTTACATCGCCACTTTCACTGAACCGAAAAAAAACACTTTTAGAACGGTGAACCGTTTTAGGTTTTCACATTGAACCGTTTTCAGGCGAGAATAAGTATAAGTCGATCATAACACTGGTTTTCGGCGTTTTCGCGAAAGATCTAAGTTGGAGCGTCCGCGATTGGTTGAGTACAGGCGAGCAGCGACTTCTAAGTGCACTAACCCGCTTAAAACGTTACGTGCTATCCGTTCTAGAACCGCTGGCTGGCTTAGAGCGACTGAACGTTACTTTCACAATGCGTTGTGCTTGGAGCTGTCGAGCTCTTTCTGCTAGTATCGAGGATCAGTCACAGGGAAATATATGTCACTTCGTCCTATGCCATATGAGTTATTGCCGTGTCCCGTGTGTAATGTTTGACTTGTAGGCCGAAAGAGTCCCGGTTTGCACGTGGCTCGCGTTTTTATTCTAGGAAATCCGGATGAGTTAATACGGTTATTTTTGAGGCGATCGGGTATGTGGAAAATGTTTCCGATCGCGGTTTTCTTTGGAAAATTTCGAGGAAGGTTTTTCGTGTAAATTGACCGTGACAGAATTCGATGAAGTAGAACGAGGTCGATAATTCATGAAACAGAAGAAGATTGTCCCAAAGCCTGCCTCAAACCTGAGCTAGTGAAGTGAGGAAATACACTGCGCAAAAAATTAACGCACACTATGGAAATCTCAAATTTATTCTACAACTAAAGGTGTTCTCAGTGATAATTATTTTTATCAGAATTATGCATGCATTTGTTATCCACTTTCAACGTTTTTCTTCAATACAGATGTTTTTTCCCAGCAGGAATAAAAAAAGAAGATATTATCAGATTTTGAATGTGTTGGCTCCATTCTAAAATCAATTCTCGATCAATTCTAGTGATCAATAGTTTTTCTTTTCGTTTGATTTTCTACACTCGATCGCTATACAACGCGAAACACGCAATTTGACCCAAGAGGAATGTGCCCAAGCGGTAGTTTTGTGAGAAGAATGGTGGACATACACAAGAATTGCAGAAAGGTTTGGAGTTTCCCATACAAGTGTGTCCAGAATGTTGCAGCGATTCAGGAGACAAGTATGAATGTCCGAAGAACAGGACAGGGTAGACCACGTGTAATAACTGCCATTCAAGAACGTTACTTGAGAGTTTCTTCGTTTAGAAAACGGTTTGCAACCGCTCGCCTCCTTCAAAATCAGCTTGAGCAAACTTATGGGGTGAAAATTAGCACTCAGACAGTAAGAAATCGCCTCAGAGAATATGATTTAAGGCCTCGTGTCGCGGCAAGAGGCCCAGCTCTTACCCCAGCCAATCGAAGGACGCGTTGGGATTTTGCGAGAGAGCATATCCATTGGGAAGAGGCCGATTGGGAAAGAGTTCTCTACACAGATGAGTCTAGATTCTGCCTCTACCATTGTGATCGACGTTCTCTTGTATACAGACGTTCACATGAAAGATATGCTCAGTGCAGTTTCCTGAATACTACTGGTTTCGAGGGAGGATCGATTATGGTATGGGGTGGAATATCTTTGACTGCTCGCACAGACCTAGTTGATAATGGGGCTAAGATTCTTGAAGAGCATCTAATGCCATTTGCCCCATTCATTGGTAAAAGTTTCATTTTTATGGACGATAATGCCAGACCCCATCGTGCGCGCATCGTTCAGGAGTACCTTGAAGAGGTTGAAGTCTCTCGAATGGAATGGCCAGCAAGAAGTCCAGATCTCAATATATAGAGCAGGTTTGGGTCAACCTCAATAGGAGGCTGAGAAGTTCAGAAAATCATCCAGCTACTCTTAATGACTTAGGAATCCAACTCGGAGAAATCTGGGAAGGATTAGATCAGAACATTTTGAGATTACTCATTTTGAGTATGGACCGGGGTGGAAAGTTGGACCTCTCATCTTATATAAAGCCCTCTTAGACTCAAATCGGATGGGCCCAATCGATTCACCGAGAATGAATGAATGCCCCCAGATTCTTGAACAAAAAACGCTGCATAGGGCCCAAATATGGACGAAAATTTTTTGGTAGAAACCAATTCGGATGAGGAACTTCCCGCTTAATCCGAATCTGCAATAAAAAAAATGGGTTTACATTTGAAATTTCAATGTTGGGCCCCATATTTCGTATATAAGGCCCTGATGAACCTATTCGATTCCTCAGGCAAAATTACTTACGACCCCAGTATCAGAATTCTACCTGTACCCGAAATAAATTCACCGTTTCCAGACTTTTCAACCACCTGGTATAGTTTTGATAGCTTATGATTTCGGAATATGAGCCGAAAATTGAGGGCAATTTCGTGATAACTTTCGATTCTGCACTCCCATACAGGCGAAATTAAGAAAACCTCTGCATTTACAGTTAATTGAAACATCCAAGGAACGCCTAAATCAACACTTCTCAATCGGTTGTAAAATGAAATAATTTATAAGGGCCAGAATATTTTCAGTATTTTTTCACGACCTGAAAATACCTCATTTCTCTGCGCCTCAATTTCATCATGCCACCTTCGATATAATCACGAGTGCCATCAGCTCAATTCGGAATGAATAATTTATCGCTGGGTGCTCTTATCGAATTCACGACACGTTGGTGTATACGTGTTTCAGGATCACATCTTCTCCATCTATCTAGATTTCAAACCGCTAGCGATGCAGGCGAGCTTAGAAGCTCTCACGAATTGAACGGTTCAATATATAACGATTATTATTTTCTCTATTTCAGAATCGTAATGATTTCATTACAGTACTAAACGCAAAGCTGCAACAAACTCATTACAGCATTGTTTTTAGTTATATTTTTTGTCGTGTGTTGTCAGTACTGACCTCCGATCCTTTCAATTTTCAAATCAAATCAATTCAAATTCCGTTATCTGTCAAATTACGTAAGTCACACCATAGATAAATACTAATATAGATGGGAAAGTCCGTAGAAATTTTGGAACCGCGTTTACAGTGACATCTATCGGCCTGGAAGGAAGTACAAATCGTTTCGGATATAATTAAATAGCCGAAAATTGGCATTTGATAGATCAAGATTATTTGCGCAATAGATCTATTGGGGAACCAATCCAGATCTATCATATTTCCCGAGATTCATTGAGATTGGAAATGATTCGTACTTCCTTCCAGTCCGATAGATGTCGGTGTAAAAAAACTTTCATATTTTGATAGAGTTTCCAAAATATGGAAAAGCAATAAACTCTCCGTTACAACCATTTTTGAGTTGCTTGAGAGTGTTTAGAACGTACATTGCATATATATCATATGGTAATGGAGTCTTGATCTTGTCCTTCAAATGTGCTTGGTTGGAAAAAACAGATTTCTACTATTTTTCTCTAATGTCATTTATTAACTATTGTCAAATACCGATATTAATTGTTTCCAGGTTAAAAGATGGCGCCAAAATACGGTTCCGGCCATTACTAGGCCAGTTTCCTATCTATATAAGTATATAGTATTAATCTATGAGTCACACCAACTGCCAAGATACAATACAAAAGTCACTAATCTGAATCTTTATTTGAATTTCGAAAGTATTTCACAAAACTTGACTGAAATAGAGAAAATATCGTCTAATAATCGTGGCAGAAGGCAAGAGTGGTGAGCATTCTACAACTTGATTTACAATATACTATTATTCTTCATTATAAATTGTAATCCTAATTTGTCTTAGACATAAGTATACTCATCCGAAATGTGAAAAAATGGTTTGATGCTTGGGAAATATGCTATCTGACTTCGAGGATTTCTGTAGATAATATTAGTAGTAGTTTTTAAACTTTGAATTGTGATCTTCCACAAGGATCGGTTTCAGCTCCTCTTTTCTTCAACTGATATCCCTTCTACTTTTTCTGAAAAATGTATAAATGCCGATGATATTGCCTTGGCTTCCCCTCTTGCTGATTTTAGTACTATCGAGAGCAATAACCTTTTTTTCAAATCTCAGACATCCTGAGGAATTACGTTTTTGCCAAAATAAAAGCGATGTTTCGTGTTTCCATTTGAGTAGTCATGAAAAATTAGAAAATTGATGCCAATCTTCGATGATACTTTCAATCCTGAATATTTATGAGTTGAACTAGATTACTCTCCAAACTTGGAAGCTCATATAGAAGCTTCAAGGGAACCTGATGCAACAACACTTTGTATAGCAGCCAGAGCATTGTTTTTTTCTGTTGCTAATATTGTTGCCAAGTCTGGCTCAACAGTCTTCTAAATTCTCCTTCGGATACAGAATACTCAACTAATTCCGATGGCATCTTTCGTTATCGACAAATAACATTATTGGAACACATTTCACGGCAAATTGTGTTCGTTATTTTCTGCGAAAAATCTCGGAGAAGAAATGCGACAAACCCTTTGAACTATTTGTACTCGATTGAACGCTACTGGTCCGAGAATATCCAGAATTATTCCTCAAAGGAAAAAATCATCAAATACTAATTCATTTGTGCGTGTGAAGATCAAAGCAAGCGACCGATTCCCGAAAATCGAAAGGATATACCAATGACTCAACAAGCCTTTTCTGCGCACTCATTAATGTCGAGAATATTTCCGTGAAGCTACTGAATTTATCTTCTTAAATCACTTAATAATCGGAAATGTGTTTTCTGTGGATATCTCCCATATATCTCCTCTAATCTTTCCGCAAATATAAAGGCCCTCAACTGCGTATTTTTAGTGCGACATATTTATGTCACTTTGCTAATAACTTACGTGGCGGTTGTTAAATATTAGCTCCCATAATCATAGGATGATGGAGGTACTGTTGTGATAGCTAGATATAAATGGGGACCAAAACACACTGTACAGATTACGAGTGGGTTGATCGGCGCTGCAGTCTGTACATTCAGCCGTATAATGAGAGAGGATAACAAAATTTGTTTTTGCCAAGTGATAAGCCAATCTGATTTTCATTGGGGAATATGACGTAAGGAGAATGTATTTCGGAGTGAACTTTTCTTTCTGAAAGGCTTGGAGATTAGTTATTTATAAATCTGTGAGTCAGAAAAGAACTATAGACTTTTCAAAGACATCTTACAAAAGGTATTCAGACTGATTTCTTTCGATTAAACCGGATAATTTCTCATATAGTGACATCCTTGCACCTCAGGACAACCAAGATACGACCAAACTATTGCAGATCGAAAGTACTTATAGGGTGACTTGGTATCTCTCTAGGTATAACATAAAAATGGTCATGATTAGAAAAGAAACCGTTCCAAACGTCAGTTAGAACTCTAATTTTGTGTCAAATCCATTCATTCTGCCACAACTTGTACAACGAAATCGTGCAGAGTTTTCATAGTAATATTAATTAATTACATGTCGGCCTCTTGCAACGGATTTATTTATTATCTGTCGAACTCATGAGAGAGAAAACAGTTCTGCCATAATTTTTTTCAATGAAAAAATCATCGAATTTTAAACTCGTATAGGAATATCAATGTACAGGGTGATTCACTTATCTTGGTAACCCGAATTTTCTCGAAAACGTCCGAATATTTTTTGATTCTGTGAATGGCGTTTTGAACAAGTCAATGTCGACTTGAGATGCGCATAAAAATCTACGGATTAAAGAAAGACGCCAGGCGTCACGGTGCTATCAAAAATTTTTTCTCCGGGGACACACCTAGTTAATATCATGTCATTCGAAAGATAATTTCATTCTGAACTTTTTTTTCGAATACAACTTTTATCCATTTCTAACCGTCAGCGATCTGCAGCGTGTTTTATGTTGATTCTATTCCATTTATTTTTTTCTGTATTGTGGTAGTATGTTTTTACTTGGAGACATAGATATGATTTTGTGCCTTGAATACAAGATGGCTAGTTTTCTAGTCAATGTGCCCCTTCAAATAAGATGGAATATTTGGCTACAGCAAGATGGGGCTCCATGCCACAACGCTGCCATTGTGAAGAGATATTTAGATCAAGAATTCGAAAATAAATGGATTGGAACCAATGGACCCATCAGATATCGCCAGACCTAACGCTCATGGATTACTTTCTGAGGGGTACCCTGAAAATCATGGTATACCAAACTGATTCTAATAACTTGGATCATTTGAAAATGAAGATAAGAAACGCATGTGCCCAAGTAGACCCTTATACTTTTACCAAAGTAACTTATAATGAAAAAGAGGAATGATATAATTTACGTATGGATCATAATGGCCGGTATATAGAACATATGATTCGAAATGTTTCGTTTGTTATTAAATAAAATGTTTATTGATATAAGATATAATATTTAATGAATATAATAATAGAAAAATAGTTTTTTACAAAGCCTCCATCATTTTACGTAACAGAATCATGTCTAGGTCATCTAGCCATTATGATCCATACACAAGTTATATCCTTTCTCTATTTCATTATAAGTTACTTTGGTCAAAATATAAGGGTCCATTTATTTTCGAATTCTTAATCTCAATATATCTTCACAATCGCAGCGTTGTGACATGGAGCCCCATCTTTCTGTATCCACATATTTAATCTTATTTAAAGAGGCAGATTGTTCAGAAAACTAGCCTTCTTGAATTCAGGGCACAAGATCATATCTATGTGTCCAAATCAAGGCATACTACCACAATACAGAAAAAAAATAAATGAAATAGAATTAATATATAAAACACGCTGCAGATCGCTGACGGTTGGAAATGGAAAATAATTGTATTCGAAAAAAAAATTCAGAATGAAATTATCTTTCGAATGACATGATAAAGAAGGTATGTCCTTGGAGAAAAATTTTTTTGATAGCGCCGCGACGCCTGGCGTCGTTATTTATTCCGCAAATTTTTATGCGCATCCCAAGTCGACATTGACTTGTTCAAAACGCCATTCACAGAATGAAAAAATATTCGGACTTTTCGAAAAAATTGGGGTTACCAAGATAAATGAATCACCCTGTATCTGTTTCATAAATAACTTTTATTACACTGTCCTAATTGAAACGATTAATTGTACGATAATTTATTGTGTTGGGACAAACCTCTAAAGACAATAAAAGGAAGGAAGAAGAACATATTCGATATTATTGTCTTGCAAGAAATACGTACCCTTTGAATAAGTTAGATTAAACCTCGAAGATATAACGTAAAAGCAGAGATTACAACTTTCAGGCGAACGTATGCCGTTTCCTCGATGGTTATCATCTATAAATGATGAAATTACTACCTTTCTCAACTAGGACTGGTACTTCCTCCTTGTAATTATTAGGTAATAGCTCACTTTAAAGGACGGACCATTGAAAACGCCGTAATTATATGCATTTGTCGATGCAATACTGTCTACTGTAATTCCCATCGAAGCGAAGAACAATGTAAGAACTATCCAAAAGGATGAACATGGATTGTTCGATGATTAGATCCAACACGAATCAGGAGTTCATTATTCTTCGATAAATATTTACCAGCGTTATTTGCTCTTTTTCTTCGAACGTCTTGAAAAAGATGAAGTCACGTTCAGATTTGTGAATGTTCATCTTAATGAACATCTGGATTTAATTAAATGAAGAGGATGTCAACTCCACTTAATCATGAAAAAGATAAGATTTTTGTGATAATTTGAATTTCAAGAGAATTGTTCGAAATGTTTTCATCGAAAGGATATTTCTTTTTCACATTCTTCACTACCTAGAGGATCAAAAGAAGTACTGCAGAAAAAATAGGCGAAATTCCATGAAAAAATCACCCAGCAGATTCTAATCAAAAATGGCATGTCACATGATGTAGAGTCTAAATTGAAATATTACCATGTTTTTATTCTGAAAAATATGTAAATTCCTGAATAAGCTAGATGTTGTGACCAACATTTGTGTTGATCACGTTTTTACTTTACCTACCGTTATTGTTGTCATACTTGCTCTTTATCAATAGATTATTATTTGTAATGGAAGGGCCATTTCCTATAGAATTAGGGCGGGGTCATTCTTCACGATATGAACACTTATGTGTTTTCTTATTAATTTCAGTATATTTGAAAACATGTCATAGAAAAAGAAAGAAAAGTTATTTGAAATGATGTTTTCAGTTCAGAATTAAATTTATTCTCAAAACCATCAATTCGAAGAAAAGTAAACAAACTTAAAAACAGTAGGTTCATGAACCCTCTCACAAGATGGATTACCTTGTCGTGGTGTGCTAGCTTAAGTAGATGTGAAGAATCCTGAGAACTATGTTCTTGGTACGAGCAACGAAACCTATGCCGCCCTAACAACATAAGTTAAGTGTGTTCTAGAAGAAACCGTAGGCACCAAGAAGCAAAGAAGAAAGAAAGAACATTCGGTGTTATGTTCCGCTACAATGAAAATAATTTCAAAAGCAAAATCAGAGCAATCTCTTGAAAAAATTTTTAAATTTCAATAAAATTAAATTGGAAAAGGGAAAGGATCTGTGGAAGAATTTGTTTTCTTCGGTATTATTTATGTTTGTTTTCGAATGTATGTGAAAATCAAAAGACTCTCCTCACCAGACTTGGTGCAATACAACTGAAAATTTCCCCACATTTTCAATGGTGTAATTAGAGTCGACTCGTGGAGAAGTTTGATTTTATTCTAATCAATTACGTCCTTAATAACCCCTTTTCCTTCGTTACGCCTGTGGCCTCTTTTGTGCTCACCCAATTGATGATAATCGATAATCGAATTTTCATGTTTAGAGAATAGGTAAGCCGAAAAAATCTGTCTGGCAACTATGGGTCGGTTTCACAAAACTTTAATTGTGCGATTAAAAAACCTTACGTAAATTCGAACCAATTCAACGAATCGCGATGGTTCTTATTAATTTAACGGTACAAACAAAGTTTTGTGAAACCGACCCTATATCTACTGAAAAACGTCATGTTAGGCTTAAATCATTCACGATTCGAAATGGCTGAATAAAGCAACCAGTAAGGATTCATTCATCAATTGGAAGAAATCCCACTAAGTAACTGCTGAATAAAATGATAAATATAGCTGAACTCGCGCTAATTGTACGTATTATACCTACATTTTGCACTCGAAATGTGATTGGTTTCTTGTTTCGTGATAGTCTGACCAATGGCATAGCGCGTTAGGTGCCAAATGCGGGTACGGAATGTCTAAATGCATACGGGTCAGACTCGAAGAATATTGTTAGCTCAACATGCAAGCTAGCACCACTAGAATGAACAGAAGTGACTATGGCTGGCTTAACCCTCCTCCCTGGAACTGAAACAATAAAGGAGCCGGACCAAAACTGCAAGTTAGGACTCCATCCGAAGTACTAGGACTTTATTGGAAACCTTAGATCTTCGGATGGGATGAGCCAATGAGTAATATTAGTACTCTGCTGATACCGAACTCTCATAGCTCTATTCTCGAGGAAACCAGAGGCTTTGGCTCTCCAACTAACCACATATGCAGGAGGGTAATAGAGTCGTCCAAGATTTCCCTGAGAATTGGTGCTGTTTGGGTGCCAACCAAGCAGCTGGGGTGGGCTTTTTGGTTGTGTTAAAGTCCAACTAGCATCCGTTGCCGGCGGCTAGACTACTGAGCCTTTTCTCTACCTCAGAGCCAAAAAAAATCGGAAACTTTCATATCTCGAAATATTCTAAATTTCTGCGGTGCAGATCATTCTCTTGGCGAAACAATTCCGTAAACGCAAATGTGACGATATCCCGGTGTCACGACGTGATCCCAATTGCTCAAACATCGTCCGATCCGTGAAACTATGCGGGGTACTGGCGTAATCTGAAAGAAGTAAGTAGGCTTAACAGTCGATTGTTTCTCGCCCGAAATGGAATTAACGCGGGAGCACGTAACAACCTTCGATATCTATCGATAGGTAGCTGCAATCATAATCGATAGCCATTCTATTCGGCGAATTGCGTGTATCGCAAGGGGTGATAACATTCATTCGGCCGGGTACAATAAATAATAAAACGGGCAGTCGGTGCATTCTGATCTGGCAAAAATGGGATTTACGCGTGGATCTCACAATGGCGTTACGTGTCGAATCGTAGTAAAAATCGAATGATTTCCTTTCATTACCATCCGAGGAACTCAGGCCGCGTATTGTTCCGTTCCGGTCAATCGGAAAGAGAAATGCGGGAACGTGCCTAAACGTCATAACCGTTCTATGGACGAAAGCAGTTCGGTCCATAGAATAAGGAATATGAAGGAACGAGCATATCGACGATTTAGAAGGGAAATGGTTTTGACATATGTCAGATATATTAAAGAATCAATTTTCATTCATTTGATCATAATTGTCAAATTTGAGTTAGTGATTTGGTACTTTTCGCAGCGTTCATTGTTATTGGAATGTGTTTGGAATTGAGGATTTATTCAGTGTTTCATACAATTTTTGTTGTGTTCTTTTCGTGTTTGCTAGATATTTTCAAACCTCTGAAGTTCCGGAAAATCATCACTAGGATGGTCGTACCTGATTCGAGAGAACCCTCACGATCAGAGAGCAAGGCTGAGAATTTAAATTTGAATATTGGAGGAATTCGAAGGACAAGAGTGATTATGTTCCGAAATTAGCCACTGAACATGGTGTTGAGATCTTCTAAGAAACCCACATGGTAACAGAGGAACTTCTCCGTGAAGGAGAACAATTGAAAGTTATGTTCTCATTGATTTTTCACTTAGTCCAAATTACGGTTAAGATTGTTGTGTTATGAGTTTTTCCTATGCTAAGCAATTCGAAAAGGAGACATTCATTGGGTTTTTTAATTTCTTTCAAACATTGTTACATTTCTGTCATAATTAATTTATGAAAAGAGAATTTCTGCAATGGGTGGTTAATTCAGAGACCATCTAATTGATTATGAATAGTTAGTTCATTCTGCTTTTGTTTTTTTTTATTTCAGATCTAGAATTTCGGGTAGATTGGTGAAGAGTCTGTTTTTCTCTGCTGCCCATAGAAGAACTACATGACGATGTTCTTCTGATCACGTAGATGTCCTCTAAGATCCTCTGATATGATATTTTTAGTAATTTTTTTTTACACGGGTGAGGACAGGGTTTTTTTCTCTGGGGTTTTTTCCCTTTCCTTATTTTATCATACTACAGACCTGTATGGTTTTCCTGTGTTGAACTAACACCAGCTAGGTACTATTATGTTTCAATATATTGTATTATTTTAGCTCTCTCAATCAAAAGAATATATAAATATATTTTCAGTTTTTATAGTTAATTTGCAAGAACCATAGAGTAACCAGTCCTCCTTAAAGCGAAAGCTGTGTATTACAGTGTATCCAGAAAGGGTAGGAGGTTTTATGTTTCCATTTGAATAATCATCAGAAGTATAGAAAATTGAGTGTCACTTTCGGTTCTTCTCCCTCAAAACATAATTTCAATCCTAGATACCTGGGAATCAAACTTGATTCCTCTCTGAATTTCAACGCCCATTTAGATGATTTACGTTTGAAGCTCAAAACTAGAAACAATATTCTTCAGAAACGAGCTGGTTCCTCATGGGGCGTTGATGCAACAATACTTCGTACGGCAGCTCTAGCTTTGGTTTTTTCTGCTGCTCAATATTGTTGCCTTGTTTGGTTGAACAGTGTTCATGTGAAAAAAATTGATGCCCAACTCAATTTTTGTGGATTATAACTGGTACTACCAAATCTACACCTACTCCTTGGTTGCGAGCCCTCTCAAACATTGTCGCTTCCCATATTCGCAGAGAAAAAAACAACTTTGAATTTCTGGAACAAATTTCATTCCTTTCCAAATTCATTCCCCATACTCACCTATATTCCAAATAATAAGGTCCTCAGATTGAAGTCGCTTTTTGACCTTTTTGGTCAAATTTCCTAATTGATATGAATAGACAAAGGAATTTTACAATCTGGGTGGAATGTATGCTATTTTTTCAATAAAGATCTTATTCCTGATCCTTTCATCAGAGTTCCTGGTTTTAACCTTCCCAGGAGAATATGGTCTATTCTAAATCGTATTAGAACAGGCCATGGACGATGCAACAGCATGCTCTTCCGATGGAATTCGGTTGATGGCCCTAGTTGTGAGCGTGGGGAAAATTAGGAGACTATAGAACATCTTACAAATAGTTGTCCCATTTATAAATTTTCAGGATGGATTCGAGGCCATACATAAAGTAACAAATGCATTTCTGAAATGGGTGGTTAATTTCAAAATAATTCAATTTATCTAAATAATTGGCCCCTTTACTGCTTTTGTCTTTTTTCATTTCAGATTAAGAATTGCGAGTCGTTTTGAGAAGAACCTGTTTATCTGAGTCCATACACGGATAACATGAAGATGTTCTCTTAGACCACGCTGATGTCTTCCAAGATTTCTCTGATATTTAATATTTTCAGTAATTTTTTTTTCACGGGCGAGGGAATGGAAATGGAATTGCCTTTCCAACAAGGTGCTGCTCGACTCCTTTTCCCTATTCAAAAATGAAAGCTGTTAGAAGTTGCGGCTAAAAAGCTTGTGATATCAAACTCATTTGAACACCTTTAATTGTTCCCCTTTCAACAAAATTTGACCTATCTGAGCGTTTTTTCGTTATTCCATCCCAAAGCTCAAAATACAGGGTGGAAAGTTATGGATGGAGAATATAAAGATCTTAGAAAATCTTAAGCAATTTAAAATAAAAACAAAGAAGTTGTAGGACTGGCTGAGTATTTAAGTTAAGTACAAATCATCTAATTTCCTGACACTGTTTCATTTTCTATTTCTCTTGTAAATTGATTCGAAATAAAAATGCGTATCTATCTACCTATAATTTAGTTAACATGAATACAGTTCTTCGAATAAAAATAAAATACAATGAACTCGATGGAGAACCTATTCCACCGTACCAAGAAAGAATCCCGTTAAAAAATCTTCAACAGACATCACACTCATTTTGCGGGGTAATTGTCCGTAAAATGGTATCACTGGCATATCAAAGAAGTAATTGCGAAATGAGTACACATCAGTTACCCGTTACCGCTGGTTACATCACCATTTCCCGAGTAGAAAGCGTGTACGAAGTGAGGCCGAGTGATAACTGATAACTATCATCTCACTTTAATTTTCCACGTAAACGAGGAGTATTTACCAGGAGGAAATTCAAGATGTAAGGGGCAAAGGTTGAATCAACTTTCTCCCTTTATCATAAACTAATTGCGAATTACTTAATCGAAGTCTTGTTTCTTCAATTAATCGCTATTTTTCCTCACCTTTATCGGCACTAATACAATTGTAAAACATCCTTTACTTGGTTTTGAATTATGTAACTTCTTGTTTTGGGAGGCTAGTGGGCAAGCAGTTGGTCGAAATAACTGCTTGAAGATGCCATTTATGTCCTCATCTTCACTATTTAATCACACGTGTTTTCATACCTGCATCAAGAGATATGTATATACAGGGTGAGTCCTTGACTTGTACATATATTGATACCATAGATTCTAGAGGTCAAAAGAAATACTTTCTTCGTATATCATTTTTTCCGATTCAGCCTAGATAAGAAGATATAGCCAATTTAAACTTTCATAATGGGCTATACCAATCCTAACATGACACTAATATTTCCTATTTTAAATATTATAGAAAGAAGAATTATCTACATCTTTTGTTCCAGCTTTTTTTAAATTTGAACTGTTTTTGAGGTAGAGGGAGGGCAGTGAGCCCTGTCCAGTATCATTCGAACTCACTCGGTAGTCTCCTTCATATGTCTTTCAATGTTTGAAAAATGTTTATAATTATGTAATTACGAATAACTTTTATTTTCAATTATCTTTTTCTTTATATTTTATAACTTTTCACATTATGTACCTAATTTTCTACTCATTCGATTACACTAACGTACTGCTAGGTAAATATGTAAAGGTAAACATATTCATTATATTTTGCTTTCGCTCAAGTTTTTACTTTATACTTTCTGAATAACAAAAAAATAAAAATTAATTTTAGATGATGTTTTCCTTCATTTACCTACCAGAAGATAAGTGTTATTAAATGAGGGGAATATCAAGTTATGAGAAAAGTTATAAAATATAAAGAAAAAAATTATTAAAAATAATGATTATTCGTAATTACAATATTATCAACATTGAAAGACATATGAAGGAGATTTATATTGACATTGTGAAACACTGCACGCTCACAACCCTCTATCTCAAAAGCAGTTCAAAATGCAAAAAAACTTCTGGAACAAAAGGTGTAGATAATTCATTTCTCTATGATATTTATAATAGATGAAAATATCGAAAATCTGGTAGGGACCGAGATTTTTGAGAAAAAACATGCGAAAAGTCGATTTTTCTACCTTTGACCCTTAGAATTGTCAAAATGAAGGCTTTCACTAGTTTTCAACCAATCATCTCCAATTCAGCAGTGAAAACCCCAAAATGACTTGACTAAGAGGCGAGAACAGAAAAATGAATTAAACCAAAAAGATTGACGTAGAAACGACGCAGAAAATTCAGAACATAAAATTGACTAAGCAGAAATGAGACAGTTATATCAAATAGATTTAAAATCGATATCCCATTCCAAAACTGAAGCAAAAACTTCATGAGTAGCCTTCAATCCATCCTTCTCACATTCCATCGTTACTTGAAAGTGCATCTGATATTAATGTGACTGCGAAATGAGAAATATGCAAGCCCAACTCAGTCGCACTAAAAGCGGCATAAAAGTAATATTTCAAGACAAAGATATCTAGGATAAGGTCGAAAGAAATATAAATACAACGGCGATCTCGTATTTTATAATGGTCTCGGCTGGAAAGCTATTAACAGACCAGCGCTGCAATTATCGCAATCGATTCGAATAAAAAAGGTCCTTCTCCGGAATATGCCCGATTTATTGGAAAGATCGACTTGTCGGGCATTCTTGACCAGTTTTTCCGCCAATGGCGTTCGCTCCTTCAACAGAATTACCTCAATATGTCACTGGGTATTTAGGGCTTCGGGGATATCATCAGGAGGGTTATCGGCCTTTATTGCTCAGCAATTTTGGGCGAGATAAGACTTAAACAGCGTGAAAAATCGTTATCAGGAATTTATAGGGGTTCTTTATGCCCCAAAGTGTAGTTTCGAGGACAGATGACTTTTTAACATTTGACCGACTGTCACTTGAAACATTTTATGGTTGGCAGTACAACCAAGATGAAGTTGAAGGTTGCAGATGCTATAGTCGGTTCAAGATTTATTGAAAAAAATTGAATTATGTTGGTATTATTCTATCAGTACCATTTCAGAACATAATAGAGTTGCAAGATCTGGGTAGGTGTTGAGAAAAAACAATGACCGTGATGTTTCTGACTTTCAGTTTTGGGTTAATGAACAGAAAACTGTCTGTAATTACTGAAACTGTTTTCGGGATTTTAGGATTTCTTCAGTCTTGTGCAATCAAAAATTGCTAGAATTAATGCAGATGACTTGAATAAATCACAGAGAAATTTGGTTGATGGATCACTTTTATACAAGGTGTACCAAGTTCGACGGCCTATTAGACCTTCTTGGAGAACTAGACCTATTCAAATTATTGAGAAAAAACTAAAGAAAAAAGGGATATAATGATTGATGTTCCTATTTTGAATATCTTGAGTACAAACCGTTTTCACATTTTTTAAGTCGAACAGTGTGGAAATAGTGTACATATCAAGAATTTTGAAATACACGTCACAGGATGTTCCAAATGTTGGGTTGAAAAGATTGGCCCACAACTTTTTATAATTGCGAGGAAAAATATTGATAGTGTTTCAACATAATAATGCATCTAAAATGAATAATTCTTAAGATATTTAGGACTTTTTGATTTCATGTCGTACGTAGAGCCAAATTCATAAAATCTGATTCTTATCAACAATGATAAATAAATTCAGTAAACAGATCGGTCACTATTGAATTATTGGAATAAATTATCTTATATGACCATAGATTATTGTTAATATGAAACAGATTTTATGAATTTAACTTTACGTACGACATGAAACCAGAAAATCATGAATAACTCAAGAATTATTCATTTTAGGAGCATTAATATGTTAGAATACTATCATTATTTTTTTTCGCAGAATCCAAAGCAATCATAAAAAACTAGGGTTCTAATTCGAAAAACGAAAGTTATAGGCCAATCTTGGTCCCAATTTTTGACCCATAATTTGGACCACCCTGTGACGAGTATTTCAAAATTCTGAAGTGTACAATATTTCCCCATTCTTTGACTTAGAAAATGTGAAAACAGTTGGTGCTTAAGACATTTAGAATAGGACTAACAATCATAATTTCGAATACTCTTATCTTCCTCTTTCTTCAGTTTTTTCTCGATATTTTGAAAATTATTCTGACGAATGCATCGATTTGAATGAAAATGTATTCAGAATTTAAATACTCTATCAGAATTGAGAACGAAAAAAGAGAAAAAAAATTTTAAACTTTTTTTTCATTCCCTGTATAAGTAAAAGTGGTCAGGCTTCAAGAATATTCTATCTCGGTAGATAATATTGAATAATATCATAATCCCAATTTTCAGAATTCAAATAGGTCCAGTTCTCCAGAAACGTGTAATAGGCCGTCCAACTTGTTACACCCTGTATATTGAATTTGATCGTGTTTGTTTGAAGTATATTAGACTAAGACATATCAATCATGGATTGGAGGATTGATCTGAGAACCACACCAGAAAAAAGGATCACACTATGCAACATTCCTAATTTTCAATATTCTGATTTCATTAGACTTGATGTCTTATATTTCATGCTCTATTATATTCAACAGGTCAGAAAAAAGGTGAAATTGTATTCTTCTACTGTGCTGATATTGGGTGTGATAATCATGGTATTTCCTTCTCAGATGAGTAGAGATGAAAATGTGGGGAATGATGTGCACCTGAATGATAATTCTCAAATGATAAAAAGGAATGACTGAAAAAATTTTGAAAAAATTGACCCTGTGAAATACAACTGTATTGATGAAATTATGATTCCTTCCAACGGCAAAAATAGATCACAAATAACCCCCATGAATTGGGTATCAAACTGTTTGCTAGAGCTATACTAGTGGAAGTATATATGATTTCGAAATTCACATTGAAAAGGAACAATACAAGAGCCTAAAGAGCTAGGCATTATTGGTGGCATCGTTATGAAATTTTCTGCCAATTTAATTGAGTTCGAAGTAGTTATATATCAAAATCCAATTTCGAAAAAACATAATGACATCAATTTGATCATTTCCAGGAGAAATAAAAAACAAACATTTATGTAAATTTGGGCTTCAACGTTAAAACGCAAACAAACGTATTTTCGAAACATTGTAAGTAGGTACAGCAATCCTGAAAGAACATTTCGAGTGCAGAAAGACAGTTTTATCTTGAATATCCACTTCATTTTCGAGCAGAGTAGAACATAATTATCTAAATTTCATACATTTTTCCAAAAACAGATGTTTTTTATGTGCGTTGTAGAACAGAATGGGTTGAAGGCAACTGAAATGATGAAAAACTCGAAAAGAAATCAGAAACCCAATCACTACATTCCTCACATTGCTCGAGAACATCGTGACTTAATTTCTGAGAAATGCTATCCATTGAAATATAACACCATAAACCTATAAATGTTTCAGTGACAGTTTACCATGTTTCTAACGACGCAAATTTCCCGGAATCGAGTTTTTCCAAAAAAGCGTTAGCTCACGTTTGCCCTGATCCAATTTTCATTATTTACCCGCAAGAACACATAGTTCCGACGTAGATTTACAAGTTTCTGTACACAAATCTGCTCTCTTTTGTCTGAGACGATTAACCTCTTGGCTGTTTGCGCATTTCGTACTTGAGACGACAAGATGTCTCCTTAAACGGCTTGGCATTTTCACTTGTAAATTCATTTTCTACAATCGTAAATACGTCATGCAGCTATCGTGTGTACGAGGTTTTTTTTGTTATGCGTGTCTACGATCTTGATGATGATTTATGATCATTTCGTGCATTGTTCCCGAGCGAGTTCATTGTTCACTTTCGCATGTCGAATGGACAAGAATATGAATATTTTTTCAGAATAAAAATTCGACTTGTTCGTAAATATAGGAATATCTTCTATTTTCCCATTGGCAGTACTTCCTTTAATCATCAGCGATAACATGAACATTGTCACACCAAATCCAATTAAATGACAAACAAAAATTCAAGAGGAAAATTCAGCTGTAAGCGCAGAAATACCAACAAAGGTTCCGTATCCTTTCATTAATTATCCCTGTCTTAATTCTAACTTACGCAGCTAGTGTGGCATAGGATTGTGTTTTGCTCAATATTTTTATGCGTTCAACCTGTTTTATATTGGCCATTTGTCATTGTTGTTCGTTATCATTTAATTGATGGATTTTTTATGTAATAACGGGTGAATTTTTTTTGTTAAAGTGCATTTTGCACCTTTTTTTCTGGAACTTTCACTGTTTCGTTAGTGCCTTTAATGCTTTTGTGTAGGCATTCGCATCTACAAGGCAAGCCAAAGAAAATCATGAAAGTTCCATTAGAGATTCGCCTGTAAATTCACTGCGCAAAAAAATTAACGCACATTATGGAAATCTTAAATTTATTTTACAACTGAAGGTGTTCTCAATGATAATTATTTTTATCAAAATTATGCATGCGTATGTTATCCTCTTTCAACGTTTTTCTTCAATACAAATGTTTTTTCCCAGCAGGAATAAAAAAGATGATATTATCAGATTTTGAATGAATTGGCTCCATTCTAAAATCAGTTGTTCTCGATCAATTCTAGTGATCACTAGTTTTTCTTTGGTTTGATTTTTTACACTCGATCGCTATGCAACGCGAAACACGCAATTTGACCCAAGAGGAATGTGCCAAAGCGGTAGTTTTGCGAGAAGAAGGGTTACCATACACAAGAATTGCAGAAAGGTTTGGAATTTCCCATACAAGTGTATCCAGAATGTTGCAGCGATTCAGGGAGACAGGTATGAATGTCCCAAGACAAGGACTGCCATTCAAGAACGTTACTTGAGAGTTTCTTCGTTGAGACAACGGTTTGCAACCGCTCGCCTCCTTCAAAATCAGCTTGAGCAAACTCATGGGGTGCAAATTAGTACTCAGACAATAAGAAATCGGCTCAGAAAATATGATTTAAAACCTCGTGTCGAGGCAAGAGGCCCAGCTCTTACCCCAGCCCATCGAAGGGCGCGTTTGGATTTTGCGAGAGAGCATATCCATTGGAAAGAGGCCGATTGGGAAAGGGTTCTCTTCACAGATGCGTCTAGATACTGCCTCTACCATTGTGATCGACGTTCCCACAGACCTAGTGGTCGTTGATAATGGAGCTATGAATGCTGATCAGTATATAAGGAACATTTTTGAAAAGCATGTAGTGCCATTTGCCCCATACATTGGTGAAAACTTTATTTTTATGGACGATATGCCAGACCCCATCGTGCGCGCATCGTTCAGGAGTACCTTGAAGAGGTTGAAGTCTCTCGAATGGAATGGCCAGCAAGAAGTCTAGATCTCAATCCGCGTGAGCAGGTTTGGGACAACCTCAATAGAAGGCTGAAAAGTTCAGAAAATCATCCAGCTACTCTTAATGACTTAGGAATCCAACTCGGAGAAATCTGGGAAGGATTAGATCAGAACATTTTAAGATCACTCATTTTGAGTATGAACCGTCGTTGCAGAGCTGTAATTAACGCAAGGGATGGAAATACCAAGTATTAAATCACTTATCAGCATTTCAGTATTTTGAAAATTGTTCATTTCTCTTCTTTCACATAAGATTCGGTGAAATCCTGAATTTTTCTTCCATTTAATGTGTCGAGAGAACATAAAAAATAAGTTATAAAGTCAATGTAGGGTTAACTTTCATTAAAATTGAGATTTTCAGAATGTGCGTTAATTTTTTTGCGCAGTGTATGATATTTATAATAACAGTAGATATTTATAAGATATAATTCCAACTTCACCGAATCAAATAATTTGTGGTCCTCCCATAATTGTACTTGGAAGAAAAACAGGAAACACTAAATATTAATAGCGCTCCTAAGATCGAACTTCGTTAGAAATTGTAGGCGTAAAACACATTTCAAGATGGCCAACGATCTTAGTCATCAAACGAAAAAAATGTTGGCATCCGTTCGACATTTCTCCAGCTGATACTTTCCAGAATCTCACTCGGAATAGTTCAAGGAGCCGGACTATCTCCCGTACCTCTTGATTTCGAAATATGCGCCCTTGAAACCGTTCCGTAATTTATGGAATTCGTTATTTTCGGAATATTTCACCAGATGGAAGGCTCGGATCCGTTTCCAAATATCTCGTTGCCAATTCGATGCAGTTTTCGACGGAGAACAGTGATTCATCACCCTTGATTGAAAGACACACAAGTCTTGGGAGGTGAAAGCCAAATTTCGATATTCTGGTGCGAATATATTGGGCACGAAGAAAAGGAAATGAAAAGAACCCGCTATACAGGGTCTTTCACGAGGAACCTCACCCATATTTATACGGGAAACTACTGAACGTATTTTCATGAAATTCAGCACTTATAAGTATTTCACGATGCTGATGAAATCTAAAATATTTTCAAGGCATGAGCACCTCCGGTTTTTCCGGAAATGACGTCAACTTCCGTTTTTCAAATTAGAACACCATTTTTTTATTGCAGAAATAGATTCCTCAGAAAATTTCAAGTTATTTTGATGTAACATTTTTCAGTTTTGGTTGGAAAATTCTCTCTGAGCGGAAAAATTCGAAAAAAAATCGAAAATAGAGCTCCGCTGAAACAAGAATAACTTCGAGGGTTTTGGATGGAAAATTTCATTTTTTGGGATTTTTCAAGATGTAAGATTGATGTATCCACTTCAAAAATCGAAATCGCGATTCATGATACAGGGGGTGAAAAAATCGCTTTCAAAGTTAGGGATGACAAAATCGTGAAAAATCAATTTTTTCAAATTAGAACCCCATTTTTTTTATGGCAGATATTGAATCTACGTTAAAAAATAATGTGAGTGTATGCATCACACCCTTGCCCTAAAGTGGATATTTTCTGAGTTATTCACAAAAAACTGTTTTTCGTCTTGAATTTTCAGCTATTTCTTTCCCCTTCACGCCAAAAAGATGAAAATTTCAGGAACTGTTACTTAAACCATGTTTTAGATTTCACTACCCTAATATCCAAGAGAAAAAAGTTACAGGTTGTTCCTAAATAGATGGCGAATTTTGATTCGAATTTGTATCGGAAACCTCTTTATTTCAACTAATCGGCCATCGGTTTTCTTTCCAGTGATAAATAAATAATTCCTTATGAACCATATGCAAAAACTTACCATGTTTTACATTCTTTTTTTTCAATGATAGATATCATTAATTACATCTGCCAAATTCCTCTTTATTCAGTAGCATTTTGTGTTTACTATTAATTTGGTGATAATTCGTATTAAGTTATAAAATCGATCACTATGCCTAATTTTACCAATGATCTCAATGTTCATTGAGAGGTTTCCTGACCGACCCAGACCCACGAGAGATACCATTAACAGAACCATGACAAACTTGAGAAATGTCGGATCTTTCATTAAGAAAACTATACACAGAGAAAAAAGTGTAGTAGAAGATGAGAACAACGAAATTACAGTTCTTGCATATTTTCGTGTGAATCCTCAAAATTCTTTCAAAGATGCCGAGATTGATCTGGGATTATCTCAATCGAGTGTTTGGAGAATATTAAAAAAAACATAAAATGCACCCATATAAATTCAATAGGGTACAGCATTTGAAGGAAACTGATTTCGTCAGGAGAACAGAGTTTTGCGAAGCTATGACGATTCGATTTCAAGAGAATGAAAAGTTTTTGGACTGTATAATTTGGACAGATGAATCTAAATTCACAAAGAATGGTTCTTTCAATAGGCATAACAGTCATTATTGGGATGAAGAGAACAACCACCACTTCAGACAATGGAACTTTCAAGAGACCAGGAGTTTCAATGTTTTTTGCGCCATCAAAAATAATGCAATTCTCGATGTTCACATTTATGATGAGACTTTAACTGGTAAGATAGAACATTACACATGTTTGCATTATTTAAAGAATGTTCTCCCTTAGGAGATAGATATTCTGACATATTGACTCAAATAATTGAGCCGCTAGTACAGAAGCATAATGACTTATGGTATCAACAAGATGGCGCGCCTCCACACAATTCACTCAATGTGTCAAATATCCTCTACAGGCTATTTGAAGATCGATGGTTGGCGAACAATGGTCCACATCTTTGGCCACCACGTTCTCCCGATTTAACTCCTTTAGACTATTATGTTTGGGGTAGGATAAAAAATATTGTCTACTCAACTCCCCTGACTGATAAAGAGGACTGCATAGAACGAGTCAGAAATGCGTTCAGGTTTGTTTAGATTTTTCGATTCATAGTTTTGAAACTCCATTTGGTTTTTAGACACTTTTGCAGATCTCTTCCTCCCGATGAAATAAGAAGAGCAACGCACGAAGCATTCCTGAGGCGTATAAATAAATGTCAAAACTTTGAGCATCTTCTCTAGTTATAACTGCGAGAGTTTGCCATGGTTCTCCTAATAGTAACTTGAAGTCGGTTTCAAGAAGGGGTGAAAAATCTACAGCATGGTTCAAATAACAGTTCCTGAAAATTTCATCTTTCTGAAGGGAAAAGAAATAGCTGAAAATTCAAGACGAAAAACAGTTTTTTGTGAATAACTCAGAAAATATCCATTTTAGGGCAAGGGTGTGATGCATACACTCACATTATTTTTTAACGTAGATTCAATATCTGCCATAAAAAAATGGGTTCTAATTTGAAAAAATTGATTTTTCACGATTTTGTCATCCCTAACTTTGAAAGCGATTTTTTCACCCCCTGTATCATGAATCGCGATTTCGATTTTTAAAATGGATACATCAATCTTACATCTTGAAAAATCCCAAAAATGAAAATTTTCCATCCAAAAACCTCGAAGTTATTCTTGTTTCAACGGAGCTCTATTTTCGATTTTTTTTTCGAATTTTCCCGCTGAGAGAGAATTTTCCAACCAAAACTGAAAAATGTTACATCAAAATAACTTGAAATTTTCTAAGGAATCTATTTCTGCAATAAAAAAATGGTGTTCTAATTTGAAAAACGGAAGTTGACGTCATTTCCGGAAAAACCGGAGGTGCCCATGCCTTGAAAATATTTTAGATTTCATCAGCATCGTGAAATACTTATAGGTGCTGAATTTCATGAAAATACGTTCAGTAGTTTCCCGTATAAATATGGGTGAGGTTCCTCGTGAAAGACCCTGTATGTATATTCTTTTGATTCAGAGAGCTAAAATAATACAATACTTATTGAAACAAAAAGGTACCTAGCTGAGCTTGGTACAACACAGGAAAACCATACAGGTCTGAAGTAAAGGGAAATAACCTCAGCTGAAAAACACTTTTACCTCGCCAGTGAGAAAAAAAAATTTATTAAAAATATCAAATATCAGAGAAATCTTGACACACATCAGCGAGATCTAAGAGAACATCTTCATGTTATCCGTCTATGGACTCAGATGAACAGATTTTCACAAAATGACTCGCAATCCTCAATCTGAAATGAAAATAGACAAAAGCAGAAAAGAAACCAATTATTTAGAATAAATTAAATTATTCTGAAATTAACCACCCATTTCAGAAATGCTTTTGTTAGTTTATGTATTGCCTCGAAACCATCTTGAAATTTATAAATGGGAGAACTATTTTTAAGATGTTCTATAGCCTCCTCATTTTTCCCACACTCACAACTAGGGCTCTCAACCAAATTCCATCGGAAGAGCATGCTGTTGCATCGTCCATGGCCTGTTCAAATACGATTTAGAATAGACCATATTCTCCTGGGAAAGTCGAAACTAGTAACTCTGATGGAAAGATCAGTAATAAGATCTTTATTGAAAAATATTGCGTACATTCCATTCAGATTGCCAAATTTCTTTGTCTATTCATATCAATTAGGAAATTTGACCAAAAAGGTTTAAGCGACTTCAATCTGAGGACCTTATTATCTGGAATATAGGTGAGTATGGGAAATGAATTTGGAAAGGAATTAAATTTGTTCCAAAAATTCAAAATTGTTTTCTCTCTGCGAATATGGGGAGGGACAATATTTGAGAGGACTGGTAACCAAGGAGTAGGTGTAGATTTGCTAGTACCAGTAATAATCCTCATAGAAAAATTTAGTTGGGCATCTTCTTTTTTACATGAACATTGTTCAACCAAACAGGGCAACAATACAGCAGAAAAAACCAAGGCTAGCGCTGCCGTACAGTATCGAGGAATATTTCGGTGCATCTAAGAGGTATTATTGGATAGTTAATATCAATTATGATATCATAATATCCAAAATTACTCCTACAATTTTGCGGAAGAAACGAAAAGAGCAGAGAATTGAAGTTGACAGGATGTAAATCAACCAAGTAATCCACTGTTATCCCATTTACTCGAAGAAAGAGCTATGAAATTTTAAGGTGGAACTCTGAAGTCAGATATCTGTTAGAATAACATTAGATAGATTCTCTGGAATGAGCATATCAAGATAACTGTTAGTGAAGAAATGAAACACTTGATGGTGAGACGTTGAAAAATAACCCAAAAATTCCCATTTTACGATGGGCCAATCAACATCGCGTACATAAACTCACGTCCTTTTCCCGCCATCACTGTCAGAAATTCAGAGGTCGAGTTACAATCTTAGACCAAGAATCCCCTGAATATGCCTGCCGCAGATGAATTCGAAACGTTAAGTGAAATAATTCCTAATAGGCCACGGTCAATATGCCTTTAAGAAGACTCTCTAAACGTCATTATATCCGGTCGTGAGAGCCTTGAACTATTCAATAAAATAAGGTGTCCAAATTTATATATAGATGAAAAAAAACTTCTCGACATGTAGAACAAACGGTAAAGAAGACTTAAGAACTTTGGAGTTCTTCCAGATAGTGACTATTGAATGTTTTTCTCAGATCTCTTGCTCTAGCTCTGTCATTCCAGACTTATCCAAGAACTTCTTCAATATGCTAGTTCTTTGAGTATTTTTTGGACAACTCTATGATTCGAATGTTGATAGTCTTGATTTAGAAGAATTATGAAGTGGTCCTAGGAAGAAGGTTTAAGTAGTTTAGAGGATCTTCATTGTGGTGAGAGGTAGATTGGCTGTCAATATTTCAAGAAAGGTCGACATATTATACTTTGTAGTAGCTGTTTCTTCGATGAATCTACAGTTTTTTTCAATGAATCATAAGTTTCTACTGATAAACACTGAAGTGCGAGAATATAATTCATCATTTCTTAATAAGGAATTCAAGAGAACCCTCATCAATCATAACGTATGAATATTTAATTAGTTCATTCTGATTGACATATCTCGAATGAATTTTTCTCCAATTCTTCAAGTCAAACGCGATGATATAACGATTTTAAACATCAAAACAAAACCATCTTCGATATATCGAAGGTATTTTCAAACTTGCGTTGAAATAAGAAGCTTGAGCATTTTACCTTACAGGTAAACTCATGATCAAGATTGACAGTTCGTTTAGTAACTGAAAGCGGAAATAATGAAGAAATAATTGTTTATCGACTTTTTCAGCATGTCCATTACAAAAGATTCAGAATTACCGTGAGAAATGTCAAATGCATTGAATTAACTTGACTTATATAAATGAATTATTGAATTAACAACACCGTAATGGGAATGAAAGTATGAATAAATGAATTATTCAAGCAATTCCGAAATATGAACAAAGTTTTTGTATGTTCGGTAGTCAATGGTCGCCGGAAGTATATGTTTTCGAAATTGTTTCATAATATTGCATAACAAATCATGATAGAACCTATTACGTTCAAGTTTAAGGGATTCCTATCAGAAACGATATAATTTTCATGGCAGCCATGTTGATGACTGTACAACCGTCATGAGCTGACATTTGAATGCAGAATAATTTGACAATAAATGCATCACGGCAATTGAGTAAATTTATGAATTTATGTGTGAACACCCGTGTTTTGATTGAAAGAATTTAGATTTGTCAGCTCTGAATTAATGGACCCTTGAAACATAATTTCTTTTTTTCCTTTAGACAGCTGAATGCAAGAATTCTAACATTGTGATCTGAGTTTCTGGCACCTAACATGACTTCTGAGAAACACATGAAATTTCGAAAATATAAACGAGAATCAGACCATGAGATTTCACGCTATATCTTACAAAAAAAAAAACACTTTAAAGCAGCAGTATGTATCTATAGCACTTATGCACTTTTTTAACGTATATTCCAACTGAGAGTCCAGTCATTTTAGGGTTTTTACCTCGGAACTCGAAATAATAAAATCTATGAAATTCTAAGGCTCGAAGGTCTAAAAGACGACTTTTTGCATGTTTTTCTCAAATATCTCGGTTCCTATCAGATTCTCGCTATTTCCATCCATTATGAATAATGTACGGGAATAAATTCTCTACAATTTTTGTTTCCAAAGTTTTTTTGTATCAAGAAGTGTTTTCGAGATGTGAAAATAAAGGCCTTCACAAGTTCACATACCGAATTCAGAGATTTTGACTCTTGTTTTATCAAAATGACTAGACTATGAGGGGGTTCTCATTTGGAAATAATGAGTTTCGAAGTTTTTGTTATGACTGACATTGACATTCAAATAGAAACAGCCTGTGGGAATTGATGTGTTTTCTGATAGCAGCTAGAAAATAAGGAATTTTCATTGAAAAAGTTATTAACGACAATGAAGCCCTATTTGAGATAATTTTAGGAGTTTTTTTCAGATTTCAGACGAATTTTCTGAAAATAATATGCAAGTGGCGCAATAAAATAAAAAAGAATTCAATTGGTAATCTGGTTTCAATGAAAAAACTGGGTATCACATCTCAAAATCAAAAGTTAAACAGGATTGCTTCGAATGGTACAGGACTATTGCTCTACTTCTTATATTTTGGGACGCTTTTCGAACATTAATCGATGAAACATTGTAGTAAATATTTTCTCATGGAGTTCATCGAATCATACAATTTCTGTTATCTATAGATTCGAATTCTTCCGAAATATTCACTTGCTTCCGGTGTCTAGAAAAAGAGGAATATATGGTCATAACATCTCCAAGACGTGAATAGAAAAAGTTTGGTATTCGGAGAGTTCTAGATGCTGCTGTTCATAACTCGTTTGAATGCACGGAAGGTATTAGGCATCCCGAACAAGTTTTCAACTGAATATCCGTGACAGATGAATGGGCATAATTCAATGGACACATACCAACGTTGTCGTAGAGGTGGGCGATATATGGGATGTGAAGGTCAAAGTGGAGAAAGCAGGCGTAGAGTTGTCTATGAATCTCATCTCCTAGTTCCGAAACTGCATCGAAAGAATTCGAGGAATTCAACGAAAACTCAACAATGTCGTTTTATCGAAGACATTTGGTTGAGGTGGAGTAAAGAAGGTTCTTGTACCTGTCGTCTATTTCGATAGATATTTTAAAAAATGTATATTTCCGAAATTGTGAGCTTGAATCCAAATACACTGCGCAAAAAATTGAAGCACATTATGGAAATCTCAAATTTATTCTACAACTGAAGGTGTTCTCAATGATAATTATTTTTATCAGAATTATGCATGCATATGTTATCTACTTTCAACGTTTTTCTTCAATACAGATGTTTTTTCCCAGCAGGAATGAAAAAAGATGATATTATCATATTTTGAATGTATTGGCTCCATTCTAAAATCAGTTGTTCAATTCTAGTGATCAATAGTTTTTCTTTCGTTTTATTTTCTACACTCGATCGCTATGCAAACGCGAAACACGCAATTTTACCCAAGAGCAATGTGCCCAAGCGATAGTTTTGAGAAAAGAAGGGTGGACATACACAAGAATTGCAGAAAGGTTTGGAGTTTCCCATACAAGTGTGTCCAGATTGTTGCAGCGATTCAGGGAGACAGGTATGAATGTCCGAAGACCAGGACAGGGTTGACCACGGGTAACAACTGCCATTCAAGAACGTTACTTGAGTGTTTCTTCGTTAAGACAACGGTTTGCAACCGCTCGGCTCCTTCGAAATCAGCTTGAGCAAACTCATGGAGTGCAAATTAGCACTCAGACAATAAGAAATCGCCTCAGTAAATATGATTTAAGGCCTCGTGTCCCTTAACAGATGCGTCTAGATTCTGCCTCTACCATTGTGATCGACGTTCCCTCATATACAGACGTCCACATGAAAGATATACTCAGTGCAATTTCCTGAATACTACTGGTTTCGGGGGAGGATCGATTATGGTATGGGGTGGAATATCTTTGACTGCTCGCACAGACCTAGTGGTCGTTGATTATAGAGCTATGAATGCTGATAATTATATAAGGAACATTCTTGAAGGGCATGTAGTGCCATTCGCATCATACATTGGTGAAAATTTCATTTTTATGGACGATAATGCCAGACCCCATCGTGCGCGCATCGCTCAGGAGTACCTTGAAGAGGTTGAAGTCTCTCGAATGGAATGGCCAGCAAGAAGTCCAGATCTCAATCCGATTGAGCAGGTTTGGGACAACCTCAATAGAAAGCTGAGAAGTTCAGAAAATCATCTAGCTACTCTTAATGACTTAGGAATCCAACTCGTAGAAATCTGGGAAGGATTAGATCAGAACATTCCAAGATCACTCATTTTGAGTATGAACCGTCGTTGCCGAGCTGTAATTAACGCAAGGGGTGGAAATACCAAGTATTAAATCACTTATCAGCATTTCAGTATTTTGAAAATTTTTCATTTCTCTTCTTTCAAATAAGATTCGGTGAAACCCTGAATTTTTCTTCCATTCAATGTGTCTTGTTACATTCAAAACCTTCCCGAGAGAACATAAAAAATATGTTATAAAGTCAATGTAGAGTTAACTTTCATTAAAATTGAGATTTGCAGAATTTGCGTTAATTTTTTGCGCAGTGTATGATCATTGATCTTCATCAACAAAATCTTGTTTCTTTATTTTTTCTGGTCTGTTAAGGTCTAGATGGGTCACCTGTATTCATTTGCTGTCTCTCAACCAGAAGCGGTTATCATAAAAATATTTAAAAAATTTTCAATATTAGTTTTTCAAAAAACGTAAAATTTTTGGTTTTCGTTCATTGTTAGGTAGCAATTTTCCTCCTGCTTTGCATTTCCTTTATTTCAAAATCAATTAATCGATGATGTCTTCAAAATGCTGTTTGCGATGTTCTTCATAGTTGATTGTGTCAATAGTGTTTGATGCAAAATAATGATCTAACATACTCATTTTGCTTAATGCAATGTAAATGCATAGTGCAGAACAAACATTTCAGAATGTCTCGTTTATGATGAAATCCTCAATGCAATTTCGTTCGGAATCTGGTCGTGGGAAGAATATTCTGTATGGAAAACAATGTTTCAGCATAGGCATGAGGAGAATTCAATGATTGAACGGTCTCCAGCAAAAGACTTATGTCGTTACAGAGTCATAAATATGTTCAACAAGATCGATGTGTAGAAGCTAGTGGAAAATTCTTCTTTTCATAGGAATATCAATAAATTACATAAAATGAATAACTAGAGTCACGAAGAAGACAAAACGTTTAGGTCAAAATAATATACAGTTTACAAATTTATGAACTTTCTCTTCCAGATGAAAAAACTCAGATGAAACGGAAATTACGAGAGAAAATTAATAAAGATTCAGCAATGTTAACTCATTTACTAACAATAACTATAAAGAGTCTAAATGTGTTGAAGAGAGTCCCAAACATAACAAATCGGGAAACAAGATAAAAAAATGAATTGGTTGAGGCTTTCGCGGCCATCGTTCAATGTGACATGTTCTTTCTAGCATTTAGGCCGTCGTCGTAGATTAGTTCTGAAGATGCCAGACACTCGAACTGGCGAAACGTCGAGAACTAATCTACGACGACGGCCTAAATGCTCGAAAGAACATGTCACAAAGATAAAAAAATTCATAGTTCCTATATCAAGTGAAAACTTGAGGTCTCAGAAAGAGTCCGATATATTCCTTCTTTATGATGAAAATTCAATAATTAAAAAAATTACATTCAACTAAAGTAACCTCAAATTGTTGAATTTTAGTTGTATCTCAAATAAATCAATAAAACATTTTTTATTTGAAAGAAGTTATTAATGATGTTACTAATTACCAAAACAAAGCCTAAGGATCACATTTTTTTCTATACATACTACAAAAATGAGCAACAGAATTCCACAAGAGTCGAGAAAATCGTTCAAAGATAAAATTAACAAATCCACATACAAGAGGAACAAGAATATCACACATTTCGACTGTGAAAAAAGTTGGCAACCCATCTAAATGAAAAACAGCAGGTGTGGCACTCTTCATTCACAAGTTCCTAAACACATAATTCATTCTGAATCAATTAATTAAAAAAATTCCCGCCCAGTGAAAAATCGAATTACATCACTCGCTAAATTCAAGCTGGATAAACAAATTCACGTACAAAGCTCGCTGCCTACATGATAACGTCGTTTCTCGTACGTCCCGATCTGTTTTTAAAAAGTTTGTTCTTTGTCTCGTTGCAAGGTTCTCGCGTCATCGAGGATACGCGATGAATTTGAATTTTTTAAAGCGTCCTCTGTCCAGGTTCGCCTTTTTGCTGATATTCGAGGCACGAACGCCGCTGCGTGAATTCGTGGGCTGTTTTTTAGAAAAGCTAATTAGTTCCTATGTCGTGATCCATCTTGGCACGACAAGCGACAGATTGCGATGCGGGGAAAACGCTTGTCACGGTGATTTTGTTGACATCTGGGTGTGAATTATGGAGATATGTCGATTAATTTGAAATTCTTTGGCGAATTCGATACCACTTACCTCTATTTGAATAGTGTTCGACTATAGAAATATACTGCTCCACAAGAGTTAGGGATATCGTATTCAATCGTTTTGAAAGGTATGTAACCTTTCTAAAATTTCTAAAACAAGTTGCAGAATGAGCTCCTATTCCAACACGAATGCGAAGTTCGAAAACGAGCGACGAAGGAGCGAGTTTTCGATAGCATGAGTGTTGGAATTGCCTTCTGCAACGAGTATTAGACGATATTTTCTCTATTTCAGTCAAGTTTTGTGAAATCCTCTCGAAATTCAAATAAAAATTCAGGTTAGTGACTTTTATATTTCATCTTGGCAGTTGGTGTGACGTACGAAATTTGACAGATTACGGAATTTGAATTGATTTGATTCGAAACTTGATTCGATCGGGGGTCAGTACTGACAACTACAAAACGAAAAATATAACTGAAAACAATGCTGTTATGAGTTTCATTACAGCACTACTTTTAGTACTGTAATGAACTCATTACGATAGTGAAATAGAGAAAATCATTTAAAACTCAAAAACAACTTGAATCGATCCAATAAAAATGAGTATGAGACATTTCGTCAATCTGGTCGCCTTTTTTCTGAAGTTTGATTGTTTGCATATGCTTCATGAATGTTCTCATTTTTAAATGGAGTTAGTTTAGCAACGGCTTCGATTTGAAACGAGTTTTCTGAAAATACCAAGACGTAAATTAACAAACGCTGAGGCTAATAGGGCTATCGGAATGCTACAGGGTGGCCTAACTCAGGTTATTGGAGTGGAAAGGCTTCAAGTCAGCCAAAGTGTGACATCGCGACTTTGGAATAGGTTCAGGGACACGACTTCCGTGTTGGAAAGACCAAGGCTTGGTGGGCGACGAAAACAACACCTGCTCAGGATCGTTTCATAATCAAAAAAGGCTACATCTACAGATTTAAATTGCATATAACATGCATCGGATATGCTCCAAAAAAGATTAGACAATCATCAACCTACCCCAGAATCCTTAAATGATCTGAGAGAGCTTCTGCCCCGTTTATGGAACCAAATTCCTCAAGAAATGTTCAACAACCTCGTGTGTAGTGTGCAAAGAAGATGTCAAGCTGTTATTGACGATCGCGGAGGCCAAAATATTAATGTCTTAAAATGCTTGAATTCTCTGGGAATGAAATTTCGTTATTTTACTCGATTTTTCTTAACCACCCTGTATAAGCTGCAGACCTACAGGCTGAAATTATTTTTATTTCCATCACAAAATCTCATTTAAACTCCATTTATTTGCAATTTAAATCAATATCCCCAACTCATGTAGAGCATTTAACTTGATTAATGAGTGCAGAGATCCCTTCTGAGAAACGTTTTGAAAAATCCTTATATGTTCTCCTGACCAAAAATAATAAAACTTCATAATAAAAGCTTCAATTTTATTATAACTGACGTTTCGCCCTAATATTTTGGGCTTCTTCAAAAATTAAAAAAATCTCTCCTGAGAAAAGAAGAAATAGTAAGAAATTCACTTTGATACTTGACAGCTGATACAGATAGTATATAGAGGTATACTTCAGATAAACGGTTTGGTAATATTTCTCCATTATTTTTTCTCTTCTGGTATTTATTCACCAGACAAAGGGTGAAAAAGACAGTCAGACACAAAATATATAGCTCATCAAAAGTTAAGCATATCAAAGTTTTTCAAAATGTTGATTTTCAATACAAATGCGGAAGGTATTATATTCTTCCTAAAATAAAAAATTCAAAAAAATTGCTGAAAAATGGCGAGTTATGAATGAACGAATTCGAGTAATTTCACATTATTTTCGCTAATTTACTGAATTTGTTGAAATTAATGGAATTAATAAAGTTTGGGGATTTTCGCTCAGAACGTGTTTGTTGTTGACTGATTTCTGTATATCAAATTTGACAATAATATATAAATCCGTGACCCTCGACAGGAAATGATTTTTGGATACTATGAAATCTTCATGGGACAAATCGAAACCTGTTTTGGAAAAACAGGACTTTCTCAAAAAAATTTAATGTATCAGTTAATAAATTGCATTATTTCTTCGGATTAAACATGAAGAATTTCCTTGACCGCTCAGTCTTGTAAAGACGCACAAATAACACAGGTTTCGATAGTTTTGCTAGTTGCATAATTTTGAATTTCGATGAGTTTCATAATGGGTCAATAAGTCAATGAATATTTATGACACGATTAAAAATTGTTACGATGCATGGGTTAAAAATATTGGGCAACACGATATGAGCAATTATTCTCACGGATAAAACATTTTCATACTTTCTTTGTAGAGATAAAACTTTGGTGAGTGTTTATTTGTTACAAAAAGGAATATTAATTGATAGTAATAGAGTTGAACAGCACTCAGAAGCATATTAACATAACGAGATTAGAAAGAACAGAATAACTTCATCAGAACAAAATTTAAAGGTATACAGCAAGCTAAAATTAACTCTCGTCAAGCAATTCCGAGGCAAAATGTTCTTAATTCTATAAACAGCAAAGTATCAAGAATTAAGCGAACTATGGGTAACATTAATAATTTTCTCCTTTGTAAGAAGCTTTTGATAGCCAATTGGATCATCTAACTCAGACACCCTGAGTTAATTAATTATAATTAGGTCCATAAAAAAAGGGTTGGGAGCTCATGATTTTGCTTGTAGTGTTCTTGTGTAAAATCAATCACTCACACAAATTTCCCTACGTTCTAGATCTGAAGGTGATTTTGTTGATAAAAAGTCTCATCTAATAGTTGTACAACTTTGATTTCGACGTTTCTTCCCAGAATTCGGGGATTCTAGACGTCCATTAACTGGAGTTCCATCAACACGTGACCATAAGCGTCAAAGACTGGAATGGCAAGGCAACATATCAACTGGAACGATCAATTACGTAGTTTCCTTTTCACTGATGAATCCAGATATCGACGATTTTCAGATTCTCGAAGAATAAGGGTATGGACAAAAGCCAAATTTGAGAATGTGCGCGAGGAGCTTGGTATTCCACTTTTATCAATACCTCTGCACTCACCAGATTTGAATTGCATAGAACATGCATGGGATATGCTCCAAAGAAGATTAGATAATCATCAACCTACCCCAGAATCCTTAAATGATCTGAGAGAGCTTCTGCCGCGTTTATGGATCCAAATTTCTCAAGAAATGTTCAATAACCTCATGTGTAGTATGCAAAGAAGATGTCAAGTTGTTATTGATGCCCGTGGAGGCCATACATTGTATTGATAGTCTTGAAATGTTTGAAATCTCTGGGAATAAAATCTCGTAATTCAACTCGATTTTTCTTAACCACTCTGTAGGTATACGCTGCTGACCTACAGACTAAAATTGATTTTATTACCTGCAACTTGAAATCACATTAATATGAATTAAACTATATTTTTTTGCAATTTAAGTCAATATCCCTAACTCAGGTGGAGCAGTTTATTTAAACCACCAGGTACAACTACATCCAGCTATTGCAAGACGGCGGAAGCAAACCTGTACACCTGATGTAATAATAACAACCAAAATTTCATATTTATAAGACTGCAGCACCGGAATCCTTGAAATAAATGTTGCCAATTTCGAAATTCAATCAACAGAACTTCTTTAGAGATTTATAGTTTCAGGGAAGGGTGACCAATGTGAAATTGCCAAGAAAATGTCGATCAGTAGAGGAATAAACCCACGTCATTTTCTGAAGAATTCGAAAGCCTTGATCTATCCGAAATTACCGATAATATCCTGCATCATTGCTACATTTCATGCTAATTACACGTTGACTTACTCTTTGGAAACGATCCCGAACCAGAAGTACTTGAAACACAGGCTGATTTCTCTCCAAGGAAACGACCAATGTCATACGAATCCAAGCAAGGAAGTTCAATTTTCATGACGCCACCAGTACCTACTTCTCTCCTACGAGAAATGGCAAATATCGATCGATTATTACGTCGAAATAGTTCAGCTTGGAGCGTCACATGGCTAAACACAACCCACGGACTGACCTTTAAGTGTTTCCTTGTCGCTATCGAATTCCTGCGGCAATTTAATCGGGGATTACGTACTGCTCCAGGCTGCCTTGATGTGGAATATTGAGATTCTGGGACCAACTTCCCCAAAAATGTGTTCTCTATTTCAGTCTCGTAATGAGTTCATTACAGTACTAACAGGAGGGCTGTAATGAAACTCATTACATCATTGTTTCAGTTATATTTTTTGTTTTGTAGTTTTCAGTACTGACCTCCGATCGAATCAAGTTTCGAATCAAATCAATTCAAATTCCGTAATCTGTCAAATTTCGTAAGTCACACCAACTGCCAAGATACAAAACAAAAGTAACTAATCTGAATTTTCATTTGAATTTCGAGAATATTTCACAAAAATTGACTGAAATAGAGAAAATATCGTCTAAAACTCCTTACAGAAGGCAATTCCAACACTCATGCTTTCGAAAACTCGCTCCTTCTTCGCTCGTTTTCGAATTTCGCATTCGTGTTGGAATAGGAGCTCATTCTGCAACTTGTTTTAGAATATACTATTTTGTAAGTCGTTTGACAATCGAGGAAAAAAAGGACCAAGACATTGAAAATGGTAAAAAGTGAACAGAAAATAATAGTAGGATGAAACCCTTTGCATAAGATAAGGAAGAGAATATAACAAAAATGAAAGTTTTTCATTTTACTAGGAAGCAAAATTGTAGATTAATTGCCGATTTATCATAGCTGAGCTGAGCGAGTCTGGGAATTAAGCTTAGCAGTCAATTAATCTTGCTGCCAAGTTGGAAATGTACTACGATTTTTTATAATAATATACAAGGTGATTCACTTATCTTCGTAACTCCAATTTTCTCGAAAAAGTCTAAATATTTTTTCATTCTGTGAATGGCATTTCGAACAAGTGAATGTTGTCTTGAGATGCGCGTGAAAATTTTTTTCAGGAACATACATTTTTTATTGTGTAATTCGAAACATAATTTCATTCTGAATTTCTTTTCCGAATGGAATTTTTCTCCATTTCTTACCGTCAGTGGTGTTATGTTAATTCTATTCTATATTTGGAGACATAGATATGATTTGCTGTCTTGAATTCAAGAAGGCTAGTTTTCTAGAAAATTTGCCTTTCAAATAAGACGAAATATGAGGCTACAGCAAGATGGGGCCCCATGCCTAAACGCTGCCATTGTGAAGAGATATTAAGATCAAGAAGAATTCCGAAATGAACGCATAGGCACCAATGGACCCATCAGATATCGCCAGATCTAATGCCCATGGATTACTCTCTGAGGGGTACCCTGAAAAATATGGTATATCAAACGGATTCTAATAACTTGGACCATTTGAAACTAGAGATGAGAAATTTATGTGCCCAAGTAGACCCTTATATTTTGAACAAATAATGAAATAAGGAAATGATATAACTTATGTATGGATCATGATGCTGAGATGACCTAGATATGATTTTTGTTCGTAAAATGAAAAAGGCTTTGGAACAAACTGTTCCTCTAGTATTACCTATTTTCATAAAATATTATATAAAAATATATTAATAAAATAATATATTAAATAAAAATATAAAAAAAAATTTTTAATAACAACTGAAACATTTAGAATCATATGTTTCATATACCGGCCGTTATGATCCATACATAAATCATATCATTACTCTATTTCATTATGAGTAACTTTGGTCGAAATAAAAAGATCTACTTGGGCATATGCGTTTCTGGTCTTCATTTCCAAATAGTGCAAGTTATTAGAATCAGTTTGGTATACCATGTCTCTCAGAGTACCCCTCAGAAAGTGATGTATGGGTGTTAGGTTTGGGTATATCTGATGGATCCATTGGTTCCTATCCATTTATTTTCAAATTCTTGATCTAAATATCTCTTCACAATGACATGTTTCGGCATGGAGCCCAATCTTTCTGTATCCACAAATTTCGTCTTATTTGAAGAGGCACATTTACTAGAAAACTAGCCATCTTGAATTCAAGACACGAAATCATATCTAAGTCTCCAAAGGAAGGCATACTATCACAATACAGAAAAATAAATAGAATACAATTAACATAAATCACGCTGCAGATCGCTGACAGTGAGAAAAGGAAAAAATTATATTCGGAAAAAAAATCAGAACTGAATTATCTTTCGAATGATGATATAAAAAAGGGATGTTCCTAGAAAAAAATATTTTTATAGCGCTACGACGCCTGTCTTCTTTTTTTCGCGGATTTTCACGCACATCTCAAGACAACATTGACTTGTTCAAAACACCATTCACAGAATGGAAAAATATTTTAGGTTTTCGAGAAAATTAGGGTTACCAAGATAAGTGTACACACTTGGTTTCACGAGAAATAAAAAATTTATGTTCTGGATGAGAAGAATATTTTCTTTCATTTCAACTAGGTACAATACATTTGATAGAAAATCTGCCGAATACGCATAGGTATCCCATGAAACGTTAATGAAATTTTCACGAATATCGTTCAATTCTTTCTTCATTAGAGAAAAATAACTTCAGCGCTTTCAAATGACTGAGTATTTATCCCTTCATCATACATTCATTCAGCAATATACGGCTCCTCCAACATGCAACATTTACAAAGTTTATCCACTCCTGGGATTCTCCTTCATTTGTTTGAGAGCGGCTTCAATTTTGAATGACATTATTATAGGAAGATCCTCTGAGCCTACATTCAGGATATGTTTGTTTTGAGTTTCTACGGGGTTAGGGATGATTCATGAAGTCCCTCATAAAATGTTGGAATTTCTCTAGAACCTTCTGCTGTTGTGAGAGTAAATTTCGATGCTCATTTCTTATTTATTTTGATATGAATGTTTGCTTGGACAAATTTATGTCTTGAATGTCGAAGGATTTTTTGTTGCAATTGCATGTTTTTAGCTCTCTTATTTTTCCTGTGGCGAAATTCATTAGGATGTCATAGTGGTGGAATTTGAATTTCGAACATTGCAGCTCATTTTCGATGAACTCACAAGATTTCGAAACAACCAGAACCCATTGCTTCTCGATGTTGTTTTAGCAACGATGCAGCCTCACTACTTTCCTCTTTTTCGATTTTGTGTTTTAGGGGTGTTTGGAGAAAACGTCATCGGTAAAATTTGTTCCAATGTTGCAGCTGTTGATAATGATGAAATTTGTAAAGGTAATAAATGAAGACTAATTCGTGATTCTTCGATACCATTTTAGGTAAGGCTTCAGATATCTTAGGGTAACTTTGCCCGGCCTTCCTTCAATAATATCAACAGTAAAAAGGTTGAATCAACAGCTAATAGCCATGCTTACTTATAAGGACGACAGCTTTCAATTCGAACATGATTTGTCGTGAATAAAAATGAACTCATTCCCTTCTCAGTATCTTCAGAGTAAACATCAGCTGTTCCATTTTCTGCGCATCGCCGAATACAAAAACATCCGTTTTCTCTTGAGTCATTGATTGAAATTCGGAATATTCCAAGGCGATGAAAATATGGCGGATATTGAGATGAGATCACCAGAAAAATATGGAATGATGGGTGAAATTTTAAAAATAATATTATCGCTATTTGATGGGAGGTACCGAAATAGGTTCGACTATATTAAAAATCAATATTGGTTTATTCTTGGCTTATGCCAAGCAGAAAATTGTGAGTGAATCGCCCGCATGGTTTCGAAAAACACTAATCTTCAGTAACGACTTTGAAGTAAGCTAGATAGGCCACAAATTGACTGTTGAATGAGATCTCCATTGAAAACGCCATCATTCGAGTCTTTGTTCGAACAGGATTGCCAGTTTCTCGAAGTCTTCTGAATGATTCATTAAATACTGCGTGGGCAGGTTGATGTTTATTCAGATATTTCCTTCGGTATACCCGAGCTGCCCTATTAGAATATTCATATACAAACTCAGTCAATATCGGCATACTCACGAGTTGTTGAAGATGCATTGTTTATTTAAAGTATGCAGATTGTCGAATGAAAAATTCAGATAACACAAGTCTCCATTACGACTTGTAGTTTAGATTGTCAGACACAAGAGTTAGGGATATCGTATTCAATCGTTTTGAAAAGTATGTAATCTTCGAGAAAATCGATGAAAAATCATTTAAAATTCAATAACAACTTGAATCGATCCAATAAAAATCAGTATGAGACATTTCGTCAATCTGGTCGCCTTTTTCTGAAGTTTGGTTCTTTGCATATGCTTCTTAAATGTTCTTATTTTGAAATGGAGTCAGTTTATCAACGGCTTCGATTTGAAACGAGTTTTCTGAAAATTTCAAGACGTAAATTAACAAACGCTGAGGCTAATAGGGGATCGGAATGCTAGAGGGTGGTCTAACTCAGGTTGTTATAGAGGAAAGGCTCCAAGTCAGCCAAAGTGTGATATCTCGACTTTTTAATAGATTCAGGGAGACAGGTTTCGTGTTGGAAAGACCAAGGCTTATTGGGCGACGAAAAAACACCTGCTCAGGATCATTTCATCACCGTTTCGGCGAGAAGAAAGCCTACATTTACGTGTAGAATGCTTCGAAATACTAGCAGATGGGGTCTGAATCTAGGTTCTAGACGTTCATTAAGAGGAATTCCATTAGCACGTGGCCATAAGAGTCAAAGACTGGAACGGGCAAGGAAACATATCAATTGGAACGATCAATGGCGTAGTGTTCTCTTCACTGATGAATCTAGATATGAACGATTTTCAGATTCTTGAAGAATAAGAGTAAGGACAATCCCACACATACCCTGTCACGTCGCTAAGTCCCAAAAGTCCATCCATTCCGAGGGTAGTGTTATGGTATGGGCCGGGATATGTTTCAACGGGCGCAAAGATCCACACATTTTTCCTGGAAATATGACCGCCTTACACTATAGGAAGCATATCCCTGACAATGTTTTGCCAAATTTTCACGCTGCTTTTGGTGAAACTTTTCAATTTCTAGGCGATAACGCTAGACCGCACCGTGCAGCCATAGTTGAGAATGCGCGCGAGGAGCTTGGTATTCCACATTTACCAATACCTCCGTACTCACCAAATTGGTTTGCATAGAAAATGCATGGGATATGCTCCAAAGAAGATTAGATAATCATCAACCTACCCCAGAATCCTTAAATGATCTGAGAGTGCTGCTGCCCCGTTTATGAAACAAAATTCCTCAAGAAATGTTCAACAACCTCGTGTATAGTATGCAAAGAAGATGTCAAGCTGTTATTGATGCCCGTGGAGTCCATACATTGTATTGATAGTTGTAGTTGATTCCACCAAGATATTGAAACAATGAAAATTAGCTGTAAAAGAACGTATGGCTCCTTACAATGTGATAAGAGTAAATTTAATCAGGATTTTCAGTCAATATTTTTAATCTCGGTGTTTTTCTAAAATGTGAAGTACGTTTAATAGGTTTGAAGCTAAATACCTGAAGTCGATATATACGATTTGAAACTTCTTAAATAAGTTTTTTTTTCTATACATATCACTTGTTGTGAGATAAAATGTGGTTCTATGAATGTAACGTGTAACGTGTTTACTCATTTTTGTATTCGGATTCGTCCATACTATTTTCTAATCTCCTGGTGTTGACAGATTCCTTGAAGAAATTCAGTCAGTACTCCATATATTCTTGAGATTGAATACATGAAAGAGAAACATAAATCGTTGCAACTGTGAGCATTCTCAAATTTATTAAATATAAATGTACTAAACTACGGCGAGTCAGTTTAGATTCATGAGCGCCTCCTCAATTGACCACTGACGTACATGTCGAACTTCATTTCGAATTCGCAGTCACAATTTGAATATTGGAAAGTAAAAATATCACGTTCATCTGATCGGTATCGACGGATAAACGATGTCGGATAAAGGCATGAGTAAGTCTTGAAATATTCATGGAATATATCACCGAGGAATTTCAAGATAGCTCACTTGGTGTTGTTCGGAATTCCAATACAAACAAACAATCGCGTCCTAAAATTCCACCGCAGATTTTTGAACCCGAGAAGTATTTCGTGAATCAGTGTACTGTCCGTTTTTGGCCCGTCGTCAATTTTTTTTAATGCACAAATGAAGCGGATCGAAGGCTCTCGGAGATATGAGGAACAGAATTATGTGGATTTTCTTCGAAATATCAGGCAAAATTCCGCCGAGGATATAACTGGATTTGGTTGCACACGATTTTGAGAGCGAGAGATATAACTGAATGTCGCCCTAGCTACGAGAGTTATTTTTATCGCTTTTTGTTTTGAATATCATTCGAAAAAATAGCACGATTCGGGCTGAATAGGAAATGACCGATATGAATTTGGAATTTGTATGGGATTTCTATAATTGAAAGCGACCTCGAAATGCCAGATTAATGAGAAGTGACAGATGACACTTGTCGAAACTGTCATGCTCGCAATCACGACCACGATCTCTCGTGTGAAATCGACAAAATTCGTTTGTTACATCAACTCAACTTTGGATTTTCATTATTCTGATACAACCTTGTTACTGACAACTGCTGTATTTTCTGATCAATTTCCATGCAAACTACACTGCGCAAAAAAATTAACGCACATTATGGATATCTCAAATTTATTCTACAACTGGAGGTGTTCTCAATGATAATTATTTTTATCAGAATTATGCATGCATATCTTATCCACTTTCAACGTTTTTCTTCAATACAGATGTTTTTTTCCCAGCAGGAAAAAAAAGATGATATTATCAGATTTTGAATGTATTGGCTCCATTCTAAAATCAGTTGTTCTCGATCAATTCTAGTGATCAATAGTTTTTCTTTCGTTTGATTTTCTACACTCGATTGCTATGCAAAGCGAAACACGCAATTTGGCTCAAGAGGAATGTGCCCAAGCGGTGGTTTTTTGAGAATAAGGGTGGACATACACAAGAATTGCAGAAAGGTTTGGAGTTTCCCATACAAGTGTGTCCAGAATGTTGCAGCGATGCAGGGAGACAGGTATGAATGTCCGAAGACCAGGACAGGGTAGACAACGGGTAACAACTGCCATTCAAGAACGTTACTTGAGAGTTTCTTCGTCGAGACAACGGTTTGCAACCGCTCGCCTCCTTCAAAAAAGCTTGAGCAAACTCATGGGCTGCAAATTAGCACTCAGACAATAAGAAATCGCCTCAGAGAATATGATTTAAGGCCTCGTGTCGCGGCAAGAGGCCCAGCTCTTACCCCAGCCCATCGAAGGGCGCGTTTGGATTTTGCGAGAGAGCATATCCATTGGGAAGAGGCCGATTGGGAAAGAGTTCTCTTCACAGATAAGTCTAGATTTCGCCTCTACCATTGTGATTGACGTTCCCTTATATACAGATGTCAACATGAAAGATATGCTCAGTGCAATTTCCTGAATACTAATGATTTCGGGGAAGGATCGATTATGGTATGGGATGGAATATCTTTGACTGCTCGCACAGACCTAGTGGTCGTTGATAATGGAGCTATGAATGCTGATAAGAATATAAGGAACATTCTTGAAGAGCATGTAGTGCCATTTGCCCCATACATTGGTGAAAATTTCATTTTCATGGACGATAATGCCAGACCCCATCGTGCGCGCATCGTTCAGGAGTACCTTGAAGAGGTTGAAGTCTCTGGAATGGAATGGCCAGCAAGAAGTCCAGATCTCAATCCGATTGAGCACGTTTGGGACAACCTTAATAGAAGGCTGGGAAGTTCCGAAAATCATCCAGCTTCTCTTAATGACTTAGGAATCCAACTCGGAGAAATCTGGGAAGGATTAGATCAGAATATTTTAAGATCACTCATTTTGAGTATGTACCGTCATTGCCGAGCTGTAATTAACGCAAGGGGAAAAACCAAGTATTAAATCGCTTATCAGCATTTCAGCATTTTGAAAATTGTTCATTTCTCTTCTTTCACATAATATTCGGTGAAATCCTGAATTTTTCTTCTATTTAATATATCTTATTTCGTTCAAAACCTTCCCGAGAGAACATAAAAAAATAAGTTAAAAGGTCAATGTAGAGTTAACTTTCATTAAAATTGATATTTTCAGAATGTGCGTTAATTTTTTTGCGCAGTGACATTTAAACATTTTGGGGTATTTGTTATATTTTGATTTCCTCTGGCCTCCCAGTTCTATGAGGATTTTTTTGAGGGAAATGTTAAGTGTTCCTAAAAATTTCGGAAAAATTCCAACTGATTTCAACCAACATGAACATTGTGGTCAGAATTGGCAATGTTTTTCTTTCCTTACTAGTAGCAAACGTATAATGATTACATCTATTCAAATTGGAAGAGTAAATATAATCTGGAACAACAAATAAATGAAAGAATTTCATTTGATCCATTCCAAGCTCTAGTCAAAATTGACGATAGAGCGATATCAAAACCTACAATTAATCTGCTACAATACTAATGTTATTTTTGTAACCCAGGAAACGACTTATTTGCGTATCTCTCTCAAAACCGATCGTTCCTAAATGACTATGAATAAGCCAATATTAATAATTACCAAACAAATCATCGGTGACCTACATTTGTCTGTTTGTTCTGTGTTTAGATAACCTTCCTCATGAGGTAAGTCGGTTGTAAATCACTTTGATAGTTTTCAAGTGTGTACTCAGTTATCTGTAGCTTTCAACGTTTCCTTTCTGAGGTGCCAGCAAATACTCATGTTCAACCTTCGAAAACCATAAGTAGACCATTGAATAAGAGCTCACTAATGATGTTAATCGATGAAGAGTTGAAGCTCTCTGTGAAATTGTTTGCTTTAGTTCAACAGTACTTGTTCATTTGGTATCATTGATGTCTATATTGCATTCTTGTTTTCCATGACCAAATTCTAAGATTGATTCGGATGCGGATAATGAGACAATTCGGTTTTACATCTAATGAACATGAAAACAAACGAAATTGTTTCAATATTTATAATGTGAGTATTGAAAGTGACGTTTTATTTCACGAACAAATAAAATCACTTTAAATACAAATATCATAATGCTTTTTGAATAACTGCCCCATTTTGATAATAAAATGGGCCAATTGAAATGACAATAAACTTCTGAACGCATTTTAATATTGGAATATCACAAGATTGTTGTGAATAGTAAATGTTTCCAACAATTTAATTCTAACAAATGCTTGTTAACAAATGAAGAAGACGCTATCAGTTAAAATTCATTCTTGTCCAAATTTTGTAATTGATTCTTGACTGCTTTCTATGTTGTATATCGTTGAAGAATCAATGACTTGATTGATTTAATTGTTCCTGTGAATATTGAAAAGTCTGAGAGAATGGCAAGTGAAAAGTCATGTCAGGTCTAGGTTTGTATTCCTATACCAATTTTCTATCCTGGTGTAAATAGAGGAATGTAGATGGTAACTTCAGTGAACCTGTTTCCTCAGCAATATCACAAAAAATAAAAAATATGGAGCTCATGAACTTTGTAGAGCAAATTTTCAATGATCAAGTCAAGCGCTTTTGTTGAAAATGGAGTTGCTGTTAGTAAATATTTCGAGGTTATGGGTATTCAAAACGAAAAAGTGAAATATATCGTCTCGAAAAATTTAAGATTCTCACACATAAACAAGTTGAAAAGTTTATTAACCAGGCACCAGATGAGAAATACTTGATGGTTAAGGTTGCAACTATTTTGGATTATTTAAAACCATGTACTTTATTACTAGAAGATATCGAAATGTCAAATAGATCATTAGTTATACAACTTAAAAAAAGGTGATTTAGGGAATTACAAACTGTTGCTATCCTGTGTACCTTTTTCTGAGTATTCGAGAAAAAATTATGATGAAATACTCGTATTCCCAATAGTTTTTATCAATCAAAATCGAATCCTCCGTTTGATTTTCAATTACCATCTTCTTTTGCAGACTCCTTCCCAAGGAAAATTCTATTCTCACATTGCCACCTTTGTTTGTACCGAATGCCTAATATTTCTGAAGAAAAATGAAGAAATGCTCATGAAACTATACACGGTTGTTCACGAATATGGCTCTATAGAATATTTTAGGAAGGACAAGGAAGGACAGGATTGAAATTCTGAAGGTGAGCTTCAAGTACGACTTCTCGTATATTTTTTGAAGGTTCTAGGACTTCCGGTTTTTCCGGAAATGACATCAACTTTCGTTTTTTCAAATGGGAAGACCCATTTTTTATTGCATAAATAGATTCTCCATTGAATTCTGAGTCTGTTTGATTCCAAAAGTTTGAATTTTCCCGAGAAAATTCTCTTTAAATGAGGAAATACGAAAAAAAATATGTTGAAATACAGACAACTTCGAGGTTTTTTCATTAAAAATTCTCATTTTTGGAATCTCCGAGAAGAAAGGCTGATGCTTCTTTATCGATAGCGTGATCTTCAGAATATGGTTCAGGAGGTCACAAATTCTTTGTCAAAGTTAGAAGTGACGAAACATCAAAAAATCGTTTTTTTTCAAATTGGAATCCCATTTTTTCGAAGTACTTTCGAAATCTTCGTCAAAAAATAATAGGAGAATACGTCCAAGACTTATATCCCAAACTGAATATTTTTCGAGAAATTCAGGAAAAACGATTTTGTCTTCAATTTTCAATCACATTCCGAATGTGTTTTTTTACTGGAAAATAATTAGCGGTCAAGTGAAATTTTTGGAAATCTCTGTTATCGAGAAAATATGTTCTATAGTTCAGAAGAGAAAAATTTCCAGAAAAAAGCAGATCTCCCATAAAATATTTCAATAGATACATGAAATGTAATGTTTTAAAAGATGAATAAATTATTATTATTATTATTATTACTTGCTTCACTCAGCAATTCCCCTGTAGGTCCGCAATTCGAAATACCTTTCCATCCTGCATATATTGCAATCGTGAAAAGGCTCTCGACGAAAGAATGAATCGAATCGATTAAATACTCGAAGACTTTATTATTATTTTGTTGAAAGGTTATTGTACCCCAACTCGAGCGTGAATTGCAATCGCCATTAAAACTGGCATATCGGTCTGTATTTTGTCTGTTTTCTAGACAGAAGTAAATAACAACATTGTGTTCATGTATTGTGTTATTAAACCGTTTCGAATTGATTCTGGCATACTGAGGCAACGATTTTTCTGTTTGTTGGGTAGATAACGCAAGGTTCGTTGGCTCGTTATGAAACCTATTGAGATTCTTCCGGATGATAAAGAGTGTTCTTCAAACTCGTGGCAGCAATCATTGGTAATTTCACAGAATGAGGAAAGCAATGGAAAAGTTTGTCGGATCTAAAAGATCCGTACAATGTTTTGGTAGCAAAAGTTAATTAGTCCTCATTTTTTGGAAGCTTGTAACGTCTTTTGTGATGTTGGGACCTACCACATAACACATCACTTCTTTTGATTGAAATAAGTTTTTGAAAAAAAATTTCGATTTCCTTCAAATTCTATTCTTCAATAACATACAACTGTTCAGGTGCATATCAAAGTAATAGGTGTACAGGGTGGGCAAAATTGGTGATACCTGAACTACGTCTTTTTAACCGTGAGAGATAGAGGAAAATGACACGTTACGATGGTCTCTTCTAGAGAAACTGATAATGCCATGAACTGCATTCCTTTTCTTCTTTTGTTTTCGAGTTATAGGCTAAAATTGAAATTTGGGCGATTTCAACTTTGGTCATTAACTCCGTTTCTGTTAGTGCTAGGATGTTGAAATAGAAACATTATACAGGCACTTTTTTCATAGCAATCCAGTAGCGTACTTTGTTTTTTCCCAGAGGTTTCCTTACTGAGCTGTAACATGAATTTGTATTTTTTCTAATGGAAACAATAGTTCAAAATGGTATCACCAATTTTGACCACCCTGTCCGCAATTCTTCTTCTTTTTCTTTGATGTTAACTAATTAATTCAACACTACGTATTTTTTTTTAAATAAATAAACATTGTTTTTTGCTTGAAGTAGGTACTATATGGTTTCATATTTTCACCAATATTTGAATTTCTGATAACTTTTGAACCCGTCATTCGTATACAGGGTCATTCACTCTATAGAATATCTCTAGGAAAGACACAAGATTCAGGATTGAAATTCTAAACGTGAGCTTCAAGTAAGAAGACGATTTCTCATATATTTTTTGAAGGTTCTAGGACCTCCGGTTTTTCCGGAAGTGACATCAACATTTTTTTATTGCATAAATAGATTCTCCATTGAGTCTTTTTGATTCCAAAACTGTGAATTTTTCCGGGAAAACTCTCTTTAAATGAGGATATACGAAAAAAAAATATCTCAAAATTGAACTCAGTTGAAATACAGACTTTTTCATTGAAAATTCTCATTTTTGAGAATCATCGAGAAGAAATGCTGATACTTCTTTTACGATAGCGTGATTTTCATAATATGAAACAGGAGGACACAAATTCTTTGTCAAAGTTAGAAGTGACGAAACATCAAAAAATCGTTTTTTTTCAAATCTTCGTCAGAAAATAATAGGAGCATACGTCCAAGACTTTTATCCCAAAATGAATATTTTTCGAGATATTCAGAAAAAACGATTTTTTCTTCAATTTTCAATCACATTCGGGATGTGTTTTTTCACTGGAAAATAATAAGTGGTCAAGTGAAATTTTTGGAAATCTCTGTTATCGAGAAAATCTTTTCTTATAGTTCAGACGAGTTTTTCTTTATTTTTTGAAGCTTAAGATAATTTCCGCAAATTCCTAATTCTGGAGAATTTTTTTTTTGTCATGGAAGGGAAATTTGAATTGTCAGTAATGAAATTTACATGTTCTGTTAATTATTCTTTCAATAGCATTGAAAATTATTAAAAATGCTTTTTTTCTGCATTCCTGAGAATTTTTTACGTTGACTCCACTAATACTCACATTGAGAACTTTAAACCAATTGTTGCTCTCGCATTACAGATGATAATTCAAGATCTTAACTCGTCTGAACTAAAGATCTCGATAAAAGAGATTTCCAAAAATTTCACTTGCCACTAATTATTTTCCAGTAAAAAACACAATCGTTTTTCCTGAATATCTAGAAAATTATTAATTTTGTGATAAAAGTCTTGGACGTATGCTCCTATTATTTTTGGACGCAGATTTCGAAAATGCTTCGAAAAAATGGGGTTCCAATTTGAAAAAAACGATTTTTTGATGTTTCGTCACTTCTTACTTTGACAAAGAATTTGTGACTTCCTGTATCATATTCTGAAAATAACGCTATCGAAAAAGAAGCACAAGCCTTTTTTCTCGGGGATTCTCAAAAATGAGAATTTTTAATGAAAAAACCTCGTAGTTGTCTCTACAGAATTTTGAAGTATTCTGAAGAGGATTTTTTGAAAACTTATGAAAAAAATTTTGTTGAGGCTAATGCCTAGGTATATCCTCGGCTTGAAAAAAGATATAAAAACTATTCCGGATTTTTCCTCTATTCTAAAACATTTCGTAAAACACATACCCTATAGTTGTTACGAAATACCCTTATTCAGAAGTACAATAGCATCGTAGCCATATAATTAATAGTTCGCACAAATTTCCTTCATTAATTCCTCGCAATCAATTCAATGAACAGTCTCGAGCAAAATTGCGAATACCTTCCCACGTAGATTTATTAGGATCGATCGTTATCGATCGAAATCGATAATTTCGAAATTTCTTGTGCGTCTGCACAACGTCTCTCATTTTCGAATCGGTCCAATGAACTTGAACAGAAAAACCGATCGGAATTCCATCTAGGTCGCCCGACCCACTCGAAAACGCTATCAACACCGACAATCTATTTGGCAAAATCGCAAATCGAACCATACTAATCATAGTATATCATCGATATCGAAAGCTTTCCTTTGTGGTGCAGCTCTGACGTTGGGACAATCACCTGGATGACGTCAAAGCTTAATTAAGACGTCCTTTTCATATCCGAAAACTTCTCCGAAACAATCGAAATCTGGCAACCTCGATTTCGCCGGGCTGCCTCCTCGATGTGGATCCGGAAACTTCACTTCCGGTTTCCTGTACGCGTCCTAGATTCATCTCCGCCACATCCTCTTGCAAGACGAAGATGATTAATGAATTCTCGTTCAGATCGTTGATATTTCGTATTTATGCTTGTCGAGACAAATTGGAGCCATGTGTGATAATGAAGTTTGGTAAGATTTGGTGAGAACGTTTCACCCACAAAGACCGTGGACTTGTGGACTTGAATGAGATAGGCATGATTGTTTTTTCGTGTCATTTTGAAACATGGCAAGTCTATACAGGATTATTCACGAATATGGGTCTATAGAATATTCTTAGGAAAGACACAAGATTCAGGATTGGAATTATAAAGGTGAGCTTCAAGTAAGAAGACGACTTCTCGTATATTTTTTGAAGGTTTTTCCGGAAGTGACATCAACTTTCGTTTTTCAAATCGGAAGACCCATTTTTTATTGCATAAATAGATTCTCTATGGAATTCTGAGTATTTTTGATTCCAAAAATTCGAATTTTCCCGAGAAAATTCTCTTTAAATGAGGAAATACGAAAAAAAATCTCAAAACTGAACTCTGTTGAAATACAGACAACTTCGAGGTTTTTTCATTGAAAATTCTCATCTTTGAGAATCTCCGAGAAGAAAGGCTGATGCTTCTTTTCTGATAGCGTGATTTTCAGAATATGATACAGGAGGTCACAAATTCTTTGTCGAAGTAAGAAGTGACGAAACATAAAAAAATAGTTTTTTTCAAATTGGAACTACATTTTTTCGAAGCATTTTCGAAATCTCCGTCAAAAAATAATAGGAGCATACGTCTAAGTCTTTCATCCCAAAATGAATATTTTTCGAGATATTCAGGAAAAACGATTTTGTCTTCAATTTTGAATCTCATTCCGAATGTGTTTTTTTACTGAAAAATAATTAGCGGTCAAGTGAAATTTTTGGAAATCTCTGTTATCGAAAAAATATTTCTAGTTCTAGGACTTCCGGTTTTTTCCGGAATCTCTGTTATCCAGAAAATATTTTCTTATAGTTCAGTCGAGTTCAGTTTTTCTTTATTTTTTAAAGCTTAGGATAATTTCCCCAAATTCTTAATTCTGGAGAATTTCTTTTTTGTCATGGTAGGGAAATTTGAAGTTTCAGTAATGAAATGTTACATGTTCTGTTAATTATTCCTTCAAAAGCATTAAAAATTATTACAAATTATTTTTTTCTGCATTCCTGAGAATTCTTCACTAATACTCACATTGAGAACTTCAAATCAATTGTTGATCTCGCATTACAGATGATAATTAAAGAACCTAATACGTCTGAACTATAGAAAAGATTTTCTCGATAACAGAGATTTCCAAAAATTCACTCGACCGCTAATAATTTTCCATTAAAAAGACATACTCGGAATGAGATTGAAAATTGAAGACAAAATCGTTTTTCCTGAGTATCTCGAAAAATATTCATTTTGGGATAAAAGTCTTGGACGTATGCGTCTACTATTTTTGACGAAGATTTCGAAAATACTTCGAAAAAATGAGGTTCCAATTTGAAAAAAACGATATTTTGATTTTTCGTCACTTCTAACTTTGACAAAGAATTTGTGACCTCCTGTATCATATTCTGAAAATTACGCTATCGGAAAAGAAGCATGAGCCTTTCTTCTCGGAGATTCTCAAAATGAGAATTTTTAATGGAAAAACCTCGAAGTTGTCTGTATTTCAACAGAGTTAAATTTTGAAATATTTATTTCGGGGAAATTCAATCTATCGGAATCAAAAAGACTCAGTAGTATTCAATGGAGAATCTATTTATGCAATTAAAAATGGATCTTCCTATTTGAAAAACGAAAGTTTAGGTCGTCTTCTTACTTGAAGCTGACCTTTAGAATTTCAATCCTGAATCTTGTGTTCTTCTCTTCCTAAAAATATTCTTCAGAGCCATATTCGTGAATAATCCTCTATGTCCCCAAAAATCAGTTAACTATCAATCACGAGTTGCACCAGTTTTCTCTTATTCAACTTTGATAGCATAAATCTAAGAGGAACTGCTCACAAGTTTCCTTGATTAATTTGAAGAAGATCATCCCATATTTCTAATGTGTATAAAGTTGACCCATTACTTTTGGATTTTCGACAAAAAATTGTTGTGCTGATTCTGCCATGTTTGTGCTGCTTCGTACCGTTGAATTTTTTTTCTTGATTCCATGTGGTTCTCGAGATATTTAAAAAAAATGGGCTGTCCAGCACTTTTCGAAAAATTGGATTCCAATGGATGGAAAACTTGTGCTACACATGTAATGAGTTGTGCCGTTCTAATTTTTACAGAAGTCTAATCTCATGAAAAATCGAAATGAAAAAATAAAAATCGACAAGCACTTTCGCTTTTTCTTCTCACAAATGAATGAGTAAATTTGTGCTACATTCGTCTGTATGTGCCATAAATATTCTCACGAAAATTTTTCAGATTTCCTGGCAAACTAGGAAAATGAAAAAAAGTCAGCCCAGCATTCTCCTTTTTTCCAAAGAAAATCTGTTAAAGAAATTGGGCTACTTGTGATTTTCACAAATATCCCGCTAATTCACGCGAAAAATAAAGAAATTAGGAAAAAATTATGACCGCACTTTTTTCCCCGAGAAAAATTGTTTCATATGATTGTGCCGCAATTAAACCAAACTGTTACAGTCAGATCTTTTGGAAAAATCAACAAGTTTTCCCACATATGAAGAAAATAAGAACAATCAGTAGATTGTAGGAAAAACGGCGTACCAAGCAACAGTGTGTACGAAATTGGCTAGCACTTCTTGATTTTCGAAAATTTTATTGTTGTGCTGCTTTGTGCCTTCGACATTTTTCTTTCATTACATAGGGCTCTCAAATTATGTGCTGGGCAAACTTCACACAATTATTGCCAGGTATGCTGATATTTCTGAAATCTACTGATTTTTCTCAATTTTCTAATTTTTCCAATATCAGGGAAAACCTGTTTGTTTTTTCCTTAAAAACTGACCGGCACAAGTTGGAACAATTGCAGCACAATCATATAAAACAATTTTTGTCGGCAAAAAAGTGCTGGGCTGACTTTTTCTTCATTTTCCTATTTTGCCAGAAAATCTAAAGACTTTTCGTGAAACTATTTTTCGCCATTCCTTGTGAGAATAAAAACTACGTCTTTAATCAAACAGGAATATATTTCTCACCGTTTTCTTAAAGAATTGGTACATTCTCGTTTACAAATGGAATAATTGCACCTTAAAAAAACATCCCATATAAACAAAGCTCCCGAATGAAAATAAACAAAGCATTTCCGTTACGATTGGCAGACTGCTGCAGACATAAAAATTTGAGTGATGTGGTCAGCACTGCATCGAGTGCTCGCCAACCACGTTCGAAACAATATTTATCTTCTGAAAATTGATCTCGTATAACAAATCGACTGGATAATATAAACTTACATTATTTTCCTCAGAACATGCAACGGGAGGAACAGATTAATTAAACAACCACTATAAATATTTCAACCTTGATTATCATGCCAAGTGATTCGCAGCAAATCGGACAAATCATTCGCTATTAATAGAGCGAAGATGATTTTCGGTGTGAGGTTAAACATTTTTCATAGATAAGGAATCTACAGAAGAATCCCAAACGAATGTTTTCAAGTTGAAACTCCAATGAAACCATATACTTTGTATATTAAGTTACGTAGATTACGAATCAGTAATTAGATTTTCTATGAAGTGGGTTTTTAAGCAAATAAATGTCTTTTTCCAAAAATGTTCCGAAATTTTGATCAACTTTGATGTTGACAATTTCGGATTTCCCATCGAATATAACTTAAAAATATTTTTTTTAGAATATCTATCTGCATATTCGTAATCTACGCCTTCAAATTAATGAGTGGTATGCTTTTGGTTCTGATCCTAGCCAAACAAAATTTTTCGAAAATTCTAAACAATTCCATACCTTCATATACAAATTTTTTCAAAAATTCAATGTTGTCTGATCGCTAGCAAAATTCACCCATTACTAATTCGAGGGCGTAGATTAATAATATCCGAACAAATTTCTTCCAAAACTTTTCGTTTTCAATTATGGTGGATGGAAAATCCAAAATATTGGAAAAAATTTCTTGTAGTTCAGATGGATACTTTTAAGAATTTTTTGAATAATTTTAGAGACAAGCATTCTTGACGCAAGAAGTGAAAGTTTACAGAAGCTGCACTTATAAGGTCTTTTCTCAATCGGTAAATAATATCTCATAAATATCTTCCCAAAAATGAGGTTTCTAAAAGGATCAAAAAAATTTTCTGGAATTTCCCTTTAACAGAGAATGTTGCAATATCGAAAGTCACCGTAGGTTTGAATCCCACTGTCTATTGTTTTCTGTTTATCTATAACTCTGAAGGCAGTTGACGGATAGAATTTGTTTAACAATTTTTTAACGAGTGTGAAGGCTATTCGGAAATTACTCTGTGACTAGAATACAGATGACATTGTTAGTTAAGGCAGATTTATGAGCTGTTTAAGTTGAAGATCCCAATACAGGATACAAGAAAGAACCACTGAACAAATATCGAGAAAAATAAACATTGACAAGTTACGTCGTTAAGTTTCGTTGTACCACAAGTTTACCATTAAAAAGTTTTTCATATACACTGCGCAAAAAAATTAACGCACAATATAGAAATCTCAAATTTATTCTACAACTGAAGGTGTTCTGAATGATATTTTTTTTTAATCAGAATTATGCATATTGTTATCCACTTTCAACGTTTTTCTTTAATACAGATGTTTTTTCCCAGCAGGAATAAAAAAATATGATATTATCAGATTTTGAATGTATTGGCTCCATTCTAAAATCAGTTGTTCTCCCCCAAGAGAAATGTACCCAAGCGGTAATTTTGCGAGAAGAAGGGTGGACATACACAAGAATTGCAGAAAGGTTTGGAATGTCCGAAGACCAGGACAGGGTAGACCACGGGTAACAACTGCCATTCGAGAACGTTACTTGAGAGTTTCTTCGTTGAGACAACGGTTTGCAACAGCTCGCCTCCTTTAAAATCAGCTTGAGCAAACTCATGGGTGCAAATTAGCACTCAGACAATGAGAAATCGCCTCAGAGAATATGATTTAATGCCTCGTGTCGCGACAAGAGCCCATCGAAGGGCGCGTTTGGATTTTGTGAGAGAGCATATCCATTGGGAAGAGGGATTGGGAAAGAGTTCTTCTCGACGTTCCCTTGTATACAGACGTCCACATGAAAGATATGCTCAGTGCAATTTCCTGAATACTACTGGTTTCGGGGGAGAATCGATTATGGTATGGGGTGGAATATCTTTGACTGCTCGCACAGACCTTGTGGTCGTTGATAATGGAGCTATGAATGCTGATAAGTATATAAGGAACACTCTTGAAGAGCATGTAGTGCCATTTGCCTCATACTTTGGTGAAAATTTCATTTTTATGGACGATAATGCCAGACCCCATCGTGCGCGCATCGTTCAGGAGTACCTTGAAGAGGTTGAAGTCTCTCGAATGAAATGGCCAGCAAGAAGTCCAGATCTCAATCCGATTAAGCAGGTTTGGGACAACCTCAATAGAAGGCTGAGAAGTTCAGAAAATCATCCAGCTACTCTTGATGACTTAGGAATCCAACTCGAAGAAATCTGGGAAGGATTAGATCAGAACATTTTAAGATCACTCATTTTGAGTATGAACCGTCGTTGCCGAGCTGTAATTAACGCAAGGGGTGAAATACCAAGTATTAAATCACTTATCAGCATTTCAGTATTTTGAAAATTGTTCATTTCTCTCCTTTCACATAAGATTCGGTGAAATCCTGAATTTTTCTTCCATTTAATGTGTCTTGTTTCGTTCAAAACCTTCCCGAGAGAACATGAAAAAAAGTTATAAAGTCAATGTAGAGTTAACTTTCATTAAAATTAAGATTTTCAGAATGTGCGTTAATTTTTTTGCGCAGTGTAGTTTGTAGTAGTATTTGTTGTTAATATTCCAGTTAGTTCAAGACACAGACCGTTATTTGTAAGGGTCAAAACACAGAATTATTTTAGCGAATTTGAACAAAATTCGTGAAATATCAAACGTAGCATACAAGAGATGCGTGAAACGAAAACCTCCATGCAAATTCCTGTCAGACATTCCTTTTTCACTCAGAAAAAATGACGCCTGATGCAATTCATCATCTCGAAGGAAGATAGAGAGGGGAACAAATTCTCGTACAAGCCATTGGAGCGAGGGATCATTAGTAACGTCACTCAGAATTTTTGCAGCAGGAGATATATTATCAGATGTTCACAGGATGTAACTTGTCACTCCCGAGTTTTAATTTTCGCGATATTCTGGCATAATTGGGATCAATGTTCATATCAAGATAAATTCAGCTGCTTCCAGAGATGTTTTCGAGTGAGCCGTTTCAATGTCAACGAGAAACTAGGAAAAAAGAGATACATTTTTCAAACATTTAGCTGGAAATTAATTGAGATTAGGAAGCAGCATTTTGTGAAAGGCACATTTCAGTTTTTCAAGGTATTAACTTACTTTACCTGACATACTTGGAGTGTAGATTTCATTCATTGATTTACTCATGACCTACATCTAAGTTTTTCATTTTTATATAAAATACACAACAAAAGTTATTGAAGGTATGTTGGCTGACTCTCGAAGATTCTGCCCAACTATTTTAAGTCCTCTTTGATTATATTCTCATCTATTCCACTGTATGAATTTCGCTCTAAGAGTGAAACTGTTCATTCTGTACCTACGTAAAAAACAGTTCATGAAATGTCTTTCAAAATGAATATAAAAATGTGTAACATGCCATCATTATAAATATGATACTCTTATCTTCTCCGATAATATTTACCAAAACAATATCCAATCAACAGAGCCATAAACTCAGCAATTAATATCAACATGTAACAAAATACGGAAGTTATGGTAGGAGTCCTATCAGTGGAGTAGATGGGTATCAGGTTTATGAATTATTATAGGAACATTCATCATATTTCAATATTGAAATACAGTCCGATTTCATCTTGGGATATTCACACTAGACAAGCTGATTTACACAAGTTTCACTGTTTATCGATTATCTTTGATGAAATTATCATTTTTAATAGGCAACATGGCCATTTTTCTTGGAGAGAGTTCTTCCTAAGTTATTTATTGTGTATAAGCTAAAACGCTCATACACCATGCTGTATTGTTTGAATGTTGTTTTATCTATATTAATATGTTTTGGTCTCTCATAGCGAACTAAAAGTTTTAATATTCTTTGATGTTCTCTTCGAGTTGCAAAATTTTCGAAGCGGAGCAGGTCTAGTTATGCAGGACAAAAAATATATTAGAAAATGGTTGTTTTTCTTCGGTTCATGTTATTTTTATATTCATGAATGTCAATGGATTTCATGTTTATCCTAGGGTAGTAACCATGATGTTTGAAATGACCTCTGCCTTCGAGATAACTATATTATGTCCATCAGTTACAGAATGTTTCGCTGAAGCAGCTTTTTCTGGCTGACCGCAAATCTGGCAAAAAATCAGGAAACAAGCAGATCGTACTTGCTATCTTCAACGGAAAATTAGCATCTACGTCCCACCTACAGTAATATAAACGTCTCAAGGACTTGAGATATCTGTAATGACACCCATTTTAGAACATACCAAAAAGCGAATGAGGAAAAATATAAGAAATAACTGTCGGACATAAAAACACATTATTTGCCAGTTCTACGGAGAATTTTATGTCCGCGCAATAAATAGCGGCAATGAAAGGTGAACAACCTCAATTATTACCCATTTAAATTACCGTCGTTGCGGTAAATTCGTTCATTACAGTCGAAAAAATATGAATCGCAGACGTTGGACAACAATCCGATTAAGGTGCGAATTACACTCTAGATTCGACAATCTGGCTCGGTGGACCAGAAAATAAAATAATCCTCATACTCGGAATGGTTTCATCGGAAAAATAGAATTCTTAATGTTTTGTCTAGTACAGATAAGTTTCGGATTATCGAACGAAACTAAGGACACACTAATTCACCTGATTGAGAAAATGACGACATATTTAAAGAGCTCTAAAACTCCACCTCAAACGTAAAGTTCAAGGAAGGTTAAAACATTTCGCGAATATTGCAAGCGATAATGAAAAATCAAGTTGGTATTGCAAGAATTAATAAGGATCTTTAGTGGTTTACATGTTGAGAATCACGTCGCGACTTATAAATGTGCCGACCTCGACTGAAAATTATAAGATGACGGCGATATGACATAAGATCTTATTGTTCTACACATCAATGAAACGGTTTATCAATATTTCAGTTCATTATACTTAAGTGCACGCTAGTTTCTTTGAAAAATCATAGCATCACACAAACTTACCTCCTGAAACTTGATTTATCTACACTGCGCAAAAAAATTAAGACACATTCTGAAAATCCCAATTTTAATGAAAGTTAACTCTACATTGACTTTATAACTTATTTTTTATGTTTTCACTCGGGAAGGTTTTGAACGAAACAAGACACATTAAATGGAAGAAAAATTCAGGATTTCACCGAATCTTATGTGAAAGAAGAGAAATGAACAATTTTCAAAATACTGAAAAGCTGATGAGTGATTTGATACTTGGTATTTCCACCCCTTGCGTTAATTACAGCTCGGTAACGACGGTTCATACTCAAAATGAGTGATCTTAAAATGTTCTGATCTAATCCTTCCCAGATTTCTCCGAGTTGGATTCCTAAGTCATTAAGAGTAGCTGGATGATTTTCTGAACTTCTCAGCCTTCTATTGAGGTTGTCCCAAACCTGCTCAATCGGATTGAGATCTGGACTTCTTGCTGGCCATTCCATTCGAGAGACTTCAACCTCTTCAAGGTACTCCTGAACGATGGGGTCTGGCACTATCGTCCATAAAAATGAAATTTTCACCAATGTATGGGGCAAATGGCACTACATGCTCTTCAAGAATGTTCCTTATATACTTATCAGCATTCATAGCTCCATTATCAACGACCACTAGGTCTGTGCGAGCAGTCAAAGATATTCCACCCCATACCATAATCGATCCTCCCCCGAAAGCAGTAGTATTCAGGAAATTGCACTGAGCATATCTTTCATGTGGACGTCTGTATATAAGGGAACGTCGATCACAATGGTAGAGGCAGAATCTAGACTCATCTGTGAAGAGAACTCTTTCCCAATCGGCCTCTTCCCAATGGATATGCTCTCTCGCAAAATCCAAACGCGCCCTTCGTTGGGCTGGGGTAAGACACGAAGCCGCGACACGAGGCCTTAAATCATATTATCTGAGGCGATTTCTTATTGTCTGAGTTCTAATTTGCACCCCATGAGTTTGCTCAAGCTGATTTTGAAGGAGGCGAGCGGTTGCAAACCGTTGTCTCAACGAAGAAACTCTCAAGTAACGTTCTTGAATGGCAGTTGTTACCCGTGGTCTACCCTGTCCTGGTCTTCGGACATTCATACCTGTCTCCCTGAATCGCTGCAACATTCTGGACACATTTGTATGGGAAACTCCAAACCTTTCTGCAATTCTTGTGTATGTCCACCCTTCTTCTCGCAAAACTACCGCTTGGGCACATTCTTCTTGGATCAAATTGCGTGTTTCGCGTTGCATAGCGATGGAGTGTAAAAATCAAATGAAAGAAAAACTATTGATCACTAGAATTGATCCAGAACAACTTATTTTAGAATGGAGCCAATACATTCAAATCTGATAATATAATCTTTTCTATTCTTGCTGGGAAAAAAACATTTGTATTGAAGATAAACGTTAATAAAAATAATTATCATTGAGAACACCTTCAGTTGTAGAATAAATTTGAGATTTTCATGTACGTTAATTTTTTTGCGCAGTGTATTTCAATATTGAGGATTTCAAAATGAAACTTCACTAAACGAATACTGCCTTTTACGAGTAAAAACAATTTTTGTGATTAATTTTCTCCATTATCATAGACTATTATTTGATGATAAGAATGTCCATTCCACAACATCTATAGAAAAAATGTATGTGTTGCTTTTGACTTCAAGTATCTACTGCTACAACAAGATTCACCCTGTATACTAGCGGTAGGCATTGTAAGGGACAGATATGTTATCGGTACTATTCGAAGTTTACGATCAATTTGAAATGAATTACATTAAACGTTAACGAGGCAAACACGAAATAAAATAATACGATCGATCATAGAATGGTGTTAAGGTCTGATGTTAGGAAAACCAATAAAGTGACTAGAATTATCATAGTGGCGCTGAAGGACTCTCATATATTCTGATAGATGTAGTAAGCTTGTTTGCAATAATTATTACGTATAATCTGCATCCACGACCTGATCTGTGTATTCTACATCTTAATTCATCGCATGTTGTGTGTTGATTCGTTAGATAGGAATTATTAATCGATATGACGCATTGTTCTAAACGTGATCATTCGAAAAGCAAACTGACAAAACTGCCAAATGCGGCTAGACATGAATCATAAAATCACTCATAATTGAATATTCAAATATGAAATGGAAACATATTTGAAACTCAAGAGACACGTTCAAATCTCGATAACTTTTCCTACCGATAATTGAACAGCAAAGTAGAAAAGACTAGGGTGTCATCCTGCTTGTCTTATGTGTTTAATTTGCTTGATACTATATTTCAGAATAAGTTTTACTCTTGTATGTATACAAATTTTTGGCGTACCCTTTAAAGGAATTTGAAAATTAATTCTTGTTTGTCCTCGCAGAACTACCAAACCAGATATCTGATTTCGATGGGAATTTCACTATAGTGTAGAGACTTCATTCGATGAGGTTCTCGTGTAGAAAGACTTATGACATAGTATACACTATAGCGATTTACAATGAATAGTTTAATATAAATACGAACTGCTCCTCTTCCGCAATGAATACATATGGACATAAGTTATTCTACCGGATCTGCAAACATACCGTGTAAAGATCATTATTCTTTCACATGATGTTGATGTCATCTTTCTGTATCCTAATGATTGGAACGACATTGTTGCACTGTCGCTATCCTAATATTTTTTCATGATTAACACTTGAGGAGTATTGATGGGAATGTAGGTTTATTATATGCCAAATTATCGCCTCATGTGAGAATGAAATCAACAAATTTCTCAAACGGTTTTCCAGAATTCGCATATAAAGTGTGTGGATAAAGCAAGGAAAAAAATCATAACTGCTTTATGGAATTCTTTCATGCAAAAAACTCGTAAAGGTGAATTTCAGATTCTGATTACCTCCTGATGTCCTCAAAAAGTATTCATGAGGACATTCCATTCATGGAGTAATGTCCTAATTTTTTTAAATGACTCCCCAAATTTTATTGCTGTTTTATCTGAAGATGCTAATCTTAATATAAGTACCTTATTTAACAATTGTCTACAAAAAAAACATTGACTGCATGAAATGAAACAAAAACTTTCATGAAAAAAATCTTTATCCGACACGGAAACAAACGAAATTCAAAAGAAATGTTGAACCAGTTACCACTGAAGGATAAGGGTGTGAATATTACTCATTTGTTTTAACATTAGTGAAATATGAAGGGGTCCGCAAAGGTCTAAGAATATGGCTGCCATTTGTTCCTGCTTTGCAGTAGAATAACATAAATTTTCATCATGAGAAAAAATCATAGTACAAATGACTAAAAGAATATGATTTTATACAGGGTTATTCACGAATGTGGCTCTATAGAATATTTTTAGGAAAGACACAAGATTCAGGATTAAAATTCTGAACGTGAGTTTCAAGTAAGAAGACGACTTCTCGTATATTTTTTGAAGGTTCTAGGACAATGCTCCTATTATTTTTTGACAAAGATTCCGAAAATGCTTCGAAAAAATGGGGTTCCAATTAAAAAAAAAAACGATTTTCTGATGTTTCGTCACTTCTTGCTCTGACCAAGAATTTGTGACCTCCTGTATCATATTCTGAAAATCACGCTATCGGAAAAGAAGCATCAGCCTTTCTTGAGAATTTTCAATGAAAAAAACCTCGAAGTTGTCTGTACTTCAACAGAGTTCAATTTGAGATTTTTTTTCGTATTTCCTCATTTAAAGAGAATTTTTTCGGGAAAATTCAAAGTTTTTGAAATCAAAAGGAATTCAACGGAGAATCTATTTATGCAATAATAAATGGGTCTTCAATTTGAAAAACGAAAGTTGATGTCACTTCCGGAAAAACCAGAAGTCCTAGAACCTTAAAAAAATATACGAGAAAGTCTTTTTTTTACTTGAAGCTCACTTTGGAATTTCAATCCTGAACCTTGTATCTTTCCTTAAAGTATTCTATAGAGCCATATTCCTGAATAACCCTGTATATTATTGGTTTTTTTTGTCATAATTTCCGAATTGAGTCTCTTATGTGAAGACTTTTGTTGACAAATTGGAAAGACTTCTGGATTTTAGAACACATTCACGTTAATCGAATATGGGGATTGATTCATTCGATAAGGATGACAAAAATAAAATTCAGAAACAAATATAATTCATCAGTCGTCCTCATCGAATTCTGATAATATAATATATATAAAAACAACTTTGATGGGGAAATATTTTCATAACTGGTATGAAAGATTTTTATTATTACACATCACAAATTGTTGCCTATAATCACTTCTTAACTGACTGAAAAGTGATTCAATTTTCATTGTTAAAAATTGTAATGAGAGCATCTAACCAAACTAGCAGAAGTTCGATAGAAACAATCTTCAGCATATATGGTAATGCGTCACAGAAGGTCTACCAAGATGGTTACTTCCGTTCGGAACTAAAAGCAATGCATTCGACAACTATCCCTCCTTTCTTTACTTCTTTATTCAATGGTGGTACTGGTCTGGTTATTCATGCATGATTGCTTATATAAAATATTTGGTTGTCGAGTTCTTTGTTGAGTAGATAAGATAAAATCATGTTCACTATCTGCACGAATAAAGTTCTTTTTTCTGAATTCATTCTACAAGAACTCTCGAATGAAGAGCTCCGTTTTTATATCCCATTCAACCTTCCAGTGCTTGTTCCCGGTTTACCACACTCCAGCGATATCGAGTCGAGAAGAAGAATGCTTCAAATATCCTCGTCCTAATTCAACTGTCCGTCAGTTCAGTCGTTGAGTGAAGAGCATTCACAGCACCCATTTGTATTCCAACAGATCCTAGACTGTATTTGTTGGCGAACAGCCCTATAAGAAACTCTGGTCTACTTTTCCATTTCCCTTTTCTTGTTTGGACAGCCTCGAAATACACGAGGAACCATTTTCCACCGCTGGATCGTATCGATCCACTGCTTCCTGTTTGTTCCCAGAGGCGGGAACGGCGGGATTTCAGGATATCCTGAGCATTTCCCGCCGCACAGGAGTTCCCTGGAACGGATGGAATAATAATTGATGAACTGTTGTACCACATTCAGGTTGGATTCTTGGAATTACCCCATCGAACGTTCAGGCGTGCAAATACTTCGGTTTCATTGTACACAGTGAGGTAGACCAAAGAGCCGCATCGTTTAGGAGGGTGTGGACGCTATATGGACAAAGTTTCTGATTATGTGAAATCTGGCAAAAAGAGGAAATACCTACAGAATGGCATGGAAGCTTCATAATACCCATACATAAGAAGGGGGATTAACACATTTGTACAAACTTTAGAGGAATTTCACTAGTAAATACAGCTTATAAAATGATGGCTATCATATTGATGAGAAGAAAAACCCCATACGCAGAGGAAATCATAGGCGATTACCAATGTGGTTTTCGCCCCGGAAGATCCACTATCGACCAGATTTTTATACTACGACAAATATTGGAAAAGAACTGGGAATACAATCGTGATGTGCACCTGGTTTTTGTCGATTTCAACAGGCATATGACTCTGTGAGCAGGGAAGTGTCATGATAGAGATGGGAGTCCCCGAAAAGTTGGTAAGCTTGGCACAGGTATGCATGCAGAATTCAAGTGCGCAGGTTGAGTTGGTAATATTACATCAGATGAATTCCAATTGAAAACGGTCTTAGACAGGGAGACCCCCTTTCCCCGTTATTGTTCAACTTCGCCTTGGAGTATGCAGTTAGAAAAGCACAATCAGAACTATCAAACGGTTTCGCAACAGAGGGTTCGAAGGTACTATTGGCTTTTGCCGACGATGTGGACATAATCACACAGTCGATTAGAGACGCGAAAGAAGTTTTCAACCTGTTGGAAGAAGGAGCCAAGGAAGTAGGCCTCAGGTTCAATGAAGACAAGACCAAAATATATGATAATCACAAAAAACCAAGACCACGTATCGGTCAAAATGTTACTACAAACGAGTACAATTCTGAAGTAGTAAAAGAATTTAAATATTTGGGTGCAGTCATAACAGCTGATAACAAGAATGAAAGAGACGTAGAGTCGAGAATTATGGTCGGGAGCAGGGCATATTATTCCTGGGCGACGCTTTTAAAATCGAAAATAATTTCAAGTGAAGCGAAAATAAAAGTCTACAAAACTATCATTCGCCCCGCAATAACTTATGGGAGTAAGACTTGGATCCTGAATAAACGTGAGCTGATAGATTGCTGGTACTGGAACGGAAGATCCTGAGGGCTATTTTTGGGCCTTGTAGAGACGAAATAACGGGAGAATGGAGAATAAGAAAGAATCAAGAACTACAGGCACTCTATGGGAACGAGAATATAGTGCGACACATCAAGTCCAATCGCATAAGATGGGCAGGACATGTCATGAGGTCACAAGATGGAAGACTCCTCAATACAGACTCACCTTGAGTTGTAGAGCCATTGATGATGATGATGATGACATTTACTCGTAGGGTCAGATAAAGCTGCATTCGTAATCAATTCGAAGTGCACTTCGGCAAGCAAGTTGGCTCGTAATTTATTATTCACAATAAACTCATGATACAAGGATACTTTGAATTATGATTGAACATGTTATTGACCAAAACAGAAGCACTGAGCATGAACTATAATTGGCATGAATTCCGTGCTGAATTGGAAGCTAGCAGGAAATTTTGCCGAAGTCGTATTCCGTGCTACTCATGAATTTCATTATGAATGGTAACAGTGAACGCCATCTGCTTAGCTTCCGTGCCGAAAGGCAAGTCGGTCCGCGAATTGGTTATGAATGCAGCTTGTGAGCATGTGTTCATAGATTAAAAAAATTCAGTATATAGAGGGTTTTACATGATCAGACCGAAAAACTTCTAGTGGATGTTCTAGACATTATTCAAGACAGTTTCGAAGTAATCATATGGTACAAAAACACTTCATTAAGGTGCTAGTGACCTCTGAAGATTTCTTCCTCGCAACACTTTTTGTCACATACCTTCTAAACGGCGTCACCTAAAGTGTTGAAATTTCACACATTGGCTACTATCAAGAATACGCATCGAATGGTTCGAGTGAATATTTTTCATCTCAATCATTAGCGTATGATTCTGGGGAGGCGAGGGGTATTTTTTAGTGACAACTTTCTTACCTTTCATTATTTTACAAGTTCAATATCAAATTCATAAACTTTAATATTTTTTCGTGAGAAAAGGTAATCTTGTGTGACATCGCCCAGTTGCACCTGTTTGGAGAAAAAATGGATTTGAAACTGTCTTTCTTCATCATTCAGTTAAGTACGAAGAACTCTCAGTAGCTCTTTAAGAAATTAACTTCGAGGGAATTAAATGATTTCATATTATGATCGATTCATGAGGCGAAGCTCTTGAAAAATTATTGAAATCAAGTACAATAAATTGATATTTCACTCACTTCATTATGATTCTTCACATAACGAATATTGGGCAGTGAACGAAATGAAAATTCTAAATCAAGTTTTCTCAAAGCCGGTGCAAATAGGCGATGTCAAACAAGACCACCCTTTTCAAGAAAAAATATCGAAGTTTAAGAATTTGATGTGAAACTATTAAAATAATGAAAGGTGAAAAGTTGTCACTAAAAATACCCCTGCGCCCCCAGAATGATACGCTTATGATTGAGATGAAAAAAATCACTCGAACCATTCGATGCGTATTCTTGATAGAAGGCAATGTGTGAAATTTCAAAACTTTGATGACGCAGTTTTGGAGATATGTGACAAAAGAATACTTGTTTAAATCAACGAAGTATCAACAATGTTTGTAAATTCGGGTACAGGTAACTCATAAATTTTCTAATGGTTCTTTTATGAAAGAACTTCCAATTACTGGTAATCGAGTTTTTGCTTCAGAGATTAGACTAGATTAAAAAAATTCTGAAGATTTACGATCACATAATTTTTCCGGAAAATTCGAAAACTGCACTTTCAATTCTAATTAAGTAAGACTTGTATCAAATTCTGAGGAATCAATAATTTCGTTCTAGCTTTTGCTTCTCGCCCAACGAACCATGCTTAATTTAAAATAAAAAAAAATTCTTGGGGCAGAATTTGATATCAGCACTATTGTATTTTCGTCATTCTTGTTACGACAAATACAACCTACCCTCATCTGCAGAGGCAGATGAAAACGAGGCCAAAATATAGCTGATATGTTTAAAATGAACATAAAAATTAAACATAGTCATATTTTTTCAGTTATGTTCAAACACAGGGTCGACTATGAAAAATATTCTTATGTTTTCTTATGAAATATCTTTCCAAGTTCAATGTGAATATGTCATTCATAGGCATACATCACCCTTGAACGATTTGAGCTCCATCGAAGATTATTTGAGAACCTGTTATTGATAAAAAGCATCGAAAAATATTAGATCCCGAAATGAACCTGTCGTGAATACGCCCCTGCTCATTATTGACATTTGCCATACTACGCGTTACAGACCGAAATTGAATTGAACGTTTCAATCGAATAAGTATGCACCATTCGCTACTAATGAACAGTTACTGAAAAACTGCTTGGTGGACATTGATAAAATTGTTATAATTAACTCGTTATAATTTCTCCTTCAGTTCGGAGTCACGCAGAAAGGTAGATATTAATTGAAAGAAGGTCCTAGGTTCATTGGCTCCTTATCCATTCTTGGAGCGGTGAGTCACATTAATTCAAGAGTTGAAACTATTATCGCCTTGTTCTTAGAAATGAATTTTCCACTGTGACAGGTTAATTTAGAAAGTTCGACCGTCCGAAACAGGATGTTTTCGAACGCATGCGGTGGATTTTTCAGGATGAAAGATTTGTTGTTGGTCTAATATCTATCCTATGGGTCAAGAAAACCGGCATTAAAAAATATGAGGTCAAGTTAATCTTGGAAAGGGGGTTATCACATATGAATAATTCTCACGTCTGTGAAACAAAAATAACTGTTTTTCTACCATGATTAACCTCTTAACGACAATTTGAAATTGTAGTTATGAGAAAATTAGCAGCAAATAACGAAGATGTTTTTTTGATGTGCTAAAAGCATTCATTATTGAGTCCTACTTTCAAATACGAGGCAACTGAATAATTCGAAGAATAAATATAATTGCGTCAAAAAAATTAGTAAATGAAACAAAAAGGGAGGATCGATGTACACAAATGCAATTTCAAATACAAATATTCGTGAATTAGTGGTATTACCTTTTAAATCTCCTCGAAAATTCAATCCAATGAATATATTTCAGCAGATGCCACAGGTTGAATAAAAAGCCGCATGAAAATAAAGGGAATTGATTTTGGAAAAGAAATAAATTTGTTCCAGAAATTCAAAATTGTTGTCTCTCTGCGAATATGGATAGGACGTATATTTGAGAGGACTGGTAACCAAGGAGTAGGTGTAGATCTGATAGTACCAGTAATAATCCTCATAGAAGAATTTAGTTGGGCATTAATTTTTTTTACATGAAAACTGTTCAAACCAAACAGGGCAACAATATTCAGCAGCAGAAATTAGTTATTTATGAAATGAGTGTTGAAAAGAGACGTTTTATTCTGTTAGTGAAACAGAATTGAACAATTTCACGAACAAATAAAATTACTTTTAACACAAGAACTATACGATGTTTTTTCGTACAACTTCCCTATTTTGATAACGAAATGGGCGAATTTGCAATGACAATAAACTTCAAAATGCATTTTAATATTCAAATAATTAAAAGGTTGTTGTGAATGGCAAACGTTGCCAACGTTATGATTACTAACAGATGAGAAAAGACGCTGTCATTTGAATTTCGTTCCTATCCAATTTTCTACTTGGGTTTTCAACTGCTTAATATGTTTGTCGAGAGTCCAATTATTAATAAAAATGACGATTTGGTTGTTCCTCTGGATATTGAAGAGTCTGCAAGAATCTGGAACTCCTACCTAAAAAATCTGTTCAGCAGTACGATATTGCATAAAACAATTTCCTGGCCTGGTTTACAATTGAAAAATGTAGAAGGGAACTACAGTGAAACTGTTTTCCTGACATACTTAGAAGAAAAATCAAAATATGGAGTGCATCAACTTTGTGGAGCAAATTTTCAATGATAAAGTCAAGCGCCCTTGTTAAAAATGGTGTGTATGTTAGTAAATATTTTGAGGTATTAACATATTCAAAACGGAAAAAATAAAGATATCGTCCCAAAAAATCGAAAATTCTCACTCGTGAACAATTTGAAAAGTTTATAAAGGAGGCACCAGATGGTCACGGTTGCAACTATTTTCGCATTACTTGGAGCCTGTCGGCGTGAAGAATTGTCTAATTTATCAGTGAAAGACATCGAAATAACAAATAAATCATTGGTTATACAACTTCCAAATACAAAAACAAAAGTCAGTCGTTCTTTCAGATTATTGGAAAGTATGTAAACTATTTTCATAAGTACTTTGCACTGCGCCCTTCTGTCATCAGAAATCGTCGTTTTTTCCTGAAATACATGAATAATAAATGCACTGCCAATCCAGTTGGTATTAGTACACATTGGGGAAATTATATCTATTGTTGCCCAATTCCTCAAACTTCCAGAACCAAAGCAATATACAGGACACTGTTCTCAAAGATCCTTCGCTTCATTGCTAGCAGAATCAGGAGCACATATTACGGATATAAGAAAAACATGGTGGATGGAAAGTCTACGACGGTAGCCGAGGGTTGTGTTGATCATTCCATTGCATAATAGAAATGTCATTGCAGAAAAAATTCTCCCATCCTTAACAGATTTTGGATCATCATCTCCAATATTGTACTTCCGGTTTCTATAAGTACTGATAGTGCTGAGGATTCTAATAATATATTGCGAAGCTCCCTAACGTCACGGGGCATTAATGTTAGTAATTGTTCTAGTTTTACGATTAATATTAATGTTCATAAGTAATGATTGTTAAAATATTGATAATAAAAATTTGCAATTGCTGAATTTTTTCTCATCTGGTTTCATCATAATAAAATGGAGTGCTAAAAATATTTTTAAACACTAAAGTTAAAAATATCAACAAAGACAATCAATTTTAAACATTGTTTACTGTCATCAAAAGTGTCACTTTTGATGGCAGTTGTATCATTATAAAAAACGAATCACAAGATATTCCAAATCAGCTTCTTTTTGAATTTTTTCGTCATTTCCTGTCAAATTGAAGCGCCTTTTATCAGAGGTTACATTCTTCACAAAGAGAGATGCCCTTCCCTCACCTTCAGCACCCATCAATTCGCCAATTTCCCGATTACGACCTAATCATAATTGCGAATTGAATGCCCCGCGAAATGGATCAGAATTGCGGTTTCCGCCTAGCTAAATGGATCTGTTTGTTCTGGTGTGTACAGCCTTAATAGCCGGTCATTTGACGCTACTCGGTTTAATTGCTTGGGATCATGAATGTTCGCAGTTTATTTACGGAAACGTTCTGTCGCTGTTTTAGATCATGCCATCGTCGGATCGATCCGAGCACGCGAATTAGCGAATTCAAGGCGGAAATTTAATTGTCGGAATTGGTCGGGGAGCTAGATTTCGAGATGGTTAAGTGCAGGTATTAGAGCAAGAGCCAGTGACGAAGTTTGTTTGTTGTTTACGATAATAATTCAAATCCCAGACTTCTGAACCACCCGGTGTATGAAAGCATCTAGAGCTACTCCAGTAGCGTCAGCTGACTCTTGTTTCTTGTTTAAGTTGTAGTTGGTACCAGATCTATCGAAATCAGAATCAAAAAGCTCGAACACAATATTAGAAATTCAAAGGAACCTCCGGACCATAAGACCGATCTCAGATCTCAGCACGCAATTCGGAAATTTGAATGTGGGAATGAAGCATGTGCCCTCTGGCTCCTTTAAGACACCAACACGAAAGGCGGTTGCTTCCAGTGTTGGCGCTTAGGGGGAAATCGCTCTGTAATGATTCTACTGGCAAAAAATGTTGTCAAACGATCGTAGCTCTTTGAAATTTGGTAGAGCGCTGATATTCGCGTGACGATTGCTGCCTTGTTCTTTAAAAGCCATTAGGAGGAAGGTAGTTTTTTCACTTCTCCTGATTTCTGATTTACTGTGATGAAGGTTATATTTTTACCAATATGATGTTAGAAAGGATTTGGATATATACAAGAAGGTCTAATTCGAAAGATTTGAGTGCCTATGAACGAGAAGCCTTGTAGTTTTGAGATCCCGTTTTGTTTTTTCGTTATGTTGAGTTGGGAGAACCCTTAACCGACATTTCTGCAAGGTTTAAGTCGGATTTGTATTGGTTCGGAAGGCGTCAGACAAGTTTTTCGGTTTTGTTACATTCTGGAATTGTTCTGTTCGGTGAGTTCATATTGAAGAAGTCTCTAGGGGCTAAGCTTTGTCAAAACCAGCGCAAACAGGTGGTATTAGACTTAAGTGTGAATTTTATTTTTGATAATAGTGAATTTTTCATAAGTATTCTTCTGCTTAGAGCGTCTCACCAGAGGTATTTGAGAGCATCCGATGAGCCTCAGCAGCAGATTTCTTCGTATTGAAGCAGAAAATTAAAACATCTCGCAAATGATGAGAAATTCGGCTCGTAAACTGACTAGATTAATCGAGAAAAACTTTATGATGCAGACACAAATCGACTAATATTTCGATGGCGTTATGTTTACAGATACCTCAGCTTATTGCATGACATCTAAGATTTTTTATTTCAACTACCACTTACCAGTACAGCTTTTGTAAAACGCGGAAGCAAATTTGTTCACCTAATATATTCTTCATTCATACTTTCAATCGAGCTGAGAATCATTAATGTAGTCTCATTGACGAAAAGAGCCAATTCAATTTTCATTTGCCACTATTGCTGTTCTTTGGTATTACGTTATTATTATGGAATTTTTTGTTTCGTTTCTCATTCTTTCAGTTAGAAATATTGTAATTGTGATAGGGTTGGATGTGACAGGAACAGGACCATAAACACCCATTCATAATTTCATCAGCAACTTTATAAGTTGAGCGAGTTTTTGGACAGTTAACTATTATGTACCTTTGTACAGGGTGG
>CM076610.1:46253954-46425382 GCA_038502775.1 Hippodamia convergens
ATGGCGGGTTTTACAAAGCAGAGCCCTGTGAGTTGAAAACATTAAGCCTACCTGCATTACGAGAAGGGTAAAAAGTTTGCTTCTGGAAAACACCATATATGATATGACCGAGTTTCTTTAAACTTAAAATTATGTCTTATTTAGTGTTTACATATTGGTAAATATGTTATGTTGTTTATATTCTGCTGACATTGCATTATGCAGATATTTGTGTACATATGTGTATTAGTAAATATTTTTTTTTTGACAGGCCATATAATGTTTTAATGGCAAATATTTATACATGAGACTATTAATTTGTTACATGTTTGAATAAATATTATTATTATTATATTAAAGCTTTCATTGTACGATTAAAAAACCTTACGTAAATTCGAATCAATCGAATCACTTGTTTTGAAATTTCAACGAATCGCGATGACTCCAATTAATTTAACGGTACAATCGAAGTTTTATGAAACCGACCCTATGTCTAAAAAAAATATTGGAATCGAGTCCTTTCGACTATGAAAGAGTAAATTTTTATTACAGCTGCAGAAAAAGCAGGTCTCTGGTAAAGCACACAGGAGTAACGAGTAACTTTTTGTTGAGATTTGGCAAATATATCGATATATCGATATTTTTCACTCGATATATCGAATCGATATTTGATACTGTCGAAAAATATCGATACAATATATATCGATATATTTCTGCTCTTCGCCCATCCCTAGTCTATGTTCAACTGAATTTGAGGTTAGACTCACTGAGGTATGCGCGAGTCCGAAATGGATTAAAGATAAAAAATCTCATCTGAACATGCACGTATAGTCCGTTTCAAAATGATTGGCATCTCGGGCGGCTGTGGAATGTCGAAAACATGTTGGTAATATCCCATCTGTAACTTTTGAGTTCTGGGATTTAGGTTGGTGTTGATTGAAAACACTAAGTTTTGACATTTCAGAGTTTGAATTAACCTCCTGAATATAATACGAATTTATTTCTGTATGCTTATGTTCTTGATTAAATCGACAAATTAGTTTTGAATTTGAATATTTATCAAGTATTACCGAATTGCGATTAAAAACCTTACGTAAATTCGAACCAATCGAATCACTCGTTTTGAAATTTCAACGAATCGCGATGGCTCCAATTAATTTAACTGTACAAACAAAGTTTTGTGAAACCGACCCATAGAGTCGGTTTATTTCGAATTGAAAAAAACATCTCATCTGAAAACGCATGTAGATTCGGTTCATTTGAATTTGAGGCGATATAAATCCCATTCGTGCGATTTCTCCTCGAATTATAAACTACACCTCAAAACACATAGAACGGAAACTTACCCGGTTCACCCGATCCCTAACCTAGGGATGCGCAAAAAAATATCGATATATAAAAATATCGATATTTTTTCCGATAAATATCGTCGATATTTTCATTCTCGATATTATCGATTATCAATATTTATTTCACAATATCAAATTCGATATATTTTTAAATCACATATACATCAAATTGTATCAATCATATTTTGGACGGAGCTGACTTTTGGAGGGATATGTTTTTTTTGACAAAAGTTATTTGAAATGTTAACAGATTAGCGCCAGCGATTCAGTCCGATTGAAGGGAATGGATAAGGCCCTCCAAGTGGACTTTCAGAAAGCTGGGAGATTGTTTACACCAAGAAGGGTTGAATGGCAATAAAGACCTTTCAGCCCTTCAAATCTGCAGGCATGGATGGGGTTTTCCCGGCCATGCTTCAGAAGGGTGGCGACCTCATTATACCCCAAGGGTAGAGCTTTTCAGAGCCAGCTATGCATGGGCTATATTCCTAAATCGTGGAGGAAAGCTAGGGTAGCATTCATACCCAAATGAGGAGAAGAGGTTCCTCAGAACCTAAATCATACCGACCCATATGCCTAATGCCTAACCTCCTTTCTCCTGAAGACCATGGAGAAAACTGTTGATAAGAACATAAGGGGAAATTTAATGCTCCATAATAAACAGTTTGCCTATGGGCGGGTAGATCTACAGTAGACGCCCTGCACCACCTCCTTGTGGACGTGGAAGGCACTCTCACCTCAAAGGAGATTATGCTGGCAATGTTCGGAGACATTGAGGGGCCTTTGACAATACCCTACATGACTCCATATGCAATGCTGCTAAAAACAAAGGGGTGGAAATCACCACTGTAAAATGGATATCGGCAATGCTGAAAGGGCGAACTGTCACAGCCTATCTGAGAGAAACGGAGGTGACAGTGCTTACATGCAGGGATGCCCTCAAGGAGGGGTACTATCACCCTTGCTGTAGTGTCTGGTCATGGATGGTCTCTTGGAGAAGCTTACGGCAGACGGTTACAACGCTCAGGCATATGCTGACGATCTGGTGGTAACCGTGAGAGGTAGGCATGAAGACACACTGAGCAGCCGCATGCAATCTGCCCTCAGGATAATTGAAAGATGGTACGAAGAGGAGGGACTGACAATTAATCTGTCCAAAACCACCCTGATTCCCTTCACTAGAAGAAGGAATCTTAATCTGAGAGCTCTGGTTCTGAATGGACAGACTCTCAATTTCTCCAGTGAGTGTGACTATCTGGGAGTCATCCTGGACAGCAAGCTCAACTGGAGGAAGCATGTGGAAAAAACCATTTCCAGAGCCACAAGGGCCATGTGGGCCTGTAAGAGGCTCTTTGGAAAAACATGGGAATGAGACCAGAAATGGTACTGTGGTTATACACTGCCGTGGTACGCCCCGTTGTCACCTATGCGTCACTAGCATGGTGGACAAAAACCGAAGAGGCCACTACTTGCAACAAGCTGCTAAAATTGCAGCGATTAGCTTGTGTGGGCACGGGAGCTATGTGCACAACTCCGACAGCAGCGCTCGAGGTCATACTGGATTTGCCTCCCCTACACTTGTATGTAAGGAAATGTAGCCTGCTGGAAGGCATCAAAATATCCCTAAAGGGGAACCTCCTACCCGGAAACTGGGTTGGACATATGAGGATACTGAACCAACTAGACTCAAGCCTCTTGGCAAAACCCTCAGATGTGATGCCAATCATATACGATTTCGAAATGCCAATCGAAACAATCATTGGTGATCGTCATAGTGCAATGAACTTTGTAAATCGTATAGACAAGAAGTCATCCATATGGTATACTGATGGATCGAAAACAGAAAGGGGTACAGGCATTGGGATATGTGGACCTAAATCAAGGATATCCAAGTCCCTCGGAAGTGAACCTTCTGTTTCACAGGCTGAGACACTAGCAGTCTATACCTGCGCTCAAGAGTGCCTTCAAAGGAATCTTAAAAGAGCGCATATATATATCACCACGGACAGTCAGGCCACTTTGAGATCACTGGAATCATACAGCCAGACATCTCGGCTGACATATGAATGCCGTAATACCATAAAGCAACTGGCCAGAGGCAACAAAGGTACTGTACTATGGATACCAGGACATTGTGGTATTAAGGGAAACGAAACAGCCGATGAACTAGCGAAGAAGGCTTCAAGGCTGAAGCCTGTTGGACCTGAACCTTTCTGTGGGCTTGGAAAAATCCAATACCAGAAAGCGGTCCAATAATGGGAAGAGGCAAACAAAATAACGCTTTGGAGAAATACTCCTAGACTTGCGCAAGCCAGAGATTTGTGGAATTCTCGTCGACCTACACCAGGTAGCTCATAAAGCTGCCACGAGCTGAGCTTCGAGTAATGGTGGGTCTGCTGACGGGACACTGTCGATATAAATATCATTTGTATCGCATGGAAAGTCAGCAGATGAAACCTGCAGGCTATGTGGATCAGAGAAAGAAACGGCTGAACACATGGTATGCAAGTGTCCAGAGCTGGCGGAACTAAGAACCATTCACATGGGGAAGTCGGTTCTGGATCCACATGAAATAACCGCCAAGGCTCCTAAGGATGTCGTTGGGTTCATCAATACCATTGATGGCCTCCTTGGGATTTAAATGAACGAGTAGGATTAAGAACAAAAGATCCTTGCGGTCGAAGTTCCCGGAAGACTGAACGAAGCCACAACGACCCCTGCTCATGATAATTATTATTATTATTATACAAATATTCTATCTATATTTGATTGTTATCTTGAATATTGTGTGATGAAAGATATGTACAATTAATTTCCATGTTAAAACCGCTTGAACACAAATAATAAAGACAAGAAAAAATTTCAGAATCGTTTATTTATTTTCACAAGTGCAACATAATATGATTAAATGAAATGTTCTCGATGAAATTTCGTTCGGAATTTTCATGGAACGGAACACTCACTTTCAAAAAAAATTTGAAAAAATTTTAATAAACAATGAAGTCGAAGGTTTCCAAATTCAACAGATTCATCTTTCATAGTTGAACCTGGGTGTAGCATAATGATTGCTTCAATTGGATACCACTTGAAGGTAGAAGCATTTATTTACGAATTATGCAGAATTTCCTGGATCAAGGAAATATTTCCAATTATAGTCTTCTACGTCATTTGAGTAATCCCAACAAGTGTAATACATATATTCATTTGACTGAAATAACTGTTCTTCCAAATAATTTGAATATATGTGCATACAATTTTTTCATCATTCATTGTGAAAACTAATTGTTCTCCTGAATTCGCTACACTTAAAGTACAATCAGAAATCCATTAACATACACCACCAGCTTGAATAGCCTCCAAATCACTCTGAAAATGAAAATATATCTATTTATTTCACGAAATAATATAAATATCTCGTTTTCATTCAAAAATTTACAAACTGATCCCCTAGCGCCATTCAGGCTGGTGGCTAAATTTCGAACCTAGTAGACAAGTATTTGTTTACAATAATCAGCGCCCTCAACGGTAGTTGGATTAGTTGTATTAAAAATTAAAAACAACAGACATGATATTCTCTGGATGAACTTTTGTTGTATTTTATCTCTTACGCCCCAAGGAATCTTTGCTGGATTAAGAAACAAGGAGACTGGAAAAATAGCTGAGAGGCTGATCCATGGTTCCCAGTTCCTCTCTGATGGGGGAGCGCATATGAGAGAACTGGAGCGATTGAAGAAGAAGTTTATTGTATTCTATAACCCCATAATGCGCATGAGTAAAATTTAGTTTTGTTTTAAGTTTAAGGTTAGAACTTGCATGTTTGAAATTAGTGTTATTTGATTTTAGTGTCGGAAGAAATTGTAAAATGGTCCAAGATAAAGAAGAAAATTTTCCCAGAGGTGGTAAAGCTGTTATCACTTCAGTGAAACGCAAACCTAAGAATGATACGGTAAATATTCAATTCCACTACTAGATAAATATTTTATTTTCTTGTGTTTCCTCATTTCACATGCGACATTCTTTTTCAGCTATTCGGAAATGAACCTAAAAAGCAGAAGAAAGCTAAGGTGAGAAAAAGGTCAGTGTTGATGACAGTCAAATATCCTTGGCGAATATAGGGATGCTCACAAGACAGGTAATTATTTTCGAAAAGTTGCCCAATACAATTTTCTCACCTGTTCCTCAATCTTCAGACGATAACAGAAGGAATGAAGCTGCTGGCTTGTATCAAGAAAATCACAGAACATGCCTTAGAAGTAGAATTACCTGGATTGATTATTGGGAAAGTAATGATAGATTCAATATCTGATTCCCTCGTGAAAACCTTGAAAAAAGCTCTATCCGATTCTTCAAATATTACATCAGTAAGTGCATCAATGAAATCTTGCATATTTTATTCAATAAATGATTGTTTACAGGTGTCAGACATATTAAAATCTTTTTTCCACTGCGGACAATATGTTCCTTTGAAAATAAAATCTATACAAATTTCTGACGACAAAAGTGTCATACTTGGAAGTATATCTCCTAGAGACCTGAACGGTGATAGACGACATAATTCCTTCAGAAAGGGCGAATTGGTGTGGGCTTCTGTAGTATCCGAACAGGATCATGGATACCAACTCGACAGTGGCGTTGCAAATTGTAGAATATTTCTACCAACTCAGCATTTGGATGTAGGACAAAAACTAGGTGAATATTAATGATTTGATTTCTGAATTTAGATGTAATATTTCGTTAATTTTATTGAATCTGTTTTTTGTTTTATGTTAAAACTTCGCGACACACTTCTTGTTTATTCCTCAGCTATGTAGCTTCACTTTATTTTGTGGAATTTGGAAGCGAAGGAATGCTCATTTTTCTTCAAAGGAAATATTTTTCTTATCATTCTTTCTTCAAAGTGGTGAGTAATTAATTTTCATTTCACATCTTCCCAGCATTTAATCATGTAGGTTTCTTTAGTTTATGGAATCTTGTTTTATGATTCTGAAAAATTGAGACATACTTTTTGTTTTTTTCTTTAGTTTAGTTTTTATTTTTAGTTTAATTTTTTCCTTCAGTGGGTTTATAAGTTTCAACCATCTTAAAACAAGATACTTTTCACTCAAAAACACAATTCCATGAAAGAAAAGACCTATATAATCAAATATTGGGTAGATCAAAAATCGAAGTTCATTACTCATCACTTTATTGAGATTCATCACATTGAAACTGCTCATCTCTAACATCTGTCCCTTTTACAGAATATTAAAAACAAAAATTTCGGAAAAAAATGTTTCCTTTGATGAAAAATGAACATTATCTTTGCTTCTAGATTCCATAAAATAAAAAAAGGTACATAGCTAAGGAAAAAAGGGTATCTAAAAGTGTCAACAACAAGATATTTTTCACAAAAAAAAAAATTTCATGAAATAAAGAAATCTACACAATTTAATGTTGAGTATGTATTTGAAACAAATATTTCCCTTGATGAAAAAATAAACTTTATCATTGCTTCTATAAAATAAAAAAAAGTTACATAGCTAAGGAAGAAAAGGGTGTCTGACAGTTTCAAGCATCAGGAAACAAGATACTTTATACAAAAAACAGATTTCATAAAACGAAGGAATCTACATAATTTAATAAATTTCTCCGGTTTCACATTTATCATGATTAAAACAAAATGAATTGATACTAAAATCATTGAATAGAGTTGAGACTTTTGAGATTATGAACAAAGTGAAAAATAACCCAATCACCAGGAGAGAAATCTTTAAAAACACTTGGAAACAATGTTGGGATAAATACCATTTATTTCCGGTTATACATATCAGGCTATAAACCCTGAATCTATGTCAACATGCATCACGAATTTGTACTGTTGGCGCTACTATGTACAGATTGCAAACTCTATTTAAAAAAAATTAAAATTCCTTCATATTTCACAACTCTTCTTTTATCATTTATTTTTAGATATTGGACAACCTGTTTGGTGTAAGGTGCTAAGGGTTGACAGCGATAATGCTGCGTCTACACTACGGGTGGGAATTAAAAGACAACACATTGATTCTATTTTGACTGATGATACCATCCCGTTGAATTTCATCTTACCTGGTACGAAAGTAGAAGTGTATGTTGAAAAGGTATGTTTTTTCTAATTTAATTATTGACCTTGATTTTCGAATTTATATAGGCTAATACACATTTCTTTTTTTTATTTGTCATTTGTCTGTCTTCATAACCTAACCCCACTTCATTTTCAGGTTCTGAAGAACGGAATAAGTTGCAAGTTTCTCGAAAATTTCAGCGGTTTCATACACGAATCTCAGTTGAGTCCTGTATTGAGAAGTTTGAACACTATAAAGGAATCTTCGGTGATGTGCGCATATGTTTTGTACGTGGAAAATATCCACAAAATCACCCAGTTGAGCATGAGGGGACTGGATTCGACCTACAAGTTAGCTTTGAAAGGGGCAACAAAGTATCTGCAGAGGTAAGTTTGTTTAGTAGTATTATGGTTTTATTGGAAGAGATTATTTGGGAGAACTCCTAAAAATCTTTGCTTATTGTTTGTTATTCATGTATATGAGTATATGTTGATTTAGATTCGAAGTTGGTATGTTTCTACTTAGCTTTTTGTGAGGCAATTCTTTTTCTTTTTAGTGCATCTCTGTTTCAGAATTTCTTTTTTGTAGTAGTTTTTTTTTTGTTAAATTTTTTTGTAAATCATCTGTTTCAACAATGTTCTGGGTATGACCGCCGTAAACGCAAAGAATTTTTTGTTTTTCATTTTATTCTTTTTCCTAAAAATATATTTTTACTTGCTAGCCTTAAATTTTTTCATGTATCTGTTTTTTTATGAAGCACTATGAATTTTTCATTTCAAACCATTAAAAATTCAAGTTTTGAATAGATTGATTCCTATATTGAATATATCCTAGGATGACTTCCTTTCCTTCTTTGATTTTGATGATGGAGATATGTTTTTTTTTTTTTGAATTTTCGATATTTTCGCCCGAAAAATATCGTTATATATATTTTTTTGAAATTGTATGAAGAAAGTCTATTGCAAAACATCATAGCACACTATGGTTCATTCGAAAAAAAAATTATTTTTCTAATTTCTGCAAAATTTGAGTCGACACTGAAATTTCGATAGCACCGGCAGAAAGAACTGAAAAAACTGCCCTTAAGATGTTTTTATTTCAAGAGCGTAGTCAACCAGTTTCATGTACTTTACTCTTGACCGTTGAACCATTTCAGACAAGTTCACATCTTGTTTTGCATGAGGTCGACTAATTCAGGGTCCACCCTGGAAGATATATTTTGTTTATTCTAGGCATAATATTCCAATTTAAAACGATACTGATTGTAGATTGTAGGCCCATCGCGACCTGACTTTTATAACCTCGTATCGAAGAAGAGACAGGCTTGTGACAAATCTTGCGTAGATTCAATAATTTCTTGCTCAAATTCACATTCGTTCAACCTGCGGTAACTTTTGAAGAATCCATTGAAAAACTATACTGTAAAAAACATTTTTCGTCAGGAATAAATGCCGCAGATAACCGTCATATTCATTTTTGTATGAATTAATTTCATGCGAATCAGAGCCCTCTTCAAACGGAACATCATTTTGAATTGAACTGAAAGTGTTAAAAATGGTTATCGTGGGTTGTCCTCTGCTGTTAGACATATGCCGTCTCGGACTTTTTCATAGAACTTTTTGAGCACTACAAAATTGTCTCTTACTATGCTTCTCTATCTCGTATAGTTTACCCTGCGTCGGCCGTAAAAGTATGAAACAACTGGGTTAATTTCGACTTTTTCAAGAAAACTTGATGTTTTTTCTCATTTCTTCGCGATTTGGAATGAACCCTACATCATAGTGAAAGTTTGATCTATATCGGTCATGTGGTTTCTGAGTCCACAGAGGACAAACAAACACACAGACATTCACATTTATAATATTAGTATAGTATAGTGACGTTGGTCTGTAAGAGATCTCAAAATTTATCAATCTATACAACATTTACTTTTGTTTCGATGAAGCAAGATTAGTAAGTTAACCAGAAAATAGAAAATGCAATATGCAATTGTTAAATTATGAGAAATACAAAAAAAGAGTACGATGGAATAAATCCACTAATTTTTTTGATTTTGAGAAGACCAGAAGGTTTGAGATCTTATAAGTTGAATCAGATAAATGAACTAGAGAATATAGGCTCATAATGAGTAGATCATACCAATTGATTGATTTCGCCATTATTAAAGGAGACCGTCCAGGGTTAAACAAGCACAAGGGACTGTCAACCAGTTTCATATATATTATACTTTACCGATGAACCATTTCAGAGAAGTTCACATAGTGTTCTGCAGGAGATTAACTAAATCCAGGGTTGACCCTGGAATATATATTATGTTTAATCTAGGTTTATTATGCACTGTTGTGTTCATAGTTGAAATAATTCAGAGATCGTAAAGACATACTAATCTTCAATTATTCCAGGTTATAGGAAGAAACGAACTAGGAGTTTACTTCAAACTGAACAAGCAGGAAAAAGGTTGGATATCGAACAAACGTTTATTGAGTAACTGTGCAGAGAACTCAGACAGCCTGAGTTACATAAACGAGAAATATACAAAGGGCAGCAAACACCAGTGCGTAGTTCTCAGCTACAATAAAATGGACTGTGTATACATCTGTGGCATCGAAAAGGAGCTACTGAAAGAAAAGTATTTTTCGTTCAAAGACCTGAATGTTGGGGATTTAGTTGAGGGGACCATACAAGAAATTAAAAAAAATGGTGTTGTACTTGGTGTTGGAAAAGTGAGAGGTTTTGTCCCGAATATCCATTTGACAGACGTCTCTTATTCGGAGTTCATCAAGAAGAAGTTTGTGGTGGGGAAGAAGGTCAAAGCTAGGTGAGTAACGATAGTTATAATAACTGACCAAGAAGGAGGTGTTTAGAGTTTGATTTTTTTTTTGTAATAGATAGACACAGCCTACTAAATCTAACAGGCTGGAAGGTTAGACGTTTCCGTTGTTACCATCGGGGTGACAAGTAGCACGAGTAGATAATATAGATATTATACGGATTCCTCCTGCAATTCGCACTGTATTCGAAATAATTTAGAATTTATTTCAATTCACAATGAAATAAAGAACTATATGGAGAAAAACAAAACAGAATTTCGTTTATCTGTGAATAATTTCTTAATATTTTTATCGCAAATAATCCAGAACTCATCACGAGGAGGTAGCTGTTGTATTGAGTTCCACAAGATAATAATCAGAATGGTAATTATTCTACTTTCTCAAGCAAATAAAAAGGTGAATAAATATCAAAAGAGGAAAAAAATATATTATTTCACTATCGAAAACGATTACATTCTGACAGCTGAGCTTCAAACTCAAAATAAATCCTATAAAACAGAAATTCAACAGGAATAAGCTCTGAATGAATAAAAAATATAAATTTGATCCTAAAAAAGCAAGGGAAATATATTTATTTAAATTTTTATATTTTCCTTATTTCATTTTTAATGTTTTCGTTCTTTTTAATTCATTACTGAAGCTGTGCTTCCCTAGCTTCCATGGTAAACACGCCTCTGAACAATGAAACAGAGAAAATAGATCTATCTCATGTTGTTACTCTCAAATTTTTTCAAGTATTTGTTCTGGAGCACAATTATTTTTCATTTCAAACCTTAAAAAAATTTAGGTTTGGGATAGATTGGTTCCTATATCAAAAATATCCTTGGATGACCGTGATTTGTAGAGCTTTGAATCATGGACAGATACGGGATAAACAATCAATTAATCAATTATTTATTATTATTTTTTTTTTTTAAAGTAGCTTATATCCAGGGACAAATATCCATAAATTGTCTCACTACCTAAAACATAAATATTTTTTGGACTTCGAATTTTCTGCATGTTCTCAATGAGGAATGTTCACAGGTATGCAAAATCGATCGAAACTTCGTCACAGTATAACCTATATGTATATGAAATCACTAGTTTTTGTTTCAGTCGAAAAGACCTAGTAGTTCGGATTTTACAACCCCGTGAATATTCAATTCCTCGCGGCGATGTGACGTCATACTACATTCGCAAATCGCACTCCGTGAGACGAAAGGCCCTTATATTGGACCCGGCTACGTACTGAACCTCGCAAGTCGTTGGATGTAAAGTGACGTCACACGGATCCATCGAACTCATGTTTATTTATTTATTTATTTATTTATTTACAAAGGGTATAGAGTTGAGGCAAGCCTATAAAACTCAAAAATAATCAAAATATACATTTCATATAAGGAAAAACATATATATGAATGAAAAAAAAAGTGCTATAGAGTGGAGAAAAAAATAGAAAATGTACATAAACATAAGTTGGCACCAGTATCACTATCGAGCGCGACGACACAAACTATCGTAATTGTTTTTAAAAGCATTTACCGACACAGAGTTGACCACTGCAGGGGGAAGACCATTCCACGCACCAAAAACCCGGTTAGGGAGAAAATGTTGCCGCTGCGTCGTTTTAAAATTCTGTTTGGGGAGTTTATATGAATGACCACGAAGACGACTGTCGGTGTTCCTGGCAAAGAGGCCGCTGAGATTGACTCCAAATCGATTGTGGAGGGCCCGGTAAGTTGTAATCAGGTCTCCTCGAAGCCTCCTGTCAGCAAACGTAGGCAAATTCATGAGAGACAATCTCTGCTCGTAAGTTGGGCGTAATACCCCATATGGGATCCGAGTCGCACGACGCTGGATACCCTCCAACAAAGCCAAATCACCTCTCAGTACCGGGCACCAAACAGGGCTAGCAAATTCGATGATGGGGCGGATGTAGGTTCTGAACAGTGCAGCACATGTTGCGGGCTCACATCTGTTGAATGCCTTCTGTATCATGAACAGAGATCTTTTAGCCTTATTTACAGTAGCCAGAATATGGTCAGACCAGCTGAGGTTCTCGGTAACAACCACACCAAGGTCACAATGACTGCTGCAGGCATTAACAGGGACATCCTCCAGGTAATATTGATGTCGGGGATTGCGGAAACCTAAGTGTAAAACAACACACTTGTCGCGGTTGAGAGGCAACTGCCACTCCCGGCACCAACGGCTCAATGCTACCAAGTCCTCCTGAAGCTCACCAGAGTCCGCCATTGGTCTTGCAAATATCTTAGTGTCGTCAGCAAATTGCGAACAGTTGGATTTGAGTATCTTGGGTAAATCGGATATGTAGAGGAGAAATAGCAGTGGACCCAATACTGATCCCTGTGGAACACCACTCAATACAGGCCTTGGTGCAGAGAGAGCTTCCCCAACTCGGACTTGGAAACTTCTACCCGCAAGAAACGCCTCGATCCAACACAGAAGACGGTCACGAATCCCAATATGCTTCAGTTTGTGAAGGAGGAGCTTGTGAGGTACACGGTCAAATGCACGAGAAAAATCCAAGTAGATCACGTCAACTGGATGGGACTCGTCTAAAGAATTTGACCAGGAGTTCAGGCATTCGAGGAGATTGGTAACCACCGAACGTCCGGGCAGAAATCCGTGTTGGCCGTCCGGTATGAGCCGGTTAGCCAGGGCGAAGTGAAGGACTTTCTCATGTATTATTTTCTCACACACTTTTGATACGATCGGAAGCAAACTGATGGGACGATAGTTGGCGGCGTTTTTTCTGTCTCCCTTCTTGAAGATAGGCGTCACTAAAGCACTTCGCCAAGTCGATGGCAATCGGGAAGTCTCAAAAGAACGTGCGAATAAGATAGCAAGAGGATATGAAAGATGTCTAGCACACTCTCTCAGGAGTTTGGCAGAGAAACCATCTGCACCTGGCGAAGAACCGACACTCAGACCAGAAAGTCGCACCTCAACTTGAGCAGGAGAAAAATCGATGTCAGTGATCTCAGAAGAATTGTATGAGCCGAATAGTTCAGGAAGATTAATACTGCCTCTGGTGAAGGAGGATGCGAAGAAATCAGCCAACACCTCTGCAGATTCCTCGGGACCGAGCACGGCTGACTGTTGCCGTCATTAACATGGGGGATGTCGACCTTGGAGTTGAGGGTGGATCTGACATATTTGAAGAACCTTTTTTGTCACTGGATCGAACTAGTTTGGATTCATAGTCATTTTTAGCTTTTCTAATAAAAGATGAAAGAAAATTAGAGAAACATCGATGCTGGTTATAGTCCTCTATTCGTTTTCGGCGTTGATAACGCTGCCATATGGATTTTTTTTGGCGAATTAATTTGAGGATATTTTCATCGATCCAGGGTTTCGATGGAACTTGGGTAATTTTTCTTTCATATGAGCATTCGTTACTTAAGTTCTGCAAGACTGATGCAAACGCCGTCCAACCTTCTTCAACGTCACATGTAGGTGTTATGAATGTTTTCCAATCGACATCAGCCAGTTTACAGTTGAGTAGAGGGTAATCAATAACCTTCACCGTTTTGATCAATCTTCCAGAAGGTTTTTGAAATTGCAAATGCATAGTTGCCTTCAGAATTATATGATCAGATTTTCCCAAAGGTGGATATTGTTCAATTTTTGAAATGAGATCTTCATCGTTGGTCAGAACTAGATCCAAAAGAGAAGGATTTTGTGAGCCACGGAAGCGTGTTGGGAAGTCGATCAACTGGAATAAGTTGTTGTTGTGGATGGTATTGACGTATATACTAGACGGTGAGTTGCAATTTTTGGATGAAATAGGCCATTGCACATCGGGCATGTTGAAGTCACCAGCTATGACTAGATTGCGCTTGGAGTTGGAGAGATCACCTAGGTGGACTGCCATGGTTTCATCAGATTGACAGGGACGTGGTCTATAAATACAGCCAATGGTGAATATGCAAGATCTGCCCTCAGAAATATCGATAAATAAATTATCAATTCCTGGTGTACAAATATTTGAAATATTCAAAGAGAAACAATCAATGACCTCCCCGGAAACGTAAACACATACACCACCATAACCGATAGTTGAAGTGCTGTCCTGTCTAAACACTGAGTAACCAGGTATTGTCACAAGTGTGTCGAGAATTCCAGGATGTAGCCATGTTTCCGAAATAAGAATGAAGGTTGGATGATGGGTACTGATAAAAGCCAGTAGTTCGTGAAACTTAGATAACAACGACTGAGCATTTGTGTAATAAATAGTCCACTCGTGACGGCAATTCAGTTTTTTGATCCTATGGTTTTTGAAGTGTTGACGATTGCTGGTTTACCGGATATATATTTGATGTCTATGTTAGACTCTCCCTCCCTAATCCTGCGTTTAAGTTCCGTACGAAGGTCGTTGAGCTCCCTTATCTGCATTGGTGACTTGTCATCGCTGATTTTGATCATTTGCCACTCAGACACACCTGACACTATCCTCCAGTTCTTGAGTATCATTGATACTACAAGGGGATTGTTAAAAGAAACCTTGATCATTCTTGGCCGATTACCCGCTGATCTACCTATTCTGGACATCGAAATGCGCTGAGTATTCGAGTTTGGTCTTATTGCTTCGAGCATTTTGGAGACAATTGTTTCATCGGATTCAGCCTCGGAAACCCCACGAATTAGAATGTTGTGCGATCTACGCATACGTTCTAGCATTTCCGAAGGTTGAAGAACTGAATCAGAGGAGCTTGCGACAACAGGGGCCAAGCTGGAAGAAGAAATTTCCGATATCTTAGAACAGGCTGAGTCGACAACAGCCCTTAGATTGTTATGAGATTCGGCTAAGTGGCTTATTTCAATAGTGCAAGTTCTGATCTCGGAATCGTGCTTACTGATACTTTGAGAATGGCTATCGAGAACGGATTCATGACGTTTAATATCAGATGAGTGCTTCTCCAGTATTGTCTTGCACTCGGACAGCTCAGCCTGCATCGACAGCTGTGTGGCCTTTATTGAGGAAATATCATTCGCTATATCGTTTAGCTTGGCCATAATTATGGCAAACTGGTCACCACTGGATGGAAACGAAGATTGTGATACAACTGGCGGGGTAGGTGTAACAGAACGTTGTGAAGGAGAAGAAACAGAACCGCTACATAGCGAGCGGCTCTCCCTATGACAATAACTACAAACCCAACCTTCACCGACCGAGCTCAACTCGCTGGGTAGTAGATTGAGACACGAAATATGAAAAGAGTTCTTACATTCGGAACAACTTATACGCTTAGAAGAAGTTGTTTGCTTCGAGCATATGTGACACTTGGCCATTATTACTTTTCTTTATTCTCTTCACAAAAAGAAAAGTCAATCAAAAAAAAAAAAAAAAGAGGATGTGGAAAGGGATAATCACAAATTTCACTCTCTTGGGCCGATAAGAGAGACTTATAACAGACAAGGGAGGCCACGGAAAGTGGAAGGTGAACAAAAAATGTACTAGGATACTTAAAGAAAACCTGGGAAGGGAAAGATTGAAAATCTCGAGAATAGAATTACGCAGGAATGCGGAGCAGCTCCAGAAACAGAGCGCTACTCGCCAGTCCTCAAGTTATTTCGAGTACTGCGGGTGAAGAGAAAACAGTAAACGGTTGAACGCTGCACCAACGTCGTGACCCAGCGCACGCATAAGAAGAGATGGTGGGAAAATCGACGCGGTTGACGTGCGTACAAATTTAAACAAACAGGAACCCCAGAAAAACGAAACAGATAAATATCTGGGTAGAACAAAGAAAAAAGGCGTTTTTCTTCAAGAAATTTTGTAAATTTCCTACCTTGGATATATCAATTCCGGAAACACAGAAAGTTAAACTAAAAATATTCAATTTTTCTCATAGAAAATCAGAAACTTGAGGAGTCGCTCGCAAATACGTGTCAACACTCTGAAGCACTTGAATTAATGAGTTTATAACTCGACATCTCGGGCGCTATTTGAAGTATTCAAATAATTTTTGGACACAATATTTTCATTTTCTACAGAGAATAGGAATACATATGTAGAAATTGAAAAATGTGAACATTCCTCATTATCTTGTTTTGAAACTTAGATGAATTCGAAATAGTCATAATCGAAATGAATACCATTTTCAATGCCCAGGCTCACAGATCTTTTATCATGAGATTGGAGAAATAATATTATAGGTCCTCCGGGCTTATTGACCGTGGTCTATTAGGAAATATTTCACCTAACGTTTCGCCCACAAATGCGGTAGGCATCTTCAGAGGATTCTTGGTCTGAGGTTATAACTTGACCGCTGAATTTCCAAAAGTGATGCTGGATTCGATCCGTTGGCCCAACTTATACCCTGATCATTGGCGGGAGAAGGTGGTGAGTTTGCGCGCTCGATGTTGATTGGTCCATCGTTCCCACTTCGTATTGGCTTGATTTTGGTCTTTTCCAATACCATGCGCTATGTTCCAAAGATGTTTCTTTCCTTCTGTTCATATTGTTCTTATGTTTATATATCTCAATGGCTTCCATGTTCATTCTAGAATAGAAACTTTTGATGTTCGAAAAAACCTCTGCCTTTGAGGAAACAATATTGTGTCCATCTGTTAGAGCATGTGCCGCTAGTGCGGATTTTTCTGTCTGATTGAGTCAACAGCATCGTTCATGCTCCTTAATTCTCGTATTGATACTTCGCTTCGTTGTACCAATGTAGACTTTGCCGCAATCACAAGGTATCCTGTAAATACCGGGTTGAGAGAGTGGATCGATTTTGTTTTTGGTAGTTCTGATCAATTGGCCAAGTTTTTGAGTTGGCTTATAGACAGTCTCTATATTGTGCCTCTTCAGTATTCTTCCAATTCTATCGGTGACCTTGGGGATATATGGTAAGATAGCTCTTCCATTGGGGGTGAGTTGTGACGTGTTATCACGTGGAAAGTTTTGGTCTTATTGCCCTCTGAATTTTCTTAGCATTATATCCGTTAGCGACGAATGCATGCTGTAGATGTTCAAGTTAATCCTCCAGAAATTCCGGCTCGTACAATCGTCGGGCTCTGTCTACGAGTGTTTTTATAACTCCTCGTTTCTGTTGAGGGAGATGATCGGACTGTTTGTGTAGGTACTTGTCAGTGTGGGTTGGTTTTCTATAAACCCAGTGTCCTAGCTTCCCATTAGGCTTTAGGGATTTTTCCTCGAGCTAACTACAACACTGTAGTTAGTCAACTTCATGACGTCATGGTTATCTTCGTGCCCTGTGTGGTAAGTTATGGCGGATGAGTGCAAAGGAAAGTGTCAGTCCCTCTCTCTCCGTTTTCAAGTAACTACACAACAAACCAGATTGATCTATTGGTTTGCTGGCGTAGTTAACTGTGACGTCATGGTTCTAACTACGCCGCGAAGAAATTCGTGTAGTTAACTATGGTATGCTCTGGTTTGGTGTGGTAAGCTCGAGGAAAAATCCCTTTTGTAGTAACCAAGACGCCTAGAAAGGGTAGAGCACCACCCTTTTCAATTTCCATTGTGAATTGAATATTTGGGTGCCTACTGTTAAGATGGGATAGGAAAGCATCCAATTCTTCAAGTCCATGACTCCAAACGACAAAAGTATCATCCACATAACGTAGCCATGTGGATGGTTTCTTTGTTGCCGCTTCAATTGCACTTTGTTCGAATTTTTCCATGAAGAAATTTGCAATTGCAGAACTTGGAGGGTTTCCCATGGCGCAATCGTCTAGTTGCTCATAGAATTCGCCTTTCCACTGAAAATAGCTGGATGATAGGCACAGTTCGAAGAGCTCTTTTTATGTCATTCGGGAATAACTCAGACACGTTGTTGAGCGATTCCCTGATGAGAACTAGTGTGAACAAAGACACAACATCAAAACTAACGAGTCGGTCATTCGGTCCGAACTGAATGTTTTGCAGTTTTTCTACAAACCTAGTAGAGTCCTTGACGTATTTCCCACATAAGGTCTCAACATAGTCATTAAAACTTTGGCTAAGTCGTATGTTAGTCGATAGTACTAACAAAGTCAGTTTTTTATGAAGATTTTGTCCTTGAAGTGTATGGAATACTAATGATGCCAAATAAGTCTGAAACCGGTATATGTCTCTCCTCAGTGACAAAATCTAATATAATTTCTCCAACCTCATGATAAGAGATTTCTGAGCCTGGGAATTGAAATTGGTATTCATTTCGATGCTTACTATTTTGAATTCATCTATGTTTCATAAATGTTTTCCGTGTGGCCTCTGTAAGGGCAAAGAATTTTTTGTTTTCATTCGTTTTCTTCGAAATTCTCAATTTTTAACTTCAACACATGATGAAAATACAAAAATAATTTGGCCATGTTGCGAATATTTTGCCATGGCCGCCCAGATTCCCCGATCTTTTGCCCATAGAGCATGTTTGGACATCCTGGGTAAAAGACTTGGAAATTTACCCCTGCCTCCACAGACTCTGCAGTCTCTGAGACATGAGAAGTACAGGTACCACGGGACAGTATCCCTCTAGAAGAAATAGACCATCTTCTTGCATTAATGCCAAGACGTGTTGGGGAGTGTATGGATAACTGCGGTGGACAAAAACATTTTTAACAAATCGAATGGAAAAAATTGTAAACCCTTTGTTTTTTGTTCTCCAAGTTTTAATCATTTACTCCTTTCTATACTATACTTCTCACAACAATTAAAGGAACAGAAAAATTTTCCGAATTTTTTGGTGTTTTTCAACAGGTTGTTATAATAGACCCCTTTATATGAGCATTGTCCTATTCGTATAAAAAGTGACTTTGTTCATAAGGGATTGTCTAGATGTTAAGGGGCTGACGAATGAGAGCGGCTTCATGTCAACCCAATAAACAAAATTTGAGTGGGTACGGCCTTCTGCAGAAATGAGAAGGTCTTAGTGTTATTTTTCTTTCAGAGAGTTTTGAGTTTTAGTGATAATTAAAACTATTGAAATAACTTAACAAAAAAAATCTATTTTCCAGAATACCTACAAAATATACTGAGGTAACAAAGTAATCCTTACGTCTGTACCTCAGATTGTATAAGAAAATTTAATGAAGAAAATGTAAGTTTCCCTGTTCCCTGGGTTACTTAATTACAAAAAATCCAAAATAACCTAACACTAAGGAAATGTAAGTTGTGAGCAGACAGGAGATGAGAGATGACAAGACTTTTGGACTTGACTATTCTCATCAATTAAAATTGGAAAATTCTGACCTTGATCTCTTTCTTATAATTCGGCTTTTCTCCACTGGTATCCACGAAACGATCCTTCCTCTTTGATCAACTTCCGTACACCGTCTTCTCTACACGCACTTCCGTTTCGGTTTCGTGATTTACCGACGAGTACGTGACTTTACAATACAAAATCTACAAGTCTCCGCTTGAAACTTAAAACTGACTGTGAAATTTTCTATTTCACTCCCAAAAATGAACCGCGAGCCGAACTCCGCGAGCACGTCGATGAACCCCTTTGGTTCTTTTCCCCAAACGGTACTGATTATCCCTTGACGATAAAAATTAACTATTCCTCTACTTGTGGGTGTTTCTTTCCCCCTTCAAAAGTTGGCATTACCAATAAGATTCCTTTTTTAAAGGTTCTTCCTCTTTGTGGGAGGATCAAAAAAATGATGCCAGTTGGCCGTTTTCAAGTCCCACGGTTCTAGATACCCTTTTTGACCCATAATCATAAATAATACCTTCTTATGTTTTTCTTAAGTGTGGAAGTGTTAGTTTTCATGAGTTTGAAGATCATGAACTCTAATAAATCCACAACTTTTATTTATAAAAACCTAATCGAAAACGACCGTTTTCGAATATTTATTGTGATGGGGTGAACAGTTTATATTTGTCACAGTTTGATTTCTTTGCGTCTCGTAGTTAGACAGCGCTGGTCGGATTTATTTTAATGCGTGCTGACTGATTGATGATAACGTAGCTGTGGTACCGATATGCATTCCTCGGATACAGTGCCGTATTAAGAGGTTTTAGTATTACATTGTGAATGAGGAAATTACCAATTTCCCCATTTATTACACTGTATCTCAGTGAAAAATGGTCGTATGAGAAATAGAAAAATCAACTTTTGAAGCTTGAACACTCCAGTTTCTGAATTTATTGCTCAAAAATTTTTCAGAGTACCGACAGCCATGCAATCCTCGGATAAAGCACGAAGAAAAATTTTTTAAATTCTTCTAAGTTTTATTTTGGCTCTACGAGCATGGAATTTTTTTTGAGCTAGACCCATGCAAAGCCCGCATAGTCTGTTTATTCAGGTCTGATTTGGTTTTCATCACCCTCGGAAATGACCATTTGTCTTCGAGATATCCCATTTTGAATGCAAAAGGACCCCTTTTCACTCAACTGCCGATATCTCCGGAACTACTAGAGTACTATCAAACCGATAGCCGGTTTCTTTTTCTGTAGAAAATTTCCTATAGAAATCGTTCATGTTTAATTAAGAAAAAATTTTTTTTCACCTTTAACGGTTATGTGAAAAAAGAGCAAGAAAATGCCATTTTGACATTTATTGGTTAACGGACTATATCTTCGTCAATATTGAAGGGAAAGCTAAGGTTATAAGAAAATTTTACAGCCTAATGTACCCCAAAGGGTGATGAAAACCAAATCAGACCTGAATAAATAGACTATGCGGGCTTTGCATCGGTCTAGCTCAAAAAAATTTTCCATGCGCGTAGAAAAAAAATAAAAATTTGAAAAATAAAACAAAAAATTTTCTTCGTGCTTTATCCGAGGATTGCATGGCTGCCGGTACTCTGAGAAATTGTTGAGCAATAAATTCAGAAACTAGAGTCTTCAAGCTTCAAAAGTTGATTTTTCTATTTCTCATACGACCATATTTCACTGAGATACAGCTTGTTGAAAAACACCAAAAATTTTATAAAATTTTTCTGTTTCTATAATTGTTGCGAGAAGTGTATTTATGTTTTACATAAAAAAATTCAAATTTGAACAGCTCCTGCTGGGTGATGCAGTTTCTTTGTTAGTAATGATGAGAGTGTTTAAAGTGATGTTTATTTGTCCTTCCTCTTCCAGAGTGTTCTCATCGAGCGAAAAGACTGTCATCTTCACGTTGAAGACATCTTTCGTCAAGGACGATAAGTATTTCGAGGACCTCGAATCAGTTCAAGTGAACGAAGTTTATCCCGCCCTTGTGCTTAGGGCTAAAATTCACGGGGTGGTTCTAATTTTTTATAATAATTTGGAAGGTTATCTTCCTTTCAAAGAGTACAACTTTCAGATCACCCCTGAATACAGGCAGAACCCCTCTTCCTACTTCTACTCAGGTCAAGTGGTAAGTAGAAAATGTTTCAAAAGACTAACAAATCCACGACAGATAAAGATTCAAATGTTTGAATAAATTATCAAGAATTAGTAATAATTTGCGAACAGCGCCACCTACAGTTGATTTAACGAAACATCTCTCTTCTAAAATTATTATAGAAACGAAATCTTATAATGATAATAACACTTTATTTCCATATGATGTCAAAAATACGCTCCCCATCAATAAATTCCGGATAGGCAAAATTTTTGTCAAATTCAACACCCGGAATCTTTTTTGGTGGTGCTGCGATTTTGTTGAAATTTTCACCAGGTATAGATTGGGTCTTGTAATATTAACCTGAAATTCACTTCGCAAAAATATCTATAGTTTATCTGTTATACAGGGAGAAACAAAAACTTGTTTTATACCCTCCAATTCTAAAGACCATGTGCTGAATTTGAGGCGGAAAATTTGATATCATTAAGTTTGAATTTGAAGTGTGACTCTTTCTTAACAAAATGTTTTTCGATTTCCTTCAGTATCTGCTTTTGAAAAAAAGGTACTGATTTTCAAAGAAAGTGTTGCATTTTTTCAATTTTAATAACAATTTAAAACATTACAATACCTTATCGACTAGCAAACATAAACAAACATCTGAAAATTAATAGCATGTATTTCCACCTCGCTTTCTCATCACTTCTACCATACGACGTGGCATACTTTCAATGCATTTCCGAATTGCTTCTGGGGGAATATTTTCCCGTTCTTCAAGAATCGGGCAAGGTGTTGGGCTGCCGATTTCGAACATGTCTACCTAGCATATCCCATACAAATTCAATTGGATTTAAATCCGGACTCTGGCTGGCCACACCAATCGTTAAATATTGGCCTCTTCTGAGTATTGAGGCCTAGCCCTGCATTAACAGAAATTGTTGGGGAAAAATTCCCCCAAAAGAAATTCAGAACTGCATTGAAAGTATGCCACGTCGTATGGTAGAAGTGATGAGAATGCGAGGTGGAAATACACACTATTAATTTCCAGATGTTTGTTTATGTTTGCTAGTCGATAAGGTTTTAAATTGTTACGTTTTAAATTGTTATAAAAATTGAAAAAATGCAACACTTTCTTCGAAAATGTGTATCTTTTTTTTAAAGCAGATACTGACGTAAATCAAAAAACATTTTGTTAAGAAAGGGTCACACTTCAAATTAAAACTTAATGATATCAAATTTTCCACCTCAAATTCACCACAGGGTGTTCAGAAATGGAGGGTATTAAACTAGGTTTTGTTTCTCTCTGTATAACGGATAAACTACAGGTATTTTCGCAAAGTAAATTTCAGGCTAATATTACAAGACCCAATACTATACCTGGTGAAAATTTCAACAAAATCGGAGAACCACGATAAAAGATACAGGGTGTTGAATTTGACAAATATTTTGCCTGTCCGGAATTTATTGACGGGGAGTATACATTGTTGAAAAAGTCAAAAAGAAGGGTACAAAACAATTAGCCTAATCGAGAAATTCTGTTGTTTGAGGTTTCGAATTCAATCATAAACTTATTCAACTCCTTCGTTCTAAAAAAAAAATGGGTTATGTTGGCCTATTGCTCTATTTCATACCTGAATGGGTATAAACAAGGATGGTAAGGTTACTATCCTTGAGTATCTGAAAATTGGTCTGCATTAGTGCAAACACGAGACATCTTGGACATTTCTAATGATTCTGAATGAATGTTAACGTCTGAAAATTATATAGAAAAATGAAAATTAATGGCTTTGCAGACGGAATTGAATTCTGGAAAAATGACCAACCCGAGCAGGATTTGAACCTGCGACCCTCGAATTACTAGTCCAATGCACTAACCAACTGTGCTATCGGGAAGGCCGAAGGTTCCATCTGATCTTCGGTTGGTGACCCTCCCAGAATTCGATGTTAGTTTTGTTAGTTTAACTCTTTCACGCTCGTGAAGAATTCTTTGGGGAGTTAGGGTTGGAAGGGGAACTCATTCGCAATCGGTGGTCATCGATGATTCGATTTTTACCTTTCATCTGATGCGTCTTTCGCGATTTTCGCGATTTATCAGCAGGAGTCCGGTAGTTGAATCTACCGACCGACGAACACTGTTAATTAGCCAAGATGAATAAATTCTGAATTGACAGAATAACCTACATTAGGGTAAAATACCAATATTGACAGAGATTGGTTTCGCAATGATGACCAATTTTCTGAGATGTTCTAAATTGTCCCGAAATTATCATGATTACTCGTAATATACTGATAATAGTCGCTATTTCTTTTGGTTAAAATCTTATAGGTGTAACCTAACGTAACCAACAAAATAAACAAGGATGGTAAGGTTAGTATCGTGAAGGTCCTGAAAATTGGTCTGCATCAGTGCAAACACTATGTATTTTGACATCTTGGACATTTCTGAAGTACCAATATTGACATAAATTTGTTTCGTAATGATGATTACTTGTTCAAAATTGTCTTGAAATTATCATGGTTACGCGTAAAATACTGATGATAGTCGCTATTTTTTTTGGTTTAAATCACATAGGTGTACCCTAACGTAGTCAACTTTAAAATAAACAAAGATGTTAAGGTTAGTATCCTTAAGGATCTGAAAATACATCTCCATCAGTGCAAACACCATGCATTTTGACATCTCAGACATTTCTAATGATTTTGACATTGACAGAATAACCTACATTAGGATAAAGTACCCATATTGACATAGTTTGGTTTTGCAATGAGCAATATTCCGGGATGTACTCAATTATCTTTAATATCATATTGTAATATTTTGTGTTGGAAAAATGAGAACAAAAATACTGCTCAACTGAAATAAGGTTGAGAAAGTTTTAATGTTTTCTATCGAAAAATACGCATATTTATTTTCAGATGAAACTTTTTTCCTCAACATTGTTAGTTTTTATCATTTACAGATTAAAGTTCGAGTTGTCAAGGTGAAAACCGATAAAGTGATAGCTTCTTTAAAACTAGATGCCATTAAAAGCATCGCTTCTGAAGTAGGAAAGACTGTCAAGAAAAAAGAAGAGAATGGTTTGACAGTGTTCATCAACAAGCTGAACATAGAAGGTTTCGTTCCAGTAGAACATTTGAGCATCGATTTATCTCTTTGCCGACCAATGTTAGGTAAGTGTTTCCTAATCAAACTTATTATTTTCTATACATATACAGGGTGGAAACCGTTTTGACCTGTCCAATACATGTTTATATTGTCTTACTGGACTAATAAATATATTATTATTGTATTATTATTATTATAATAAACAGGCCATGTGACCTCTGCATTGGTCTAGCTCGATAAAAATTTCCTATGCGCGTTGAGCATACTAATAATTGGAATGATACAAAGAACGCTCTATTGTTACATTTTGGGGATCAACGTGATGAGAACTGTTTAAATCAGGATCTCGTTAATTTAAGGCAAAATCCTGGTGAGTCTCCCCAAGATTTCTATGAAAGAGTAATGACGTTACTGAATACTATTTGCAATTATATTGACCTGAAATGTGAATTGAATTTAAGAGCCAGTAAAAGAGAATTTTTTACCAAACAAGCATTAAAAACATTTTTAGCTGGTCTTAAAGACCCATTAGGACCAATAATAAGAGCCATGAGACCAAACTCGGCAGCCCAAGCCCTTCAATTCATAATTGAAGAAGATAACATCAAACATTATCAGAAAGGCAACTCGATGCCTAATTTTACTAAGAAAAATACTTCTGTTAATGCTCAAAGAAATATTCAAACCTACGTACTACCACAAAGACAGAATGATTTTCAAAATCAATCATTTCAAAACCAACCATTTCTTAGTAGACCTATTACAATTCGCAGAAATCCCAATTATACTGAACCTAAATTTTCCAATAATTACCAAGTCTTTGGGAACAAACTCAACCTAACCCGACTCCTATGAGCATATCAACCAACCAAACGAAAAGAAAATTTCAAAATATGAGCATATCGACAAATCAAACGAATCATCAAAGGAATTCCAGACCATTCCATACCTTCAATAGAAGACCCGACTTCGTAAGCGAAGAATTATTCAATACTGAACATTATGAAGATGAAACTTTTGGAAATCAATTACTAGAATACACAGAACAAAATTACCCCGATGAATACCCAAATAATGATGGGGACAATTTTAATGATAACGAAAATTTTCAAATAAGCCCTATAATAGAACCCAACTCGTAGAATCTTACCCATTTTGCGAAAACGATTATGAAATTTTCACTCTAGAAACAGAAACCTATGAAAAAAACACCTGAAATAGAAAAATACATCAGAAAATCCCACATGAATGAAGAAGAAAAACACCATATATTAAAATTATGTAAAAACTTTTCCGATATATTTTTATTAGAAAATCAACCATCGTCCTTCTCGAATCTAGTAAAACATTCTATCAAAACGAAAAATGATGTCCCAGTTTATACTAAATCATACAGGTATCCGTTTGTCCATAAGGAAGAAGTGAAAAAGCAGATTAATTCCATGTTAAATCAAGGAACTATTAGACCGAGTGAGTCTCCTTGGTCCTCTCCGATATGGATTGTACCGAAGAAATCAGACACATCTGGCAAGAAAAGGTGGAGAATTGTCGTAGATTTTCGAAAGTTAAACGAAAAAACTATTGACGATAAGTATCCACTTCCAAACATCACTGATGTTTTGGACAAATTGGGGAAATGCCAATATTTTTCTAAACTGCCTTCACGGTGGAAAATGGACACTACGAATTCGTCAGAATGCCATTTGGACTCAAAAACGCCCCTTCTACCTTTCAAAGGGTAATGGACAATATGTTAAGGGGATTACAAAATGAAATTTGTTTAGTGCATCTGGACGACATCATTGTTTTCTCAACATCTCTTCAAGAACATTTGGTGAACCTCAGAAAAAATAATCGCCAAAAAAAAAATATCCAATACCAAAAACAACGAAAGAAATAAAGGGATTTTTAGGACTTTTAGGCTATTATAGAAAATTCATCAAAGACTTCCCTAAGATTACAAAACCATTGATAGCTTGTCTAAAGAAAGGTGCCAAAATTGAACACACACCAGCTTTCATCAAATGTTTCGAATATTGCAAAAATTTATTAACAAATGAACCCATCTTGCAATACCCTGATTTTTCCAAAGAATTTATTCTCACAACCGATGCTAGCAACTTTGCCATTGGAGCTGTGCTATCGCAAGGAAAAATTGGAAGCGATAAACCCATCTGCTATGCATCTCGCACCCTAAACGAAAATGAACAAAATTATAGTGTCATCGAACGCGAACTCTTGTCATTAGTAAATTTCACTAAATATGTTAGACCTTATTTATTTGGCAGAAAATTTAAAGTCGTTACAGACCATAAGCCTTTAGAATGGATTATGTCCCTTAAGGAAACTAATAGCCGCCTTTTGAGGTGGAGACTCAAACTTCAAGAGTACGATTTCGAGGTCGTTTACAAGAAAGGTTCCAAAAACACAAATGCTGACGCTCTTTCCAGGATAGAAATTCATAATAAAGAACTTTTCGACTATATGGAGAAATTCAATGAGGGATTTTCAAAAGCAAATTCAAGAAACGATAATGTATCAATGGTTGTCAATCTTGATGAACAAAATGATCCACTCACAGAAATAAATTTATCTTTCGAGGAATTCCTAAAACTCTTTGATGCAAATAAAATAAAGTATTCTCCTAACATTCTTGAAAGGGAAGGTCATTTATTCGATTCTCATGAAATTTATGCTTTTGCCCATTGCGTATCCGAAGACCTAAAAATGAATAAAGGTATTGCTCTTACATTTAAAGAAAAGTTTGGTGAGGTACATGAACTTCAGTCCCAAAATAAAAAAGTGTGCGAAGTGGCGAAAATTAAAAATAACAACCGTAATATTTATTATCTGATTACTAAAGTACTCTATTATCTTAAACCAAAATATGAAGACGTGTTCAAATCACTTTTGAATCTGAAAATTTTATGTGAACGAAATAACGAGAAGCATTTGGCAATGCCGAAAATCTCTTCCGGTTTAGATAAACTTGAATGGCCCAAAATTCTTAACATGATTCATTACATTTTCGCAAATTCTGAAATAAACATTGTCATTTATCATCTGCCTTCAGAAAATCCAATTAATACACCAGAAGTTACGGAAGAAAATGAATCCGAAGGAAACACTGTTCATTCTAATTACGAAAATCCCATACAAGAAATTCCAATTTCAGAAAAGGCCTTAAACACTTTTGATAACCAAATCATATTTGATTTCGTATACCATTCTCCAACAGAAGTAAAACGACAGGATATTTTTCAAAACAATTCCAAAAAATCTCTGATACAGTTTTTAACCTGAAGAATAACATGTACTACTTTATTCAATTCAAAAATTTAATTGATCAAATGGGCATATCCGCCAATCACAAATTATCAGTGACGTCGAAATTGCTATGAGCTTCTCAAAACTTGGTGTTCTTCATCATAGTATAGTGAAGTATTCTAAATTAAAATCAATTGTGTCCAAAGTCTCCAGTCAATATTCAGAAAAACATTTAATTTTTACAAACGAAAACTAATTTCGAAATTATTACGAATTAATCAAGGTTGATGCATACTACGTGAATCCCAGAATAGTTTTTATTTTGCATTTTCCGCTTATTCATGCAGCATCATTTTCTCATTACCACTTGTACTCTATCCCTACTGAAAACAACACTATTATAATCCCCCCCAATACCTATTTGACAATAAACGAGAATAAATATCAATACACCGCATCACCTTGTATAAGTGTTCATCCACATTACTACAGCGAGGAGAACAAGTTGATGGATGGAAGGAACCCTGAATAAAGACTGCCTATTCGACATATTACAACTCAAGAAATCAATCGAAACTTGCCAACATCACACTTTGAGCCAACTTCGTTCAACCAATTGATGATTCCAAGTACATTGTGGTAGTACCAAGCAGTTTGAAAATCCGAATGACATGCCAGAGAAACGATTATACAACACTCAAGGGAAATTTTCTCATCAGTTTACCCAGAGGATGCCAGTTCGAAACAGAAAAAGAAAAATTCTTGAACACTAAAGATATCATTAACAGCCAACCTATGTTTCTTCCGAAAATTATATCAGATTCCAATTGGACACGGACAAATTCCCTGAAGATAAAATTAGAGAATATTCCGCTGGACTCCCTACATGAGATCAAACAGAAACAAGAAGAAATGAAACCTCTGATTCACCCACAGTACGAGGCGAAAGTACATGGAAATTTAATTGGAGTTCTTTACATTGTGATGATAGCTGCAGGATGTTACCTTATAATCAAGAAATTGTTCAAATTCAATTGAAAAATAAAAGAACACAAGACTACGTTCACAATATTTAATAAATTAAACATCTAACAAGTCGAGATGTTTCGGGTTTTATCCCATTCTCAAGACTGAAAAGTAAACGCACAAGTCAAAGAAATAAACATCAAACAACAGATGTTAAAACCGGAGATAAGCGGAAATCTAATTGATCGTTCACAATTGGTTGTTTATATTTTGAAGCAGAAGATATTTCCAAAATTTCTAAAAGATCTAGGCGTCTGCTTTTTTCCCCTTCATGCAATAATCTTGTTTTATTAAAATCTATGAAATGGTTACAAGTGATACAATGATCAGAAAAACCAGTTGTCAATTTGTTTTGAAGAATTGACTTTCTATGTTCATCAACCCTTATCTTAAGAGAACGACCAGTCTGACTTATGTAAAAAGCTGGGCATTCGTCACAAAAAATTTTATAGACACCACTTTTTTCAAAAGTTGTTAAACTATCCTTTCCATTATAAAACATTGATTTTAAGTTTTTCTTGTTGGTACATACAATGTCAATTTTATTCCGTCTTAATCTACTACAAATATTGTCGCTTATTTGTGGGATATAGTTTATATAAGCAAATTTATCAATACAGTTATTAATTTCGGTGGGGTATGTACTTGATAATAGTTTTTTTATATTGTTTTTTGTCAATTAATTTATCTATTATATTGGGAGAGAAACCATTGTTTAATGCCAATGTCCTTAACACTTCCACTTCTTTTTCGAAATTAGCTGTTGAAAGTGGTATTGATATTAGACGGTGTACCAGGGAATGAAAAGCTGACATTTTTATTTTATATGGATGTGAACTACTATTATGGATGAGGATGTCTGAAAAAGTAGGTTTCCATACACATCAAATTGCAAATGATCTTCTACTATTTTTATCTGTATATCCAAAAAGTTTAACGACCTATTTTCATTTTCCATTTCCAATGTGAACTGAACCGACACATACAAAGAGTTAATCAGTTGGAAAAACAATTCAAGCTCGAAATCTGAGCCAGTCCAAATACAAAACACGTCATCTACATATCGTCTCCAGTATAGTACATATTCAGTCACACTGTTATTAACTGACGAGAATATTTTCTTTTCCAAATTTGTCATGAATACTTCGCTTAAAAGAGGAGATAAAGGAGAACCCATTGGTAGACCATCCAATTGTTGATAGAATTTTCCATTGAACTTGAAATAACTCTGTTCAAGACACACTTGTAAAAGTTTATTTGTTTCATCTATCAATTCTGCACTGAGGGAAAAATTATTATGAAGCTGTTCGTTGATTAAATTTTTAACTTCTATATTAGGTATTGATGGGAATAAATTTACCACATCGAATGAAATTAACCTAGCATTCGGAGGGATTTTTAGTGACTTCAATTCATCTGTAAGTTGGATTGTGTTTTTGATGGAGTAAATTGGTTCATGTTGAATCATTTTTGGTAAAATCGAATTCAGATATCTACAGAGTTTTGAAGCTGGTGCATGCGTATAAGAAACGATGGGTCTCATAAGACAATTCTCTTTATGGATTTTAGGTAGAGCATATAATTGCGGTATTCTTGGATTCATTATCGTCAAAGGAAAAGTTATTTCAGATAATACTTTTGGGCAATTTTTGATATACTTTTTGAGTGAATTTTGGAATTTCGATGTTGGGTCAACTTTCAGTTCTAGGAAGTTATCAGAGCTCAACAATAATTCTGTTTTTTTGTAAATAATCAGTCTTGTTCAAAATTGTAACTGTATTGCCTTTGTCAGCTTTTGTAATTATCAGATCATTCTCAGAGGCTTTCTTCTTGATTTGTTTCAAAACTGCAATTTCGTTTTTATCCTGTCTGATTCGAGCATTGGATATCATTCTCGCAAAAACAGATTTTTCAAAGTTTTGTATCTCAGGAGATTCGATCTTATTTAAAGCTAATTCTACATTAACTGCTAAATGTTTGAGGTCCTTATTATTAAACATATTCGGACAGTGTTTCAAACCTTTTTCCAATAATCTCAATTCAGCTTCTTCGAAATGTACTTCTGTAAAATTCTTCACTTTTTCATAAAACTTCACTGCACTTTCACTGGCGCGCATCGAAAGATTAGGCCTGAATTTATCCCTACAATGCATAAGAGATTCGAGTTTTCTAAGTTGATTTTTATATTGTTCATGTCCCAAAATCCTCACTTCTTCTCTAATGATGAAATCCAAGTGATCGAACTCCGCAGGGCTGGTTCGGAAAGACAATTCACTATGAATCACCTTTAGGTGAAGTTTATTGTTATCTCTGATCCTGTACCAAATCTCCATCTCCAACCTGATCCAAGTTTTTATTGCTGTATTTACTGCAGATTTCGCCTGTGGGGAACTATGTCTACAGCAAATTTTCATGTATTTAATTTATTAAATATTGTGAACGTAGTCTTGTGTTCTTTTATTTTTCAATTGACCAAAGATGTTTCACCAAGTGTTGAGCGAGGAATCAATTTTGTTCAAATTCCTTATGATCAAGGAGAAATCTACAAAAAATGAATTGGAAGAAGCCAAGCCGTCACAAGAAGCCTTTTTCACGCCCTAAAGAAATTTCTTCGGATGGAGGAGTTAGATACCGTCAATTCACGGAATCCCGCACGTGTGGCTGCTTTCCCGTGGAATCCACATCGTCAGCACTTTTTATTCCCAGTATAAATGTTTCACTTAGAATATTTCATTCAGTCTTGACATAGCTTTGTAATCGTCGTGTTGAACCCTTGTATTTTTGAAATAAAGTCCTTTTTAAAAAATCGCTTTCGCACCTTGATTTCATAATTCGAGCAGTCAATCAGCTGATCATAGAGCTGTACTTGCAGGAGTGGGCGTGGCGCTGCGAGACGTAACCATAGGCGTAGATGCAGATGAGGTCTGAGGGGTGCAATGCTCAATTTCCAACAGATAATCTTCGTCTAATAATAAATAATTTTTATGATGGATTCATTACAATTGGAAACAGACACGTTACATGACAACTTTGAAGTAGTTGAAATTGTGGAACTAAGATTTTCTAGACGAATAAATGAAAGACATGCATATTTCGATGAATTGGATGAGCTTTTTTTTTCCAAACGTTCCGTTAGAAAAAACAGACTGTCTTGCATTTATTGGCATTAATAGAAAACCGACTAGAATATCCTTTGTCGTTAAACATTCCTTCAATGAATAATAAATTTTTCATGTGTAGAGAGAGTTTTTTCGAATCAGGTTCGGCCAACCATGCGATGATTTTCCGCAATTTCGGATGTTCGAAAATCGCTACAGATCATTTACAAGGGAAATCATCTCCTATATATAAACCAACAAAATTGTAATTTCAAGAAGTCAATCTAACGTTGACTGATGCATGAAATCGTCAAAATATCAGTAAAGTTAGGTTAAGGAAATGCAACTATCATCTGTAGCCTACCAGCCAATTAAATGGCTTTATCGTATTAGGGTGAAGTTTCAAAATATGAAAAACTGAAATATCTAAAGATAGAAATATATTTGAGGGTCCCTTACTTGAGATTCTGTTGTTCATGTAATCATTTTGAGGGAAACTGGTGCAAAGGGCCCTTATTGCCTCAATGAAGCCACTCTTACGATCCTATTCCAAACGTAAAAAATCGTGTAGATTCAATACTTCCGTACCCAAATTCGTATTTCTAAACATGTCATATCTCACGATATATTCTTTAGAGAACTATGCTGTAAAGATCCTCGGAAGTAAGACATATGCCGACGTGGCCTTTTTTTAAAACTTTTCGAGCACTACAAAATTGTCCTTGATCATGTCCCTCGAAAATCAGCCAGATTCAACACTTCCATTTTTTTTTTTATCTTACCGAACCTTTTTTTCTGTAGAATCTGATGTGGAGGGAACTGATGGAGACGACCAGGCGGATATCGATAACGGAAAAGGAAGAAACAGAATACGATTCAACGGGGAGGAGTTACGACAATTCAAGGATCAGGATCAAATAAACTGTCCACTTGCCGTTTTACCATCAATTTCTAACTTCTTCAATGCCGAAATACCGAACAGAAAGGAGGATTCTTCTTCTGAAGATGAAGATGAGGTGAGTGGGTGCATATTTTGAAAAAGAGACAACTGGTGGCGACTTTTGGCGTAAATGTGTGTGGAACATTGAAACAATGATACCGCATTTGTCTTTTTTCAACTTAATTATATTATTTGTAATGATTGAATAATTTGTTTCAGGAGAACAATGCGAAGAAAACTAAGAAGATTTCTGCTGCCGAAAAGAAGAAATCTCAACGCAAAACTACAGATACGAAGAATGCAGAAGTAGCAGATCCAACACAAGAAGTCGAGAGCACCGAACGCTACGAACAGCTTCTCATGAATAACCCTAATTCGTCTACTTTGTGGTTGAAATATATCGCTTTTTGTCTGGCGGTGAGTTAATTTATACATAAAAATTCTTAGGGCCGGTTTCACAAAACTTTGATTGCACCGTCAAATTGATTAGAGATACGAGATTCGTTTAAATTTCACGATTGATTCGATTGGCTCAAATTTACGTAAGATTTTTTGATCGCACAATCAAAGTTTTGTGAAACCCACCTTTAGACATACATATCCGAAATACTTAATTTCCAAGTTATACATCTCTATCTATTTTTCAACGTAGAGCAATAGGCCCATTTGCACCAATTTCTCTTGAAATGATTCCTTAACTGAGAGTCTCTTAAAGTTGATGGTCGCCTAAATTTATTGACAGTTGCATGACTGTCACTCAACAGAATCTCAAATAAGGGACCTATTTATATCTAGTGATATTTCAGTTTTTCATGTTGTGAAACATCTCCTTAGTTCGATAAAGCCATTTCATTGGCTGGTCGGCTACAGATGATAGTTGTCATTTCCTTAACCTAACTTTACTGTCATTTTGACGATTTCATGCATCAGTCAACGTTAGATTGGCTTGTTGAAATTACAATGTTTTTCGTTTATGTATATTCGAACATCTGAAGTTGCAAAAAATCATCGCTTGGTTGGCCAAACCTGATTCGAAAAAACTCTCTCCACCCAGAGAAAATTTATTATTCACTGGAGGAATGTTTAAAGTCAAAGGATATTCTAGTCGGTTTTCTATTAAATCCAATAAGTGCAAGACAGTCTGTTTTTCCTAACGGAACGTTTGGAAAAAAGACAGCTCATCCAATTCATTGTTATATGAACGTCTTTAATATATTCGCCTAGGAAATCCTAGTTCCGCAATTTCAACTACTTCAAAGTCGTCATGTAACGCGTCTGTTTCCAATAATTGTAATGAATCCATCATCAAAACTATTTATTATTAGACGAAGTTTAATAGAAAACAACAAATGTTCTGCAGTCAGTTTATGTGTTTGACAGATTATTTTAGGTTAGAATCCCGTCATTACAGGAGCACTCAAATTTTAGGTTAGTTAGACTTGAAAATGTCATTTGAACAGCTTGTGCAACGTAATTTAAGTTAAGGGTTAATTTTAAGGGAAACTTAACACTATGTAGGTTTGGAGCAAAATTAGTTTTGAGGTTTTTGTCATCCTCGTTCCACATCGGCGATTGACCATGGTTTAAAATGGCCCTTTATATTCCTTTTCCAGACACTTGACTTCGAAAAGGCAAGGAGCATAGGCAGAAGAGCATTGGCGTCCATAAGCATGACTTGCGAAGATGACAAATTCAACATTTGGATGACTCTACTGAACATCGAGAACCTGTATGGATCCAAGGTATTTAGATGTTTTTATATCATTAATAACTTAACTTTATCCGGATAATATCACATGTCTGTATGTTTGTGTTTGTTTGTCTTCTATGGACTCAGGAACCAGATTACCGATTTTGATAAAACTTTCAGCATAATAGAGTGTTATCGAAACATAAATACAGGGCTCACTTTTTCAAAGGATTTTGTAATAAAAAAAACCCCTAGCGTTAGTCGGATATTTGAGCTATTACAACGATTTATTACTTGACAACTTTATATATGACCTTTCCCTTACTTTGACAGTTGTGAGAAGCTGTTTAACCTAGAAGATTGCGAGAACTGTCAATATAAAGGATCTTTTATTTAAATACGGATGTCATTTATTTATGTTAAGTACAGGAGGCCTGTATTTTATTACAGGCCACCTTAAAATATTTTGCAAATTTCTGATCATATGGCCATACTCTTACTCTACTCTCTGAGTAGGTTTGTGAACGCAGCCCAGGCTTTTTTTGACGGTTTGACCAATAAGAGAATTGTCTATGCGCAAACTCGACAATTTTGGTTGTTTACCTCGCTCTATCTTATATTTGAATAGACTATAGGCCGTCGTCGTTCATTTATTCTCGAAGTTTCGCCAGTTTAAGCATCAGACCACTTCAGGAGTTATTCTCGCCGAATTGAGCCAACCGAGTATAACTATAAGATTTGTTTCATGTTCCAGGAGTCTTTCGAAAGCGTCTTCGAAGAGGCCGTAAAGTATAACGACGCCTTCAAGGTGTACATGAGGGTGACCGCCCTCCTTTTTGAGAGTGGCAAACTCGTGGAGTTGAAGGAGAAAATGAATATAATGAAGGCGAAGTTCAAGAAAGAGGCTGATATGTGGGTCCAAGTTGCCAAGATCTATTATCTTATTGGTAACCTCACGGAGGCCAGAAATGTAAAAAACCTTTCCCTGAAGTCCATTCTTGTAAAGAAAGAACGTAAGTAAACTTTGAGCCATCTTTGTATTCTTCAATCTCTGGAAGCCTTGTCAAATTCGCAAACAGACTGAAAGTGACATTAAGAGAGTCTTCCGGGCTTATTGGCCGTGGTCTATTAGGAATTATTTCACCTAACGTTTCGCCCACAACTGCGGTAGGCATCTTCAGAGGATTCTTGGTCTGAGGTTGTAAGTCGACCGCTGAATTTCCGAAAGTGATGCTGGATTCGATCCGTTGGCCCAACTTATACTCTGATCATTGCGCTATGTACAAAAAGAGTTTCTTTCCTTCTGTTCATGTTGTTCTTATGTTTATATATCTCAATGGCTTCCATGTTCATCCAAGGATAGAAACTTTTGATGTTTGAAATAGCCTCTGCCGTTCGTTAACTAATCAATGGTCAGTTTTGTACGTTAATGAACTAATCAATGTTGAACCTTCATTAACTAATCAATGATTAACGACGTTGATTAACTAGTCAATGCTCAGTTTTGAACGTTGTTTGAGTAATAATTGTTTAATTTTAAACGTTCATCAACAAATCAATGTTTAGTTTTGAAAATTGATTAACTGATCAATGTTCAGTTTCGAACGTTGATCAACTTATGAACGATTGAACATTTGTTTAATTGACATTAAGACATGCGTCATGTTCCAAAGGAGTTTCTTCCCTTCTGTTCATGTTGTTCTCATGTTCATATATCTCAATGACTTCCATGTTCATCCAACATCTTTTGATGTTCAAAATAGCCTCTACCTTTGGGAAAACAATATTTTGTAAATCTGTTAGAGCATGTTCCACTAGTGCGGATTTTTCTGTCTGATTGAGTCGACATCGTTCATGCTCCTTAATTCTCGTATTGATACTTCACTTCGTTCTACCAATGTAGAGTTTGCCGCAGTCACAAGGTATCCTATAAATACGGAGTTGAGAGAGTGGGTCGACTTTGTCTTTGGTAGTTCTGATCATTTGGCCAAGTTTTTGGGTTGGCTTATAGACAGTCTCTATATTGTGCCTCTTCAGTATTCTACCATTTTTCTATCGGTGACCTTAGGGATCTAAGGTAAGATAGCTCTTCCATTGGGGAGAGTTGTGACGTGTTATCATCACGTGTGGAAAGTTTTGGTCTTATAGCCCTCTGAATTTCCTTAGCATTATATCTGTTAAGGACGAATGCATGCTGTAGATATTCAAGTTAATCCTCCAGAAATTCCGGCTCGTACAATCGTCACGCTCTGTCTACGAGTGTTTTTATAACTCCTTGTTTCTGTTGAGGGTGATGATGCTTGTGTAGGTACTTGTCAGTGTGGGTTGGTTTTCTATAAACCCTGTGTCCTAGCTTCCCATTAGCCTTCCTAGTAACCAAGACGTCTAGAAAGGGTAGAGCACCATCCTTTTCAATTTCCATAGTGAATTGAATATTTGGGTGCCTACTGTTAAGATGGGATAGGAAAGCATCCAGTCCGGGAGTTTTTTTTCTGAAACAAACACAATTGAAAAAAAATGTTTAAATAACAGTTTTGCTTCTATTCGAGTCCTTGCTTCAACTTCAATCGGTTTGAAAAAATTAAATAAAAGTCAGCAGTGTATTAAAAAATTTTTCATTGAGCATTGTTTTTTAGATTTGGCACAAACTTGTTATATTTCAAATGGAACACTCTGCATATTTTAACGTCAAATTTTTGCAATCATTTTCTGATTACATTGATGTATCACAACCTGATCTTAAATGAATTTCAGCTTCAAAAATCAGAAACATTTTTTTTCAGGTTCGTTTCTTGATAGTAGGCCATGAATTTTTTCCACACATGCATTTAATTATTAATTTTATAAAACGCCATGTGACTCAGACCTATTTATTCTATTATATTTTAAATACAAACTCAATATATCACTCTTCAATATAAACTCAATAATGTTGAAAACCAAAAAAAATTGTAGTATTTATATTAATATTACTTGATGCATATTCAGCTTTTATGCATATGTGGAAAATGCATGGCCTGCTATAAAAAAAAACAAACAAAAATATGTATAATTTTTCTGATTTTGAGGCTCAATTTTATTGAAGAATAGATTGTGATACATCAATGTATTCAGAAAAATAATTTCTAAGAATTGACGTTTAGACATAGATGGTGCTGCATTTGAAAATACCGATTTTTTCCCAATTTTGAAAACAGTGCTCTAAAAAAATTCAAATACGCCACTGATTTTCATTTAAAAATATCTATTATGAGCCGATTTCATTTTATACAGAGAAATAATAACATCTCCGAAAATGAACACTGTCTCTATCTGCATTAATAGCTGGGATATAATGCAGTTTCATCCAAAGTGTGCAGAGAGGTCAGATTTCGATGTTTTACTACTACATCTCCTAAATTAAGCTAGATAGAAAAAAAAGTAATATACATGTCATGTTATTTTTTCGAGAAACATATATTGCTAAATGCCACATGTCTAGTTTTCATGCTACAGGGTGATCTTGGAATTTGGCCAATTATTGTAATTTGCTATAACTTCCGCAGTATTGTGACTACGCTTTTGCAATGAAAACATCTCTAGGGCAAGGGTGTCAGTATTTTTTACAGGTGCTATCTGATTTTTCGAGCCGCTTCAAATTTCAGAGTCAAAAAAAAACTTTCTGAAAAGGTACCCTTAATGAACTGAAATATTCATAGTTTTTGTTAAATCCGAAACAGTCAAGAAATGCCTAATTTTCGATTTTCAATCGTTTCTCCTTATTTTCCAGAATACAACCTGGTTTTGAAGTTTGCTATTTTGGAATTTAGCCATGGAGAAATTGACACTGGAATCCAAATATTCGATAGTGTTTTGATAACGTATCCGAATAAGATTGGAGCTTGGTTGGTCTACATTGATCAGCTGGTGAGCAAAAACCAATTAAAAGAAGCCAGGTAAGAATACTCCTAATTTTTTATCATATATTTTCTCATAGCAGTTATACCTGTTGTTTAAAAAATTTATTCACTTTTATTGAAGCAGTTGGCCTTGTAATTTTACCAATTCACTGTATATCATGATACAAAGAATACAAGATATGATCTTGCGGCGAACGAAAATGAGACCAGTTTACGCACCGCGTCATCTGGAGAGTATTCTCTCACGCGTAAATTGAATTTCAAAAAACTTCATGTTTTAACATAATGCGAATAGTATCTTCATAGAGATTTTTATCAGATATACGTTCTTTTGAGGCAACTTTTCTAATTGAATTGATTAAGCTAAGAACAAAGCAATAATTGATTAATATTTTGAGAAACATTCCAGATTTTAAAAACAAAAATTCTGGTTTCATTTGAATTATATTTTTCATTAGGCTGAAGGACCTAAGTTTGATGGACAATGAAGAACTGTTATTATTTTGTTTTTCATGGGTTTTCATTAGATAATCGTGTTTTTGAGGCAACTTTTGTAATAAAATTGATTTAGCCAGAAATGAAGCAAGTATTTATTCGTATTTTGTGACTCATTTGTCTGATTTCGAATGACAAATTTTTTAATTTGAAGAATACTCTGAATTTATGATGTACATATTATTCTCCACTCAATGTTATATTCATTTAGCCACTGATAAATGAATGTAACAAATTCTCAGCCATTATTGTAATTCAATTTGATATTGTCATCAAAATATCGGTCTTTAATTTGAATAATAATAATAATAATTGATTTTGTTTGAATCTGGCTTATTTTTGAGAAACTTTGTTTTCTGAGACATTATATTGCACTGACCAAATCAGTCTTTAAGATAATTAATTGTTGAAAATAGCATGAAAATATATGAGACTGGCTGAAGGACCTTGGTCGATGGCCTGTTGACTTTGTCAATAAAGATCTGTTAGAAGTAGTACATAAGACGTATCATAAAAAGCTTTCAAGAATTTTCTATTTTTATTATGTAAAATAAGTAATTCAGGATTATTGTAGTTAAAGACAAAGGAACAGAAGAAAGAACAAATATATTTTGATATTTTCCTATATTGCTGTCAGAAGATTGACACAATTAAAAAAATGTTTCGGACTACAGGCCCCCAACGCCCAACACTTGAACTGCAGTGTAAGAATAAATGTAGAAAACGTTTCAATTAAAAATGGAAAATAAATTAAAAATTATCAAACAAATAATACCGACAGACAAGAATTTCCTAAAACTATTGTTTCCAAGTTCAGAATCACAACTATACAAATATTATATTAATTCTTTCCTTCAAAATACACAAAACTGAAAAATTCCACAATTTGTAAGCAACAATATCAATATTTACATAATATACAATGTTGAATGAATTAATGAAAATAAAATAATGTTTCATTTAGAAAATAAGTTTGTCCTTCTGTTCTCTTCAAAGATAAACACATGTTGTCTTCTTGGATTGTAGTTCTTATTTTTCAATCCAATAATAGCTGATGTCATTTGAAATCTCGAGTTCAACGAACAATTGAATCAAGAATCATTTTTCAGTAGAATGCCTTTTTGAAAAATTTCTCTTATAATTTAAAAAAAAAGCACACTGCATCCAGTTATTATCATCAAATTTTACTAGTACTCCACATCTCAAAAATTACCCTAGAGTTTGAATGTGAAAAAAGTTTTTTTTGTAGCAAGCTTGAGCTTTTGCCTTTCTGACCCACTCCCATTCAATGGAAGATATTTTGTGAACTACATTCAATTTATTTCCACCTGCTAATGATATCGGCATATGAATCTGACGTGACATCCTAAAAGATTTTTTTTACGTATCCTTCTGAAATCAGCATATTCTATAAATCTGGAATTTGCATTAACCTTTTTCTATTCTGAGCATTCGTATCCAACTTCCTTGATTTGTGGGGATGATGATGATAACACCTCAATTTCATAGAGCGGTATTTGTGATGATGAATTCTGGACTTTATCAATCATCAGCATTTAAGTAATCACTACAAATAAATATTATAATTTCTTAATGATTCAATCCCCTAATTTTCTAATTACTCACCTAGTAACCAAAAAATTTGATATGAACCAATTTATAACGTGTGCTTCTATCGAGGCTTCTGTCAACATGATTTTACTTTTTGTTACTCAATGTTTATTTTGGAAAAGAAAGATTTAATGTAAGTACTGCATCTTCTTTCAAAAAATGACACTATTTTGATGACGATCTTGTGGGCTTAAACTGCAAATCTATAACATTACTGTTTCCTGAAAAATGTTTCGAACATATTCTGCTTATTGAAGAAATAACTTCGTCATTTTGTTTACAGCCATTATCCCAGATTTTGATGATTTCTGGGCGTCTTGGAAATCGAAAGAATATGGTATTTTGATCGAACATTTTGCGCTGATTATCGCTGGTACACAAAGCTATTTCACATCTCATATTTGAAATTTGCTGAAACAAATTGTAGTCGTGGCCGTTTCAGAACAAAAAATAAGAAAAATCTGTAAAAATACCTCCATATCTTACAAAAGTTAACGATAACTTATTTTATAACATTATTTCTGAGAAAAGCCATAACAAATCTTGCAGATGACAGATGTTTGAATTTGTCGGGATTGTTTACTCTCCAGGTGACGTCACAGCAAGATGCGCAAGATCATATCTTGTATTCCTTGTATCATGACTGTATATCAATTCTCGTCATTTTTCATTGCACAAGACGAAATAAATGCTCAAATCAAATTCATAATGGTGAAAATACTTAGTCTTTTGTCAAATACAAAAACTATTCTCTCGAATATTTACTTGCTTGTCAATAATTTTGATTAATATAGTTTCCTTCATTTTTCAGGGAAGTGCTGAACAGAGCTATTAAGCAATCGTTCCCTCTTAAATCATTGAAATCTTTGTACCATAAGTATAGGGAATTCGAACTGAAATATGGTACTCCAGAAACACTTGCTGCTTTCAAGGAAAAGGCGAAACATATTTTGCAGGAAAAAATACAAGTTGTGTCATCGTAGTTGCGTTATTGTTATTTATAAAAAACCTCTTTGTAAATATGTGATAGAATCATATGAATAATGTTGTTTTATTTAAATAAATATTTTCACAAAAGTGTTGAGTAGCATTTTAAATCTTAACTTTTTACTATTGAGTAACTTTATCGACATCTAGCAACGTTAGGTTCTACCTCTCCAGTTCACATGCTGAAAACCCCCAATTTTTTTTGGACTGTGAACGCCAAGTTTTTTCAAGAAGAAAAAATATGAAGTTTTTTCATAGATATACAAAGTTATTCATGAATATGGCTCTATAAAATATTTTTAGGAAAGACACAAGATTCAGGATTGAAATTCTAAAGGTGAGCTTCAAGTAAGGAGACTACTTGTCCTATATTTTATGAGGTTCTAGGACTTCCGGTTTTTCCGGAACGTTACATCAACTTTCGTTTTTCAAATGGGAAGACCCATTTTTTTATTGCATAAATAGATCCTCCATTGAATTCTAATTATTTTTGATTCCAAAAGTTTGAATTTTCCTGGGAAATTTTTTTTAAATAAGGAAATACGAAAAAAAATCTCAAAATTGAACTATGTTGAAATACAGACAACTTCGAGGTTTTTTCATTAAAAATTCTCATTTTTGTGAGAGAAGAAAGGCTGATGCTTCTCTTCCGATAGCATAATTTTCAGAATATGATACAGGAGGTCCAAAATTCTTTGTCAAAGTTAGAAGTGACGGAACATCGAGAAATCGATTTTTTCAAATTGGAACGCCATTTTTCAAAGTATTTCCGAAATCTTCTTCAAAAAATAATAGGAGCATACGTCCAAGACTTTTATCCCAAAATGAATATTTTTCTAGATATTCAGGAAAAACGTTTTTGTCGCCAATTTTAAATCTCACTCCGAATGTGTTTTTTTACTGGAAAATAATTACGGTCAAGTGAAATTTTTTGGAAATCTCTGTTATCGAGAAAATATTTTCTATAGTTCAGACGAGTTAAGTTTTTGAATTATCATCTATAATGAGAGAGCAACAATTGGTTTAAAGTTCTCAAAATGTGAGTATTAGTGAAGTCAACGTAAAAAATTCTCAGGAATGCAGAAACAAATAATTTTTAATGCTTTCGAAAGAATAATTAACAAAACATGTTAAAATTTCAAAACTGAAAATTCAAATTTCCCTACCATGACCAAAACTACAATAAAGAGCTTAGAAAAGCCAAAAGGCAGTCCTGGAGAAACTTCTGCGAGGGAATAGACAAGACAGCCCCTGCAGCTAGACTTCAAAAGGCACTATCCAAAGATCATTCCAATCCAATTGGCCAAATAATGAAGCCATGTGGGAACTACACGAGTGATCCTGAAGAGAGCCTAACAACAGATTAGCGCCAGCGATTCAGTCCTTGAGAGGGAATGGATAAGGCCCTCTAAGTGGGACTTTCAGAAAGCTGGGAGATTGTTTACACCAAGAAGGGTTGAATGGGCGATAAATACCTTTCAGCCCTTCAAATCTGCAGGCATGGATGGGGTTTTCCCGGCCATGCTTCAGAAGGGTGGCGACCTCATTATACCCCCAATGGTAGAGCTTTTCAGAGCCAGCTATGCATGGGGCTATATTCCTAAATCGTGGAGGAAAGCTAGGGTAGCATTCATACCCAAAATGGGGAGAAGAGGTTCCTCAGAACCTAAATCATACCGACCCATATGCCTAACCTCCTTTCTCCTGAAGACCATGGAGAAAATTGTTGATAACAACATAAGGGGAAACTTGAAGCTCCATAATAAACAGTTTGCCTATAGGGCGGGTAGATCTACAGTAGACGCCCTGCACCACCTCCTTGTGGACGTGGAAGGCACTCTCACCTCAAAGGAGATTATGCTGGCAATGTTCGGAGACATATGAGGGGCCTTTGACAATACCCTAAATGACTCCATATGCAATGCTGCTAAAAACAAAGGGGTGGAAATCACCACTGTAAAATGGATATCGGCAATGCTGAAAGGGCGAACCGTCACAGCCTATCTGGGAGAAACTGAGGTGACAGTGCTTACATGCAGGGGATGCCCTCAAGGAGGGGTACTATCACCCTTGCTGTGGTGTCTGGTCATGGATGGTCTCTTGGAGAAGCTTACGGCAGACGGTTACAACGCTCAGGCATATGCTGACGATCTGGTGGTAACCGTGAGAGGTAGGCATGAAGGCACACTGAGCAGCCGCATGCAATCTGCCCTCAGGATAATTGAAAGATGGTGCGAAGAGGAGGGATTGACAATTAATCCGTCCAAAACTACCCTGATTCCCTTCACTAGAAGAAGGAATCTTAATTTGAGAGCTCTGGTTCTGAATGGACAGACTCTCAATTTCTCCAGTGAGTGTAACTATCTGGGAGTCATCCTGGACAGCAAGCTCAACTGGAGGAAACATGTGGAAAAAACCATTTCCAGAGCCACAAGGGCCATGTGGGCCTGTAAGAGGCTCTTTGGAAAAACATGGGGAATGAGACCAGAAATGGTACTGTGGTTATACACTGCCGTGGTACGCCCCGTTGTCACCTCTGCGTCACTAGCATGGTGGACAAAAATCGAAGAGGCCACTGCTTGCAACAAGCTGCTAAAATTGCAGCGATTAGCTTGTGTTGGGGCCACGGGAGCTATATGCACAACTCCGACAGCAGCGCTCGAGGTCATACTTGATTTGCCTCCCCTACACTTGTATGTAAGGAAATGTAGCCTGCTGGAAGCCATCAAAATATTCCTAAAGAGGAACCTCCTACCCGGAAACTGGGTTGGACATATGAGGATACTGAACCAACTAGACTCAAGCCTCTTGGCAAAACCCTCAGATGTGATGCCAATGATATACGATTTCGAAATGCCATTCGAAACGATCATTGGTGATCGTCATAGTGCAATGAACTTTGTAAATCGTATAGACAAGAAGTCATCCATATGGTATACTGATGGATCGAAAACAGAAAGGGGTACAGGCATTGGGATATGTGGACCTAAATCAAGGATATCCAAGTCCCTCGGAAGTGAACCTTCTGTTTCACAGGCTGAGACACTAGCAATCTATACCTGCGCTCAAGAGTGCCTTCAAAGGAATCTTAAAGGAGCACATATATATATATATATATATATATATATATATATATATATATATATATATATATATATCACCACGGACAGTCAGGCCACTTTGAGATCACTGGAATCATACAGCCAGAAATCTCGGCTGATATATGAATGCCGTAATACCATAAAGCAACTGGCCTGAGGCAACAAAGTGACTCTACTATGGATACCAGGACATTGGTGTATTGAGGGAAACTAAACAGCCGACGAACTAGCGAAGAAGGCTTCAAGGCTGAAGCCTGTTGGACCTGAACCTTTCTGTGGGCTTGGAAAAGACCGGTCCAACAATAGGAAGCGGCAAACAAAATAACGCTTTGGAGAAATACTCCTAGACTTGCGCAAGCCAAGAGATTTGTGGAATTCTCGTCGACCTACACCAGGAAGCTCATAAATCTGCCACGAGCTGAGCTTCGAGTAATGGTGGGTCTGCTGACGGGACACTGTCGATATAAATATCATTTGTATCGCATGGGAAAGTCAGCAGATGAAACCTGCAGGTTATGTGGATCAGAGAAAGAAACGGCTGAACACATGGTATGCAAGTGTCCAGAGCTGGCGGAACTAAGAACCATTCACATGGGGAAGTCGGTTCTGGATCCACATGAAATAACCGCCAAGGCTCCTAAGGATGTCGTTGGGTTCATCAATACCATTGATGGCCTCCTTGGGATTTAAATGAACGAGTAGGGTTAAGAACAAAAGATCCTTGCGGTCGAAGTTCCCGGAAGGCTGAACGAAGCCACAACGACCCCTGTTCATGATAATTATTATTATTATTATACAAATATTCTATCTATATTTGATTGTTATCGTAAATATTGTGTGATGAAAGATATGTACAATTAATTTCCATGTTAAAACCGCTTGAACACAAATAATAAAGACAAGAAAAAATTTCAGAATCGTTTATTTATTTTCACAAGTGCAACCTAATATGATTAAATGAAATGTTCTCGATGAAATTTCGTTCGGAATCTTCATGAAACGGACCACTCACTTAAAAAAAACATGGAAAAAATTTTGATAAACAATGAAGTCGAAGGTTTCCAAATTCAACAGATTCATCTTCCATAGTTGAACCTGTGTGTAGCATAATGATTGCTTCAATTGGATACCACTTGAAGGTGGAAGCATTTATTTACGAATTATGCAGAATTTCCTGGATCAAGGGAATATTTTCAATTATAGTCTTCTACGTCATTTGAGTAATCCCAACGCAAGTGTAATACATACAGGCCGGCCATTTGAAAACGAAACAGACGAGATTACAGACGAAATAAATTTTTTCGATAGAAATGCTCGGACAGGTCGATTTCTGTTTCGAGGGGGACAACTTAAGATGTAGGTTACGGATGCATAGCGCTTCAACCCTTGCTACTACAACCCTCACCCCCAATTTTTGAATAGGGAAGATGGGGTGAGTGATGCCTCATTTGAAAGGTATTTTTATACTGATTTCAGCACAGTGATTGTTTTTTCATTTTATGCATTAATTTTCGAAATATTTTTAACTAAGCATTTGAAAATGAAGTGGTGTTTTCATGGCACTTGTAGTGTCTTTTTTGTGAAAAATCGACATTTTGAGCTTCAAAACAACCATGACTGTGGCTTCCTTCCTCCAATCCACTGACATAGAAATCTTTAATCAAGATGTCGAACAAACAAAGCGTATTGCGAAGGAGCTCAATCTTGCTGAAACTAAATCTAAATTATCTTCGATATAATTTGCAGTATTTCCAATAACATGCGGTAACACTTGATCGATAGAAATATCCAAAAAGTCCAAATACGTCCATATCTCTAATCAGATTACCAGGTAAGAAAATCAAATCATTAATGCGATGCCACAGAAATATTCCAGTCCCAATTCGTGAAACGATTTCCGACTCAATTATGAAGTGTTTTCTCAGTTGGCTTCAATAATGTTTTCATTTTGTTGATTATTGAATTCATATCTTTTTCAAAAAAATGAGAATCGATAATTTTTTATTTATTACGAACAGATTATTAAGTTGGCTTACTGGTTCTTTGACATGTGAATTATTCTTAGTTTTGAATCGAGACTTGTATGTATTCTAATTCATTGTTCGACATGGTTTATTCAATTGCAGAGCGGGTGGAAATAATTTCACTTTTTTTGCAAACAATCAATGTGCGAATAGAACTGCAGAATTCTTCAATCAACGACATTTAGATAAACATGTTAATAGGAAGTATGTTTTGGAATTAGTGTCAAAGTTTCAAGGAACCGGGTCCGTGGCTAATAAAAAACGAAACATGGAAAGAAATGAAGCAGCTGAAGTAGCTGTTCTTGGACAGATTGCTCTGAATCCAATGACGAGTACGAGGCAGCTAGCACATGAATCTGGTTTTACACGAACTCGAATTGCAAATATTTTGAAGCATCATAAATTCCATCCTTACAAAATCCATCTTTCACACGCACTAAACGAAGATGATTTTGACCGTCGTGTTGAATTTTGTGATACAATGAGTGAAAGAGTAACTGCTAATCCCAATTATCTGTACAATGTTTGTTTCTCCGATGAGTGTTCGTTCTTTCTAAACGGCACAGTAAATCGACACAATTGTCGTTATTGGGCCGATGCTAATCCGAGATTGTTCCACGAAGTTTATACTCAACAACCAAAAAACTCAATGTTTGGGCTGGAATATTTGGTGACAACATTGTCGGCCCGTTCTTTTTACCTGGTAATCTTACTGACACATTGATCCAATTTTGACGGAAATTATTGAAAACAATGCTGGAAATTATGTGGAAGATCAGATTGTGTTTCAGCAGAATGGAGCTCCTCCACACTACGCCTTACCAGTTCGAGAATATCTGGATCAAAGATTTCCAAATCGGTGGATTGGAAGAAAGGGTCCCACTGAATGGCCAGCCAGATCGCCAGATCTGTCACCACTAGATTTCTTTCTTTGGGGCCACTTGAAGAGTAAAATTTACTCTACACAGCCCGATTCCATAGAAGATTTAAGAAGACGTATAGTGAACGAATGTCGTCAATGGTGTCGCTTATGGTGAACAATTTGAAAATTTAATTAATTGATGTGAGTTTTTGATAAATTATTTACTTTACTTTGAAAAGTCTTATTTCTTAGATCAATACTTCAAATCGTTCTGATACCGTACAGTTGGAGAATTATTTCAGTGAATAAAACAGCTAGTCGAACATCTGACCCTAGTATAGCCCAGTGGTAGATGTTTTGCAATTTCAAATACAAGTACGGAAATTTTGGTGTTTCGGAAGCACGAATGATTATTCGCAAAAAATTAATTTAAGTGATAAAATTAACTAACGCATGAATATTTCGAGAACTAATGCATAAAATGAAAAAACAATTAGTGTGCTGAAATCAGTATAAAAATACCTTTCAAATGAGGTATCACTCACCCATCTTCCCTATTCAAAAATTGGGGGTAGTAGCAAGGGTTTAAGCGCTATGCGTCCGTAACCTACATCTTAAGTTGTCCCCCTCGAAACAGAAATCGACCTGTCCGAGCATTTCTATCGAAAAAATTTATTTCGTCTGTAATCTCGTCTGTTTCGTTTTCAAATGGCCACCCTGTATATTCATTTGACTGAAATAACTGTTCTTCCAAATAATTTGAATATATGTGCATACAATTTTTTCATCATTCATTGTGAAAACTAATTGTTCTCCTGAATTCGCTACACTTAATGTACAATCAGAAATCCATTAACATACACCACCAGCCTAAATAGCCTCCAAATCACTCTGAAAATGAAAATATATCTATTTATTTCACGAAATAATATAAATATCTCGTTTTCATTCAAAAATTGAAAAACTGATCCCCAAGCGCCATTCAGGCTGGTGGCTAAATTTCGAACCTAGTAGACAAGTATATGTTTACAATAATCAGCGCCCTCAACGGTAGTTGGATTAGTTGCATTAAAAATTAAAAACAACAGACATGATATTCTCTGGATGAACTTTTGTTGTATTCTATCTCTTACGCCCCAAGGAATCTTTGCTGGATTAAGAAACAAGGAGACTGGAAAAATAGCTGAGAGGCTGATCCATGGTTCCCAGTTCCTCTCTGATGGGGAAGCGCATATGAGAGAACTGGAGCGATTGAAGAAGAAGTTTATTGTATTCTATAACCCCATAATGCGCATGAGTAAAATTTAGTTTTGTTTTAAGTTTTAAGGTTAGAACTTGGCATGTTTGAAATTAGTTTTATTTGATTTTAGTGTCGGGAAGAAATTGTAAAATGGTCCAAGATAAAGAAGAAAATTTTCCCAGAGGTGGTAAAGCTGTTATCACTTCAGTGAAACGCAAACCTAAGAATGATACGGTAAATATTCAATTCCACTCCTAGATAAATATTTTATTTTCTTGTGTTTCCTCATTTCACATGCGACATTCTTTTTCAGCTATTCGGAAATGAACCTAAAAAGCAAAAGAAAGCTAAGGTTGAGAAAAAGGTCAGTGTTGATGACAGTCAAATATCCTTGGCGAATATAGGGATGCTCACAAGACAGGTAATTATTTTCGAAAAGTTGCCCAATACAATTTTCTCACCTGTTCCTCAATCTTCAGACGATAACAGAAGGAATGAAGCTGTTGGCTTGTATCAAGAAAATCACAGAACATGCCTTAGAAGTAGAATTACCTGGATTGATTATTGGGAAAGTAATGATAGATTCAATATCTGATTCCCTCGTGAAAACCTTGAAAAAAGCTCTATCCGATTCTTCAAATATTACATCAGTAAGTGCATCAATGAAATCTTGCATATTTTATTCAATAAATGATTGTTTACAGGTGACAGACATATTAAAATCTTTTTTCCACTGCGGACAATATGTTCCTTTGAAAATAAAATCTATACAAATTTCTGAAGACAAAAGTGTCATACTTGGAAGTATATCTCCTAGAGACCTGAACAGTGATAGACGACATAATTCCTTCAGAAAGGGCGAATTGGTGTGGGCTTCTGTAGTATCCGAACAGGATCATGGATACCAACTCGACAGTGGCGTTGCAAATTGTAGAATATTTCTACCAACTCAGCATTTGGATGTAGGACAAAAACTAGGTGAATATTAATGATTTGATTTCTGAATTTAGATGAAATATTTCGTTAATTTTATTGAATCTGTTTTTTGTTTTATGTTTTAAACTTCGCGACACACTTCTTGTTTATTCCTCAGCTATGTAGCTTCACTTTATTTTGTGGAATTTGGAAGCGAAGGAATGCTCATTTTTCTTCAAAGGAAATATTTTTCTTATCATTCTTTCTTCAAAGTGGTGAGTAATTAATTTTCATTTCACATCTTCCCAGCATTTAATCATGTAGGTTTCTTTAGTTTATGGAATCTTGTTTTATGATTCTGAAAAATTGAGACATACTTTTTGTTTTTTTCTTTAGTTTAGTTTTTATTTTTAGTTTAATTTTTTCCTTCAGTGGGTTTATAAGTTTCAACCATCTTAAAACAAGATACTTTTCACTCAATAGAACAAATTCCATGAAATAAAAGACCTATATAATCAAATATTGGGTAGATCAAAAATCAAAGTTCATTACTCATCACTTTATTGAGATTCATCACATTGAAACTGCTCATCTCTAACATTTGTCCCTTTTACAGAATATTAAAAACAAAAATTTCGGAAAAAAATGTTTCCTTTGATGAAAAATGAACTTTATCTTTGCTTCTAGATTCCATAAAATAAAAAAAGGTACATAGCTAAGGAAAAAAAGGGTATCTAAAAGTGTCAACAACAAGATATTTTTCACAAAAAAAAAAATTTTCATGAAATAAAGAAATCTACACAATTTAATGTTAAGTATGTATTTGAAAAAAAAGTTAATTACTCTCCACTCTGATGAGATTCATTATATCAAAACTGCTCATTTCTAACAGTTGTCCCTTTCACACAATATTGAAAACAAAAATTTCGGAAAAAAATGTTTCCTTTGATGAAAAATGAACTTCAATTTTGCTTCTAGATTCCTTAAAATAAAAAAAACTACATAGCTCTGGAAAAAAAGGGTATCTGAAAGTTTCAAGCATGAAACAAGAAACTTTTCGCAAAAAAAAGAGATTTCATAAAATAAAGAAATCTACATAATTTAATGTTGAGCATTTGAAAAAAAAACTTTAATAATTTCCACTTTGATGAGATTCATCATATCAAAATTGCTCATTTCCAACATTTGTCCCTTTCACACAATGTTAAAAACAAATTGTTCAGCAAAAAATATTTAATTTGATGAAAAATAAACTTTATCATTGCTTCTAGATTCCATAGAACAAAAAAAAAAGCTACATAGCTAAGGAAAATGAGGGTGTCTGAAAGATTCAAGCATTAACAAGATATTTAAAAAAAAAACAGATTTCATAAAATAAAGAAATCTACATAATTTGATGTTGAGTATATAAAGAAAAAAAGTTAATTACACACCACTTTGATGAGATTCATCATATCGAAACATATCTCCAACATTTGTCCTTTTCACACAATATTGAAAACAAATATTTCCCTTGATGAAAAAATAAACTTTATCATTGCTTCTATAAAATAAAAAAAAGTTACATAGCTAAGGAAGAAAAGGGTGTCTGACAGTTTCAAGCATCAGGAAACAAGATACTTTTCACAAAAAACAGATTTCATAAAACGAAGGAATCTACATAATTTAATAAATTTCTCCGGTTTCACATTTATCATGATTAAAAAAAAATGAATTGATACTAAAATCATTGAATAGAGTTGAGACTTTTGAGATTATGAACAAAGTGAAAAATAACCCAATCACCAGGAGAGAAATCTTTAAAAACACTTGGAAACAATGTTGGGATAAATACCATTTATTTCCGGTTATACATATCAGGCTATAAACCCTGAATCTATGTCAACATGCATCACGAATTTGTACTGTTGGCGCTACTATGTACAGATTGCAAACTCTATTTAAAAAAAATTAAAATTCCTTCATATTTCACAACTCTTCTTTTATCATTTATTTTTAGATATTGGACAACCTGTTTGGTGTAAGGTGCTAAGGGTTGACAGCGATAATGCTGCGTCTACACTACGGGTGGGAATTAAAAGACAACACATTGATTCTATTTTGACTGATGATACCATCCCGTTGAATTTCATCTTACCTGGTACGAAAGTAGAAGTGTATGTTGAAAAGGTATGTTTTTTCTAATTTAATTATTGACCTTGATTTTCGAATTTATATAGGCTAATACACATTTCTTTTTTTTATTTGTCATTTGTCTGTCTTCATAACCTAACCTCACTTTATTTTCAGGTTCTGAAGAACGGAATAAGTTGCAAGTTTCTCGAAAATTTCAGCGGTTTCATACACGAATCTCAGTTGAGTCCTGTATTGAGAAGTTTGAACACTATAAAGGAATCTTCGGTGATGTGCGCATATGTTTTGTACGTGGAAAATATCCTCAAAATCACCCAGTTGAGCATGAGGGGACTGGATTCGACCTACGAGTTAGCTTTTGAAAGGGGCAACAAAGTATCTGCAGAGGTGAGTTTGTTTAGTAGCATTATGGTTTTATTGGAAGAGATTATTTGGGAGAACTCCTAAAAATCTTTTGCTTATTGTTTGTTATTCATGTATATGAGTATATGTTGATTTAGATTTGAAGTTGGTATGTTTATACTTAGCTTTTTGTGAGGCAATTCTTTTTCTTTTTAGTGCATCTCTGTTTCAGAATTTCTTTTTTGTAGTAGTTTTTTTTTTGTTAAATTTTTTTGTAAATCATCTGTTTCAACAATGTTCTGGGTATGACCGCCGTAAACGTAAAGAATTTTTTGTTTTTCATTTTATTCTTTTTCCTAAAATTATATTTTTACTTGCTAGCCTTAAATTTTTTCATGTATCTGTTTTTTATGAAGCACTATGAATTTTTCATTTCAAACCATTAATAATTCAAGTTTTGAATAGATTTTTTCCTATATTGAATATATCCTAGGATGACTTCCTTTCCTTCTTTGATTTTGATGATGGAGATATGTTTTTTTTTTAATTTTCGATATTTTCGCTCGAAAAATATCGTTATATATATAGATTTTTGAAATTGTATGAAGAAAGTCTATTGCAAAATATTATAGCACACTATGGTTCATTTGAAAAAATTTTTTTTTTCTAATTTCTGCAAAATTTGAGTCGGCACTGAAATTTCGATAGCACCGGCAGAAAGAACTGAAAAAACTGCCCTAAAGATGTTTTTATTTCAAGAGCATAGTCAACCAGTTTCATGTACTTTACTCTTGACCGTTGAACCATTTCAGACAAGTTCACATCTTGTTTTGCATGAGGTCGACTAATTCCAGGGTCCACCCTGGAAGATATATTTTGTTTATTCTAGGCATAATATTCCAATTTAAAACGATACTGATTGTAGATTGTAGGCCCATCGCGACCTGACTTTTATAACCTCGTATCGAAGAAGAGACAGGCTCGTGACTAATCTTGCGTAGATTCAATAATTTCTTGCTCAAATTCACATTCGTTCAACCTGCGGTAACTTTTGAAGTATCCATTGAAAAACTATACTGTAAAAAATATTTTTCGTCAGGAATAAATGCCGCAGATAACCGTCATATTCATTTTTGTATGAATTAATTTCATGCCAATCAGGAGCCCTCTTCAAACGGAATATCATTTTGAATTGAACTGAAAGTGTTAAAAATGGTTATCGTGGGTTGTCCTCAGCTGTTAGACATATGCCGTCTCGGACTTTTTTATAGAACTTTTTGAGCATTACAAAATTGTCTCTTACTATGCTTCTCTATCTCGTATAGTTTACCCTGCGTCGGCCGTAAAAGTATGAAACAACTGGGTTAATTCCGACTTTTTCAAGAAAACTTGATGTTTTTTCTCATTTCTTCGCGATTTGGAATGAACCCTACATCATAGTGAAAGTTTGATCTAAATCAGTCATGTGGTTTCTGAGTCCACAGAGGACAAACAAACACACAGACATTCACATTTATAATGTTAGTATAGAATAGTGACGTTGGTCTGTAAGAGATCTCAAAATTTATCAATCTATACAACATTTACTTTTGTTTCGATGAAGCAAGATTAGTAAGTTAACCAGAAAATAGAAAATGCAATATGCAATTGTTAAATTATGAGAAATAGAAAAAAAGGGTACGATGGAATAAATCCACTAATTTTTTGGTTTTGAGAAGAGCAGAAGGTTTGAGATCTTATAAGTTGAATCAGATAAATGAACTAGAGAATTTAGGCTCATAATGAGTAGATCATACCAATTGATTGATTTCGCCATTATTAAAGGAGACCGTCCAGGGTGAAACAAGCACAAGGGACTCTCAACCAGTTTCATGTATATTATACTTTATATAGTATATTATATAGTATATATATATTATATAGTATATTATATAGTATTATATAGTATATTATAGTATGTATATTATACTTTACGGATGAACCATTTCAGAGAAGTTCACATAGTGTTCTGCAGAGATGAACTAAATCCAGGGTTGACCCTGGAAGATATATTATGTTTAATCTAGGTTTATTATGCACTGTTGTGTTCATAGTTGAAATAATTCAGAGATCGTAAAGACATACTAATCTTCAATTATTCCAGGTTATAGGAAGAAACGAACTAGGAGTTTACTTCAAACTGAACAAGCAGGAAAAAGGTTGGATATCGAACAAACGTTTATTGAGTAACTGTGCAGAGAACTCAGACAGCCTGAGTTACATAAACGAGAAATATACAAAGGGCAGCAAACACCAGTGCGTAGTTCTCAGCTACAATAAAATGGACTGTGTATACATCTGTGGCATCGAAAAGGAGCTACTGAAAGAAAAGTATTTTTCGTTCAAAGACCTGAATGTTGGGGATTTAGTTGAGGGGACCGTACAAGAAATTAAAAAAAATGGTGTTGTACTCGGTGTTGGAAAAGTGAGAGGTTTTGTCCCGAATATCCATTTGACAGACGTCTCTTATTCGGAGTTCATCAAGAAGAAGTTTGTGGTGGGGAAGAAGGTCAAAGCTAGGTGAGTACCGATAGTTATAATAACTGACCAAGAAGGAGGTGTTTAGAGTTTGAATTTTTTTGTAATAGATAGACACGGCCTACTAAATCTAACAGGCTGGAAAGTTAGACGTTTCCGTTGTTACCATCGGGGTGACAAGTAGCACGAGTAGATAATATAGATATTATACGGATTCCTCCTGCAATTCGCACTGTATTCGAAATAATTTAGAATTTATTTCAATTCACAATGAAATAAAGAACTATATGGAGGAAAACAAAACAGAATTTCGTTTATCTGTGAATAATTTCTTAATATTTTTATCGCAAATAATCCAGAACTCATCACGAGGAGGTAGCTGTTGTATTGAGTTCCACAAGATAATAATCAGAATGGTAATTATTCTACTTTCTCAAGCAAATAAAAAAGGTGAATAAATATCAAAAGAGGAAAAAAATATATTATTTCACTATCGAAAATGATTACATTCTGACAGCTGATCTTTAAACCCAAAATAAATCCTATAAAACAGAAATTCAACAGGAATAAGCTCTGAATGAATAAAAAATATAAATTTGATCCTAAAAAAGCAAGGGGAAATATGTTTATTTAAATTTTTATATTTTCCTTATTTCATTTTTAATGTTTTCGTTCTTTTTAATTCATTACTGAAGCTGTGCTTCCCTAGCTTCCATGGTAAACACGCCTCTGAACAATGAAACAGAGAAAATAGATCTATCTCATGTGTTACTCTCAAATTTTTTCAAGTATTTGTTCTGGAGCACAATTATTTTTCATTTCAAACCTTAAAAAATTTAGGTTTGGGATAGATTGGTTCCTAAATTAAAAATATCCTTGGATGACCGTGATTTGTAGAGCTTTGAATCATGGACAGATACGGGATAAACAATCAATTAATCAATTATTTTATTATTATTTTTTTTTTTTTTTTGAAAGTAGCTTATATCCAGGGACAAATATCCATAAATTGTCTCACTACCTAAAACATAAATATTTTTTGGACTTTTCTGCATGTTCTCAATGAGGAATGTTCACAGGTATGCAAAATCGATCGAAACTTCGTCACAGTATAACCTATAAGTATATGAAATCACTAGTTTTTGTTTCAGTCGAAAAGACCTAGTAGTTCGGATTTTATAACCCCGTGAATATTCAATTCCTCGCGGCGATGTGACGTCATACTACATTCGCAAATCGCACTCCGTGAGACGAAAGGCCCTTATATTGGACCCGGCTACGTACTGAACCTCGCAAGTCGTTGGATGTAAAGTGACGTCACACGGATCCATCGAACTCATGTTTATAACTCGACATCTCGGGCGCTATTTGAAGTATTCAAATAATTTTTGGACACAATATTTTCATTTTCTACGGAGAATAGGAATACATATGTAGAAATTGAAAAATGTGAACATTCCTCATTATCTTGTTTTGAAACTTAGATGAATTCGAAATAGTCATAATCGAAATGAATACCATTTTCAATGCCCAGGCTCACAGATCTTTTATCATGAGATTGGAGAAATGATATTATAGGTCCTCCGGGCTTATTGACCGTGGTCTATTAGGAAATATTTCACCTAACGTTTCGCCCACAAATGCGGTAGGCATCTTCAGAGGATTCTTGGTCTGAGGTTATAACTTGACCGCTGAATTTCCAAAAGTGATGCTGGATTCGATCCGTTGGCCCAACTTATACCCTGATCATTGGCGGGAGAAGGTGGTGAGTTTGCGCGCTCGATGTTGATTGGTCCATCGTTCCCACTTCGTATTGGCTTGATTTTGGTCTTTTCCAATACCATGCGCTATGTTCCAAAGGTGTTTCTTCCCTTCTGTTCATATTGTTCTTATGTTTATATATCTCAATGGCTTCCATGTTCATTCTAGAATAGAAACTTTTGATGTTCGAAAAAACCTCTGCCTTTGAGGAAACAATATTGTGTCCATCTGTTAGAGCATGTGCCGCTAGTGCGGATTTTTCTGTCTGATTGAGTCAACAGCATCGTTCATGCTCCTTAATTCTCGTATTGATATTTCGCTTCGTTGTACCAATGTAGACTTTGCCGCAATCACAAGGTATCCTGTAAATACCGGGTTGAGAGAGTGGATCGATTTTGTTTTTGGTAGTTCTGATCAATTGGCCAAGTTTTTGAGTTGGCTTATAGACAGTCTCTATATTGTGCCTCTTCAGTATTCTTCCAATTCTATCGGTGACCTTGGGGATATATGGTAAGATAGCTCTTCCATTGGGGTGAGTTGTGACGTGTTATCACGTGGAAAGTTTTGGTCTTATTGCCCTCTGAATTTTCTTAGCATTATATCTGTTAGCGACGAATGCATGCTGTAGATGTTCAAGTTAATCCTCCAGAAATTCCGGCTCGTACAATCGTCGGGCTCTGTCTACGAGTGTTTTTATAACTCCTCGTTTCTGTTGGGGGAGATGATCGGACTGCTTGTGTAGGTACTTGTCAGTGTGGGTTGGTTTTCTATAAACCCAGTGTCCTAGCTTCCCATTAGGCTTTCTACTAACCAAGACTCCCAGAAAGGGTAGAGCACCATCCTTTTCAATTTCCATTGTGAATTGAATATTTGGGTGCCTACTGTTAAGATGGGATAGGAAAGCATCCAATTCTTCAAGTCCATGACTCCAAACGACAAAAGTATCATTCACATAACGTAGCCATGTGGATGGTTTCTTTGTTGCCGCTTCAATTGCACTTTGTTCGAATTTTTCCATGAAGAAATTTGCAATTGCAGAACTTAGAGGGTTTCCCATGGCGCAATCGTTTAGTTTCTCATAGAATTCGCCTTTCCACTGAAAATAGCTGAATGATAGGCACAGTTCGAAGAGCTCTTTTTATGTCATTCGGGAATAACTCAGACACGTAGTTGAGCGATTCCCGATGGGAACTAGTGTGAACAAAGACACAACATCAAAACTAACGAGTCGGTCATTCGGTTCGAACTGAATGTTTTGCAGTTTTTCTACAAACTGAGTAGAGTCCTTGACGTATTTCCCACATAAGGTCTCAACATGGTCATTAAAACTTTGGCTAAGTCGTATGTTAGTCGATAGTACTAACAAAGTCAGTTTTTTATGAAGATTTTGTCCTTGAGGTGTATGGAATACTAATGATGCCAAATAAGTCTGAAACCGGTATATGTCTCACCTCAGTGACAAAATCTAATATAATTTCTCCAACCTCATGATAAAAGATCTCTGAGCCTGGGAATTGAAATTGGTATTCATTTCGATGCTTACTATTTTGAATTCATCTATGTTTCAAAAATGTTTTCCGTGTGGTCTCTGTAAGGGCAAAGAATTTTTTGTTTTCGTTTTCATTCGTTTTCTTAGAAATTCTCAATTTTTAACTTCAACACATGATAAAAATACAAAAATAATTAGGCCATGTTGCGAATATTTTGCCATGGCCGCCCAGATTCCCCGATCTTTTGCCCATAGAGCATGTTTGGGACATCCTGGGTAAAAGACTGGGAAATTTACCCCTGCCTCCACAGACTCTGCCGTCTCTGAGCATGAGAAGTACAGGTACCACGGGACAGTATCCCTCTAGAAGAAATAGACCATCTTCTTGCATTAATGCCAAGACGTGTTGGGGAGTGTATGGATAACTGCTGTGGACAAAAACATTATTAACAAATCGAATGGAAAAAATTGTAAACCCTTTGTTTTTTGTTCTCCAAATTTTAATCATTTACTCCTTTCTATACTATACTTCTCACAACAATTAAAGGAACAGAAAAATTTTCCAAATTTTTTGGTGTTTTTCAACAGGCTGTATCTCAGTGAAAAATGGTCGTATGAGAAATAGAAAAATCAACTTCTGAAGCTTGAACACTCTAGTTTCTGAATTTATTGCTCAACAATTTTTCAGAGTACTGGCAGCCATGCAATCCTCGGATAAAGCACGAAGAAAAATTTTTTAAATTCTTCGAATTTTTATTTTGGCTCTACGAGCATGGAATTTTTTTTGAGCTAGACCCATGCAAAGCCCACATAGCCTGTTCATTCAGGTCTAATTTGTTTTTCACCACCCTCAGAAATGACCATTTTGAATGCAAAAGGACCCTTTTTCACTCAACTGCCGTTATCTCCGGAACTACTAGAGTACTATCAAACCGATAGCCGGTTTCTTTCTCTGTAGAAAAGTTCCTATAGAAATCGTTCATGTATAATCAAGAAAAAAAATTTTTTTCACCTGTAAGGGTAATGTGAAAAAAGAGCAAGAAAATGCCATTTTGCCATTTGTTGGTTAACGGACTGTATCTTAGTCAATATTGGAGGGAAAGCTAAGGTTATAAGAAAATTTTACAGCCTAATGTACCCCAAAGGCCCCCCTAAATCGGTAGATCGATCGGTGAAGCGGTTTTACTGGACAAATCGATTGAAATTTCGAAAGAATTAAGGGATCAAGGTTTTGTTCCTTAAACTTGAGCTAATCTTTTTGAAAATTATTAATTTGAGTTTTGCGTAATAAGTTAATTTTGTATTTTTTTAAGATCGAAAAAAAATTAAAGAAAAAATTTGGAAAGTTTGAATGAAAAACTATTTTCTCGTTTTCTGAAGATTAAAATTTTATTGATTGGTTTATCGCCAGAATCAGCGTACCCAAAGCATACCACGTGGAGGTTCTAATCTTCAGAAAACGAGAAAATAGTTTTTCATTCAAACATTCCACATTTTTTCTTTAATTTTTTTTTCGATCTTAAAAAAATAGAAAATTGACTTATAACGAAAAACTCAAATTCATAATTTTCAAAAAGATTAGCTCAAGTTTAAGGAACAAAACCTTGATCCCTTAATTCTTTCGAAATTTCAATCGATTGGTCCAGGAAAACCGCTTCACCGATCGATCTACCGATTTAGGGGGGCCTTTGGGGTACATTAATTAGGTTGTAAAATTTTCTTGTAACCTTAGCTTTCCCTCCAATATTGACTAAGATACAGTCCGTTAACCAACAAATGGCATTTTCTTGCTCTTTTTTCACATTACCGTTACAGGTGAACAAAAATTTTTTCTTAATTAAACATGAACGAAAAAGGGTCCTTTTGCATTCAAAATGGGATATCTAGAAGTCAAATGGTCATTTCCGAGGGTGATGAAAACCAAATCAGACCTGAATAAATAGACTATGCGGGCTTTGCATCGGTCTAGCTCAAAAAAATTTTCCATGCGCGTAGAAAAAAAATAAAAATTTGAAAAATAAAAAAAATAAATTTCTTCGTGCGTGCTTTATCCGAGGATTGCATGGCTGCCGGTACTCTGAGAAATTGTTGAGCAATAAATTCAGAAACTAGAGTCTTCAAGCTTCAAAAGTTGATTTTTCTATTTCTCATAGACCATTTTTCACTGAGATACAGCCTGTTGAAAAACACCAAAAATTTGAAACAAAAATTTTCTGTTCCTTTAATTGTTGCGAGAAGTGTATTTATGTTTTACATAAAAAAATTCAAATTTGAACAGCTCCTGTTGGGTGGTGCAGTTTCTTTGTTAGTAATGATGAGAGTGTTTAAAGTGATGTTTACTTGTCCTTCCTCTTCCAGAGTGTTCTCATCGAGCGAAAAGACTGTCATCTTCACGTTGAAGACATCTTTCGTCAAGGACGATAAGTATTTCGAGGACCTCGAATCAGTTCAAGTGAACGAAGTTTATCCCGCCCTTGTGCTTAGGGCTAAAATTCACGGGGTGGTGTTATCTTTCTATAATAATTTGGAAGGTTATCTTCCTTTCAAAGAGTACAACTTTCAGATCACCCAAGAATATAGGGAGAACCCCTCTTCGTTCTTTTACTCAGGTCAAGTGGTAAGTAAAAAATGTTTCAAAAGACTAACAAATCCACGACAGATAAAGATTCAAATGTTTGAATAAATTATCAAGAATTAGTAATAATTTGCGAACAGCGCCACCTACAGTTGATTTAACGAAACATCTCTCTTCTAAAATTATTATAGAAACGAAATCTTATAATGATAATAACACTTTATTTCCATATGATGTCAAAAATACGCTCCCCATCAATAAATTCCGGATAGGCAAAATTTTTGTCAAATTCAACACCCGGAATCTTTTTTTGTGGTGCTGCGATTTTGTTGAAATTTTCACCAGGTATAGTATTGGGTCTTGTAATATTAACCTGAAATTCACTTCGCAAAAATATCTATAGTTTATCTGTTATACAGGGAGAAACAAAAACTTGTTTTATACCCTCCAATTCTAAAGACCATGTGCTGAATATGAAGCGGAAAATTTGATATCATTAAGTTTTAATTTGAAGTGTGACTCTTTCTTAACAAAATGTTTTTCGATTTCCGTCACTATCTGCTTTTGAAAAAAAGGTACACATTTTCAAAGAAAGTGTTGCATTTTTTCAATTTTAATAACAATTTAAAACATTACAATACCTTATCGACTAGCAAACATAAACAAACATCTGAAAATGAATAGCATGTATTTCCACCTCGCTTTCTCATCACTTCTACCATACGACGTGGCATACTTTCAATGCATTTCCGAATTGCTTCTGGGGGAATATTTTCCCATTCTTCAAGAAGGGCTGTTCGTATGGCAAGGTGTTGCCGATTTCGAACATGTCTACCTAGCATATCCCATACAAATTCAATTGGATTTAAATCCGGACTCTGGCTGGCCACACCAATCGTTGAATATTCGCCTCTTCTGAGTATTGAGGCCTAGCATTGTCCTGCATTAACAGAAATTGTTGGGGAAAAATTCCCCCAAAAGAAATTCGGAACTGCATTGAAAGTATGCCACGTCGTATGGTAGAAGTGATGAGAAAGCGAGGTGGAAATACACGCTATTAATTTCCAGATGTTTGTTTATGTTTGCTAGTCGATAAGGTTTTAAATTGTTACGTTTTAAATTGTTATAAAAATTGAAAAAATGCAACACTTTCTTCGAAAATGTGTATCTTTTTTAAAAGCAGATACTGACGTAAATCAAAAAACATTTTGTTAAGAAAGGGTCACACTTCAAATTAAAACTTAATGATATCAAATTTTCCGCCTCAAATTCACCACAGGGTGTTCAGAAATGGAGGGTATTAAACTAGGTTTTGTTTCTCTCTGTATAACGGATAAACTACAGGTATTTTCGCAAAGTAAATTTCAGGTTAATATTACAAGACCCAATACTATACCTGGTGAAAATTTCAACAAAATCGGAGAACCACGAAAAAGGATACAGGGTGTTGAATTTGACAAAAATTTTGCCTGTCGGGAATTTATTGACGGGGAGTATACATTGTTGAAAAAGTCAAAAAGAAGGGTACAAAACAATTAGCCTAATCGAGAAATCCTGTTGTTTGAGGTTTCAAATTCAATCGTAAACTTATTCAACTCCTTCGTTCTAAAAAAAAAATGGGTTATGTTGGCCTATTGCTCTATTTCATACCTGAATGGGTATAAACAAGGATGGTAAGGTTACTATCCTTGAGTATCTGAAAATTCGTCTGCATTAGTGCAAACACGAGACATCTTGGACATTTCTAATGATTCTGAATGAATGTTAACGTCTGAAAATTATATAGAAAATTGAAAATTAATGGCTTTGCAGACGGAATTGAATTCTGGAAAAATGACCAGCCCGAGCAGGATTTGAACCTGCGACCCTCGAATTACTAGTCCAATGCACTAACCAACTGTGCTATCGGGAAGGCCGAAGGTTCCATCTGATCTTCGGTTGGTGACCCTCCCAGAATTCGATGTTAGTTTTGTTAGTTTAATTCTTTCACGCTCGTGAAGAATTCTTTGGGGAGTTAGGGTTGGAAGGGGAACTCATTCGCAATCGGTGGTCATCGATGATTCGATTTTTACCTTTCATCCGATGCGTCTTTCGCGATTTTCGCGATTTATCAGCAGGAGTCGGGTAGTTGAATCTACCGATCGACGAACACTGTTAATTAGCCAAGATGAATAAATTCTGAATTGACAGAATAACCTACATTAGGGTAAAATACCAATATTGACAGAGATTGGTTTCACAATGATGACCAATTTTCTGAGATGTTCTAAATTGTCCTGAAATTATCATGATTACTCGTAAAATACTGATAATGGTCGTTATTTCTTTTGGTTTAAATCTTATAGGTGTAACCTAACGTAACCAACATAATAAACAAGGATGGCAAGGTTAGTATCGTGATGGTCCTGAAAATTGGTCTGCATCAGTGCAAACACTATGTATTTTGACATCTTGGACATTTCTGAAGTACCAATATTGACATAACTTTGTTTCTTAATGATGATTAATTGTTCAAAATTGTCTTGAAATTATCATGGTTACACGTAAAATACTGATGATAGTCGCTATTTTTTTTTGTTTAAATCACATAGGTGTACCCTAACGTAGTCAACTTTAAAATAAACAAAGATATTAAGGTTAGTATCCTTAAGGATCTGAAAATACATCTCCATCAGTGCAAACACCATGCATTTTGACATCTCAGACATTTCTAATGATTTTGACACTGACAGAATAACCTACATTAGGATAAAGTACCCATATTGACATAGTTTGGTTTTGCAATGACCAATATTTCGGGATGTACTCAATTATCTTTAATATCATATTGTAATATTTTGTGTTGGAAAAATGAGAACAAAAATACTGCTCAACTGAAATAAGGGAGGTTGAGAAAGTTTCAATGTTTTCTATCGAAAAATACGCATATTTATTTTCAGATTAAACTTTTTTTCTCAACATTGTTAGTTTTTTATCATTTACAGATTAAAGTTCGAGTTGTCAAGGTGAAAACCGATAAAGTGATAGCTTCTTTAAAACTAGATGCCATTAAAAGCATCGCTTCTGAAGTAGGAAAGACTGTGAAAAGTATAGTCGAGAAAAAAGAAGAGAATGGTTTGACAGTGTTCATCAACAAGCTGAACATAGAAGGTTTCGTTCCAGTAGAACATTTGAGCATCGATTTATCTCTTTGCCGACCAATGTTAGGTAAGTGTTTCCTAATCAAACTTATTATTGTCTATACATATACCGGGTGGAAACCGTTTTGACCTGTCCAATACATGTTTATATTGTCTTACTGGACTAATATATTACTTAATATATTATTATTGTATTATTATTATAATAAACAGGCCATGTGACCTCTGCATTGGTCTAGCTCGATAAAAATTTCCTATGCGCGTTGAGCATACTAATAATTGGAATGATACAAAGAACGCTCTATTGTTACATTTTGGGGATCAACGTGATGAGAACTGTTTAAATCAGGATCTCGTTAATTTACGGCAAAATCCTGGTGAGTCTCCCCAAGATTTCTATGAAAGAGTAATGATGTTACTGAATACTATTTGCAATTATATTGACCTGAAATGTGAATTGAATTTAAGAGCCAGTAAAAGAGAATTTTTTACCAAACAAGCATTAAAAACATTTTTAGCTGGTCTTAAAGACCCATTAGGACCAATAATAAGAGCCATGAGACCAAACTCGCTAGCCCAAGCCCTTTAATTCATAATTGAAGAAGATAACATCAAACATTATCAGAAAGGCAACTCAATGCCTAATTTTACTAAGAAAAATACTTCTGTTAATGCTCAAAGAAATATTCAAACCTACGTACTACCACAAAGACAGAATGATTTTCAAAATCAATCATTTCAAAACCAACCATTTCCTAGTAGACCTATTACAATTCGCAGAAATCCCAATTATACTGAACCTAAATTTTCCAATAATTACCAAGTCTTTGGGAAACAAACTCAACCTAACCCGACTCCTATAAGCATATCAACCAACCAAACGAAAAGAAAATTTCAAAATATGAGCATATCGACAAATCAAACGAATCATCAAAGGAATTCCAGACCATTCCATACCTTCAATAGAAGACCCGACTTCGTAAGCGAAGAATTATTCAATACTGAACATTATGAAGATGAAACTTCTGGAAATCAATTACTAGAATACACAGAACAAAATTACCCCGATGAATACCCAAATAATGATGGGGACAATTTTAATGATAACGAAAATTTTCAAATAAGCCCTATAATAGAACCCAACTCGTAGAATCTTACCCATTTTGCGAAAACGATTATGAAATTTTCACTCTAGAAACAGAAACCTACGAAAAAACACCTGAAATAGAAAAATACATCAGAACATCCCACATGAATGAAGAAGAAAAACACCATATATTAAAATTATGTAAAAACTTTTCCGATATATTTTTATTAGAAAATCAACCATTGTCCTTCTCGAATCTAGTAAAACATTCTATCAAAACGAAAAATGATGTCCCAGTTTATAGTCCACTGAAATTAGACTTTTGCTTCGGACCAATTCATACAAAAGCAAATGAAGGCTTTTCGGGTAGGTCTCGGTGTCCCAAATGATATCCCAAAAGTCCCCTAGGCGGGAGTGACCGCATAAAATTTGGCAACGCTGTAAAGGGCTAAAATCCTGCCCCAATGTGATTTTCGTGAATATCTCGGTCCCTATGGAACTTACGACAAAAAATACATCAGTGCAAATAGAAAAGCTGACGAAATTTCCTAGAAGAAAGGTTCTGGGTCGTTTTTTGATATAACCAATGGTTTCGTTCCAATCTTGCCTTCAATTTGAACGTATGTGATATTATGGATAATGGAGGTACACTATTCCACACCACCTTTGAGGATGACTAGAGGGTTCGTTTTTCTCGATGTTGTATCCCCTAATAGGCCTAATCCACGCCTTTTTTAATTTTTGGAAAGGCGTTCGAAAGCTAATTTTCTTCTCCTTCGTCTTCTCCTTGCTATGGATGCATGTATATTTTCTTCGATGACATCCGTGGAGTCAATCTCAGAGTTTCGGATTACTGCATCGGTCACATTTTTTTTTTCTGAGGAATTTTCAATGGTTCGGCATTCAGGCAGGATTTTCCATGACAATTGCCACAAACCGGTGAGCAACGAAGTCTCAAACTCCGACGGCCACACATTGATCCACAAACTTTCGTACAGTTGCAAAAAACATTTTTGAAAGACAATCAGGCGCAGGAAGTTGGGATGTCGTTTTTGGTTACAATATATTGTCTTTCAATATGCATCCCCACTCCTCAGTATTCAAATGGTAACCCAGCCATTGTTGTACTTGATAGTACACCCGAAACAGATGTTCACAGATGTTGTTGTGCTGCGTCAATGGTTGGAGGTAAAAGAGTCAATCTCACTGGTCTGCTTCTGCTCATAGCTCTAATCAGGTGAGAATACCGGTATTTATTGATGCGGCAACGAGGCTGACGAGGAGAAAGAGAAAATAGCAAAAAAGGACAAGCGTAAAATAATTTGTCATGTTTCAACCCTCATTTTCAAAGAAAATATATATCACTTGCCGGAGATGATTGGGCAAAATCTTTTAGAAACCGTGTAACGTTTGACACAGATATGGTTGCAGCTGAAGCTAAATATCATCAAATTTGTTCAAACAAATTTAACTTGCCAGTCTCCGAGAAAATGAAGGTTGGTCATCCTGCGTATGAAAACGCATGAAGGACATTTTTTCTTTCATTGAAAATCATGAGACTCTCAGTTTGAATTGACTGGATGGAAAGCAATACTGACAGAAAAATACCTGATTGACAAGAAAATTAAGAGAAAACCCGAAGAGAAGTATGGAACCCGTATTGTTATCACCTCAGAGGAAGACAGGATATCTTGAATCAAGAAAAGATTCTGAGGCAAAATTATCGGTACTTTCTGCAGCACCAAGCGACACAACATCTGCTCTGTTCAATAAATGAAAGACCGCGGCTTTGAAAATGGTTAAGGGACGGCAGGACTTGAAAGATGCAGCTGAAATCTTCAACAAAAATAATACTGCTGATAACCTTTAAGCGGACTGAAGTTTTTCCTCTTAATCAATGTTGCCCCCATTAAATAACTCTCCATAAATCACTACCGATAATCTTCCTTGATTAACGCTGTTAGTAGAAGCAGACCAGTGAGACTGAATCTTTTACCTCCAACTCTTGACGCAGCAAAATAACATCTGTGAAACATCTGTTCGCAGTGTAATATCAAGTACAACATGGCTTGGTAACAATTTGAATCCTGAGGAGTGGAGGTGGATGTTAAAAGACAATATATTGTAACAAAAAATGACATCCCAACTTCCTGCGCCTGATTGTCTTTCAAAAATGATATTTTGCAAACTGTACGAAAGGTTGTGGACCAATGTGTGGCCGTCGGAGTTTGAGACTTCGTTGCTCACGGTTTGTAGCAATTACCATGGAAAATCCTGCCTGAATGCCGAACCCATTTGAAGTTTCCTGAGAAAAATGAAATGTGACCGAAGCAGAAATCCGAAACTCGTAGATCGACTCCACGGATGTCATCGAGGAAATATTACATGCATTCATAGAAGGAAAAGACGAAGGAGGAGAAAATTTGCGTTCGAACGTCTTTTCAAAAACAAAAAAAAGTCGTGGATTAGGCCTATTAGGAGATACAACTTTGAGAAAAACGCACCCTGTAGTCATCCTCAAAGGTGTTGTGGAATAGAGTACCTCCATTATCCAGAATATCGCATACGTTCAAATTGAAGACGAGATTGTGACGAAACCGTTGGTTATATCAAAAAACGACCCAAAACCTTTTTTTCTAGGAAATTTCATCAGATTTTCTTTTTGCTTTGATGTATTTTTGTCGTAAGTTTGATAGGGACCGAGATATATACGAAAAATCACATTGGGGCAGGATTTTAGCCCTTTACAGCGTTGCCAAATTTTATGCGGTCACTCCCGCCTAGGGGACTTTTGGGATATCATTTGGGACACCGAGACCTACCCGAAAAGCCTTCATTTGCTTTTGTATGAATTGGTCCGAAGTTTGGGCCTATTTCGAACCTAAATGCAGTGGACTATTTATACTAAATCATACAGGTATCCGTTTGTCCATAAGGAAGAAGTGAAAAAGCAGATTAATTCCATGTTAAATCAAGGAACTATTAGACCGAGTGAGTCTCCTTGGTCCTCTCCGATATGGATTGTACCGAAGAAATCAGACACATCTGGCAAGAAAAGGTGGAGAATTGTCGTAGATTTTCGAAAGTTAAACGAAAAAACTATTGACGATAAGTATCCACTTCCAAACATCACTGATGTTTTGGACAAATTGGGGAAATGCCAATATTTTTCAACTATAGATCTGGCAAGTGGATTCCATCAAATCGAAATGAATCCACAGGACATACCCAAAACTGCCATCGCGGTGGAAAATGGACACTACGAATTCGTCAGAATGCCATTTGGACTCAAAAACGCCCATTCTACCTTTCAAAGGGTAATGGACAATATGTTAAGGGGATTACAAAATGAAATTTGTTTAGTGTATCTGGACGACATCATTGTTTTCTCAACATCTCTTCAAGAACATTTGGTGAACCTCAAAAAAGTATTCGAACGACTTAGAGCATCAAATTTTAAAATTCAAATTGATAAATCAGAATTTTTGAAAAAAGAAGTTGCTTACCTAGGGCACATATTGACGCCCGAGGGAGTGAAGCCGAACCAAGAAAAAATAATCGCCATAAAAAAAATATCCGATACCAAAAACAACGAAAGAAATAAAGGGATTTTTAGGACTTTTAGGCTATTATAGAAAATTCATCAAAGACTTCGCTAAGATTACAAAACCATTGACAGCTTGTCTAAAGAAAGGTGCCAAAATTGAACACACACCAGCTTTCATCAAATGTTTCGAATATTGCAAAAATTTATTAACAAATGAACCCATCTTGCAATACCCTGATTTTTCCAAAGAATTTATTCTCACAACCGATGCTAGCAACTTTGCCATTGGAGCTGTTCTATCGCAAGGAAAAATCGAAGCGATAAACCCATCTGCTATGCATCTCGCACCCTAAACGAAAATGAACAAAATTATAGTGTCATCGAACGCGAACTCTTGTCATTAGTAAATTTCACTAAATATTTTAGACCTTATTTATTTGGCAGAAAATTTAAAGTCGTTACAGACCATAAGCCTTTAGAATGGATTATGTCCCTTAAGGAAACTAATAGCCGCCTTTTGAGGTGAAGACTCAAACTTCGACTACGATTTCGAGGTCGTTTACAAGAAAGGTTCCAAAAACACAAATGCTGACGCACTTTCCAGGATAGAAATTCATAATAAAGAACTTTTCGACTATATGGAGAAATTCAATGAGGGATTTTCAAAAGCAAATTCAAATAACGATAATGTATCAATGGTTGTCAATCTTGATGAACAAAATGATCCACTCACAGAAATAAATTTATCTTTCGAGGAATTCCTAAAACTCTTTGATGCAAATAAAATAAAGTATTCTCCTAACATTCTTGAAAGGGAAGGTGATTTATTCGATTCTCATGAAATTTATGCTTTTGCCCATTGCGTATCCGAAGACCTAAAAATGAATAAAGGTATTGCTCTTACATTTAAAGAAAAGTTTGGTGAGGTACATGAACTTCATTCCCAAAATAAAAAAGTGTGCGAAGTGGCGAAAATTAAAAATAACAACCGTAATATTTTTATCTGATTACTAAAGAACTCTATTATCTTAAAACAAAATATGAAGACGTGTTCAAATCACTTTCGAATCTGAAAATTTTATGTGAACGAAATAACGAGAAGCATTTGGCTATGCCGAAAATCTCTTCCGGTTTAGATAAACTTGAATGGCCCAAAATTCTTAACATGATTCATTACATTTTCGCAAATTCTGAAATAAACATTGTCATTTATCATCTGCCTTCAGAAAATCCACTTGATACACCAGAAGTTACGGAAGAAAATGAATCCGAAGGAAACACTGTTCATTCTAATTACGAAAATCCCATACAAGAAATTCCAATTTCAGAAAAGGCCTTAAACACTTTTGATAACCAAATCATATTTGATTTCGTATACCATTCTCCAACAGAAGTACAAACGACAGGATATTTTTCAAAACAATTCCAAAAAATCTCTTATACAGTTTTTAACCTAAGAATAACATGTACTACTTTATTCAATTCAAAAATTTAATTGATCAAATGGGCATATCCACCAATATAATATCACAAATTATCAGTGACGTCGAAATTGCTATGAGCTTCTCAAAACTTGGTGTTCTTCATCATAGTATAGTGAAGTATTCTAAATTAAAATCAATTGTTTCCAAAGTCTCCAGTCAATATTCAGAAAAACATTTAATTTTTACAAACGAAAACGAATTTCGAAATTATTACGAATTAATCAAGGTTGATGCATACTACGTGAATCTTAGAATAGTTTTTATTTTGCATTTTCCGCTTATTCATGCAGCATCATTTCTCTCATACCACTTGTACTCTATCCCTACTGAAAACAACACTATTATAATCCCTCCCAATACCTATCTGACAATAAACGAGAATAAATATCAATACACCGCATCACCTTGTATAAGTGTTCATCCACATTACTACTGCGAGGAGAACAAGTTGATGGATGGAAGGAACCCTGAATAAAGACTGCCTATTCTATTCGACATATTACAACTCAAAAATCAATCGAAACTTGCCAACATCACACTGTGGAAGCAACTGCCAACTTCGTTCAACCATTGATGATTCCAAGTACATTGTGGTAGTACCAAGCAGTTTGAAAATCCGAATGACATGCCAGAGAAACGATTATACAACACTCAAGGGGAAATTTTCTCATCAGTTTACCCAGAGGATGCCAGTTCGAAACAAAAAAAGAAAAATTCTTGAACACTAAAGATATCATTAACAGGACACGGACAATTCCTGAAAGATAAAATTAGAGAATATTCCGCTGGACTCCCTACATGAGATCAAACAGAAACAAAAAGAAATGAAACCTCTGATTCACCCACAGTACGAGGCGAAAGTACATGGAAATGTAATTGGAGTTCTTTACATTGTGATGATAGCTGCAGGATGTTACCTTATAATCAAGAAATTGTTCAAATTCAATTGAAAAATAAAAGAACACAAGACTACGTTCACAATATTTAATAAATTAAACATCTAACAAGTCGAGATGTTTCGGGTTTTATCCCATTCTCAAGACTGAAAAGTAAACGCACAAGTCAAAGAAATAAACATCAAACAACAGATGTTAAAACGGAGATAAGCGGAAATCTAATTGATCGTTCACAATTGGTTGTTTATATTTTGAAGCAGAAGATATTTCCAAAATTTCTAAAAGATCTAGGCGTCTGCTTTTTTTTCCTCTTCATGCAATATTCTTGTTTTATTAAATCTATGAAATGGTACAAGATACAATGAGTTACATGATCAGAAAAAACCAGTTGTCAATTTGTTTTGAAGAATTGACTTTCTATGTTCATCAACCCTTATCTTAAGAGAACGACCAGTCTGACCTATGTAGAAAGCTGGGCATTCGTCACAAAAAATTTTATAGACACCACTTTTTTCAAAAGTTGTTAAACTATCCTTTCCATTATAAAACATTGATTTTAAGTTTTTCTTGTTGGTACATACAATGTCAATTTTATTCCGTCTTAATCTACTACAAATATTGTCGCTTATTTGTGGATATAGTTTATATAAGCAAATTTATCAATACAGTTATTAATTTCGGTGGGGTATATACTTGATAAAAGTTTTTTATATTGTTTTTTGTCAATTAATTTATCTATTATATTGGGAAGAGAACCATTGTTTAATGCCAATGTCCTTAACACTTCCACTTCTTTTTCGAAATTAGCTGTTGAAAGTGGTATTGATATTAGACGGTGTACCAGGGAATGAAAGCTGACATTTTTATTTTATATGGATGTGAACTACTATTATGGATGAGGATGTCTGAAAAAGTAGGTTTTCTATACACATCAAATTCCAAATGATCTTCTACTATTTTTATCTGTATATCCAAAAAGTTTAACTACCTATTTTCATTTTCCATTTCCAATGTGAACTGAACCGACACATACAAAGAGTTAATCAGTTGGAAAAACAATTCAAGCTCGAAATCTGAGCCAGTCCAAAATACAAAACACGTCATCTACATATCGTCTCCAGTATAGTACATATTCAGTCACACTGTTATTAACTGACGAGAATATTTTCTTTTCCAAATTTGTCATGAATACTTCGCTTAAAAGAGGAGATAAAGGAGAACCCATTGGTAGACCATCCAACTGTTGATAGAATTTTCCATTGAACTTGAAATAACTCTGTTCAAGACACACTTGTAAAAGTTTATTTGTTTCATCTATCAATTCTGCACTGAGGGAAAAATTATTATGAAGCTGTTCGTTGATTAAATTTTTAACTTCTATATTAGGTATTGATGGGAATAAATTTACCACATCGAATGAAATTAACCTAGCATTCGGAGGGATTTTTAGTGACTTCAATTCATCTCTAAGTTGGATTGTGTTTTTGATGGAGTAAATTGGTTCATGTTGAATCATTTTTGGTAAAATCGAATTCAGATATCTACAGAGTTTTGAAGCTGGTGCATGCGTATAAGAAACGATGGGTCTCATAGGACAATTCTCTTTATGGATTTTAGGTAAGCATATAATTGCGGTATTCTTGGATTCATTATCGTCAAAGGAAAAGTTATTTCAGATAATACGTTTGGGCAATTTTTGATATATTTTTTGAGTGAATTTTGGAATTTCGATGTTGGGTCAACTTTCAGTTCTAGGAAGTTATTAGAGCTCAACAATAATTCTGTTTTTTGTAAATAATCAGTCCTTGTTCAAAATTGTAACTGTATTGCCTTTGTCAGCTTTTGTAATTATCAGATCATTCTCAGAGGCATTCTTCTTGACTTGTTTCAAAACTGCAATTTCGTTTTTTATCCTGTCTGATTCAAGCATTGGATATCATTCTCGCACAAACAGATTTTTCAAAGTTTTGTATCTCAGGAGATTCGATCTTATTTAAAGCTAATTCTACATACTATTAACTGCTAAATGTTTTGAGGTCCTTATTATTAAACATATTCGGACAGTGTTTCAAACCTTTTTCCAATAATCTCAATTCAGCTTCTTCGAAATGTACTTCTGTAAAATTCTTCACTTTTTCATAAAACTTCACTGCACTTTCACTGGCGCGCATCGAAAGATTAGGCCTGAATTTATCCCTACAATGCATAAGAGATTCGAGTTTCTAAGTTGATTTTTATATTGTTCATGTCCCAAATTCCTCACTTCTTCTCTAATGATGAAATCCAAGTGATCGAACTCCGCAGGGCTGGTTCGGAAAGACAATTCACTATGAATCACCTTTAGGTGAAGTTTATTGTTATCTCTGATCCTGTACCACTCTTCATCTCCGAACTGATCCAAGTTTTTATTGCTGTATTTACTGCAGATTTCGCCTGTGGGGAACTATGTCTACAGCAAATTTTCATGTATTTAATTTATTAAATAGTGTGAACGTAGTCTTGTGTTCTTTTATTTTTCAATTGACCAAAGATGTTTCACCAAGTGTTGAGCGAGGAATCAATTTTGTTCAAATTCCTTATGATCAAGAAGAAATCTACAAAAATGAATTGGAAGAAGCCAAGCCGTCACAAGAAGCCTTTTTCACGCCCTAAAAGAAATTTCTACGGATGGAGGAGTTAGATACCGTCAATTCACGGAATCCCGCACGTGTGGCTGCTTTCCCGTGGAATCCACATCGTCAGCACTTTTTATTCCCAGTATAAATGTTTTCACTTAGAATATTTCATTCAGTCTTGACATAGCTTTGTAATCGTCGTGTTGAACCCTTGTATTTTTGAAATAAAGTCCTTTTTAAAAAATCGCTTTCGCACCCTGATTTCATAATTCGAGCAGTCAATCAGCTGATCATAGAGCTGTACTTGCAGGAGTGGCGGCGTGGCGCTGCGAGACGTAACCATAGGCGTAGATGCAGATGAGGTCTGAGGGGTGCAATGCTCAATTTCCAACAGATAATCTTCGTCTAATAATAAATAATTTTTATGATGGATTCATTACAATTGGAAACAGACACGTTAGTTGGGTTAGTTGAACAGACGTTCGGGGTGTATCAGTGATATACCCCGGGCGAACTGAACCTCGCCCATTAATATTACTGTAATAACTTATAATATTTTCTTCTTCAATAAAGGCCTTTATTATTATTATTATTATTACATGACAACTTTGAAGTAATGAATTGGTTGAGGCTTTCGCGGCTATCGTTCAATGTGACATGTTCTTTCGAGCATTTAGGCCGTCGTCGTAGATTAGTTCTCGACGTTTCGCCAGTTCGAGTGTCTGGCATCTTCAAGAGTTATATTTCAGGAGATGTTCCCACTGGACTGAACTGCCTGTGTGTGACGGGGACGCAGATTGTACTTCCTTATATAACCTCGGTCGGGGGGCGTGGCTGCGCTTGACCGGTCTCGTCCCGATAACGAACGCGCGCCGGTGTCCGACCGGTTCACGACCGGTTCCCGATCTTCATTCATTTCATGAACCCGGTTATTATTATAGGGAAGTGGTTTTGTGTTTTTGAGTACTGGCACCCATGTTCTATTGATTTTCAAAGATTCCTCCGATTTATTGAAATTCGTTGGGTGTTTATGAATTTCGATTGCTTCCCTGTAGAGCCTAGGGTAGTATGCGGTAGTGGTGCACAACACTTGGGTTTTGTCGAATTCTATTGCATGATTCGTGTTGTTCAGTATTTGAAGTAGTTGAAATTGTGGAACTAACATTTTCTAGACGAATAAATGAAAGACATTCATATTTCGATGAATTGGATGAGCTTTTTTTTTCCAAACGTTCCGTTAGAAAAAACAGACTGTCTTGCATTTATTGGCATTAATAGAAAACCGACTAGAATATCCTTTGTCTTTAAACATTCCTTCAATGAATAATAAATTTTTCATGTGTAGAGAGAGTTTTTTCGAATCAGGTTCGGCCAACCAAGCGATGATTTTCCGCAATTTCGGATGTTCGAAGATCGCTACAAATCATTTACAAGGGAAATCATCTCCTATATATAAACCAACAAAATTGTAATTTCACGAAGTCAATCTAACGTTGACTGATGCATGAAATCGTCAAAATGTCAGTAAAGTTAGGTTAAGGAAATGCAACTATCATCTGTAGCCTACCAGCCAATTAAATGGCTTTATCGAATTAGGGTGAAGTTTCAAAATATGAAAAACTGAAATATCTAAAGATAGAAATATATTTGAGGGTCCCTTACTTGAGATTCTGTTGAGTGACAGTCATGTAATCATTTTGAGGGAAACTGGTGCAAAGGGCCCTTATTGCCTCGATTAAGCCACTCTTACGATCCCATTCCAAATGTAAAAAATCGTGTAAATTCAATACTTCCGTACCCAAATTCGTATTTCTAAACATGTCATATCTCACGATATATTCTTTAGAGAACTATGCTGTAAAGATCCTCGGAAGTAAGACATATGCCGACGTGGCCTTTTTTTAAAACTTTTCGAGCACTACAAAATTGTCCTTGATCATGTCCCTCGAAAATCAGCCAAATTCAACACTTCCATTTTTTTTTTATCTTACCGAACCTTTTTTATCTGCAGAATCTGATGTGGAGGGAACTGATGGAGACGACCAGGCGGATATCGATAACGGAAAAGGAAGCGGGGAGGAGTTACGACAATTCAAGGATCAGGATCAAATAAACTGTCCACTTGCCGTTTTACCATCAATTTCTAACTTCTTCAATGCCGAAATACCGAACAGAAAGGAGGATTCTTCTTCTGAAGATGAGGTGAGTGGGTGCATATTTTGAAAAAGAGACATCTGGTGGCGACTTTTGGCGTAAATGTGTGTGAAACATTGAAACAATGATACCGATGCCACACGAGTCTTATCTTCTTGCCATTGCACTTAGTGATAATTCAATATTTATCTACGTGAAACGGAAAAATTTGCTTGAAAAAACCAAGATATTGACTTAATGCACAAAATAACAACTTTCTGCTTTCTAAATCGACTGGTTGCCCACTCAATTTCGATTCAGAACACGAGGAATGAAAATCTAATCGAACCGCGTTGTCAACTTGACAACTTACTTGTCTTTTTTAACTTATTTATATTATTTGTAATGATTGAATAATTTGTTTCAGGAGCACAATGCGAAGAAAACTAAGAAGATGTCTGCTGCCGAAAAGAAGAAAACTCAAACAAAACTACAGATACGAAGAATGTAGAAGTAGCGGATCCAACACAAGAAGTCGAGAGCACCGAACGCTACGAACAGCTTCTCATGAATAACCCTAATTCGTCTACTTTGTGGTTGAAATATATCGCTTTTTGTCTGGCGGTGAGTTAATTTATACATAAAAATTCTTAGGGCCGGTTTCACAAAACATTGATTGCACCGTCAAATTGATTAGAGCTACGAGATTCGTTTAAATTTCACGATTGATTCGATTGGTTCAAATTTACGTAAGATTTTTTGATCGCACAATCAAAGTTTTGTGAAACCCACCTTTAGACATACATATCCGAAATACTTAATTTCCAAGTTATACATCTCTATCTATTTTTCAAACGTAGAACAATAGGCCCATTTGCACCAATTTCTCTTGAAATGATTCCTTAACTGAGAGTCTCTTAAAGTTGATGGTCGCCTAAATTTATTGACAGTTGCATGACTGTCAGATGATAGTTGTCATTTCCTTAACCTAACTTTACTGTCATTTTGACGATTTCATGCATCAGTCAACATTAGATTGGCTTGTTGAAATTACAATGTTTTTCGTTTATGTATCTTCGAACATCTGAAGTTGCAAACAATCATCGCTTGGTTGGCCAAACCTGATTCGAAAAAACTCTCTCCACCCAGAGAAATTTATTATTCACTGGAGGAATTAAAGACAAAGGATATTCTAGTCGGTTTTCTATTAAATCCAATAAGTGCAAGACAGTCTGTTTTTCCTAACGGAACGTTTGGAAAAAAGACAGCTCATCCAATTCATTGTAATATGAACGTCTTTAATATATTCGCCTAGGAAATCCTAGTTCCGCAATTTCAACTACGTCAAAGTCGTCATGTAACGCGTCTGTTTCCAATAATTGTAATGAATCCATCATCAAAACTATTTATTATTAGACGAAGTTAATAGAAAACAACAAATGTTCTGCAGTCAGTTTATGTGTTTGACAGATTATTTTAGGTTAGAATACCGTCATTACAGGAGCACTCAAATTTTAGGTTAGTTAGACTTGAAAATGTCATTTGAACAGCTTGTGCAACGTAATTTAAGTTAAGGGTTAATTTTAAGGGAAACTTAACACTATGTAGGTTTGGAGCAAAATTAGTTTTGAGGTTTTTGTCATCCTCGTTCCACATCGGCGATTGACCATGGTTTAAAATGGCCCTTTATATTCCTTTTCCAGACACTTGACTTCGAAAAGGCAAGGAGCATAGGCAGAAGAGCATTGGCGTCCATAAGCATGACTTGCGAAGATGACAAATTCAACATCTGGATGACTTTACTGAACATAGAGAACCTCTATGGATCAAGGGTAATTTGATGTTTTTATATCTGTCAATAAATTAACTTTAGTATCCGGATAATATCACATGTCTGTATGTTTGTGTTTGTTTGTCTTCTATGGACTCAGGAACCAGATTACCGATTTTGATAAAACTTTCAGCATAATAGAGTGTTATCGAAACATAAATACAGGGCTCACTTTTTCAAAGGATTTTGTAATAAAAAAAACCCCTAGCGTTAGTCGGATATTTGAGCTATTACAACGATTTATTACTTGACAACTTTATATATGACCTTTCCCTTACTTTGACAGTTGTGAGAAGCTGTTTAACCTAGAAGATTGCGAGAACTGTCAATATAAAGGATCTTTTATTTAAATACGGATGTCATTTATTTATGTTAAGTACAGGAGGCCTGTATTTTATTACAGGCCACCTTAAAATATTTTGCAAATTTCTGATCATATGGCCATACTCTTACTCTACTCTCTGAGTAGGTTTGTGAACGCAGCCCAGGCTTTTTTTGACGGTTTGACCAATAAGAGAATTGTCTATGCGCAAACTCGACAATTTTGGTTGTTTACCTCGCTCTATCTTATATTTGAATAGACTATAGGCCGTCGTCGTTCATTTATTCTCGAAGTTTCGCCAGTTTAAGCATCAGACCACTTCAGGAGTTATTCTCGCCGAATTGAGCCAACCGAGTATAACTATAAGATTTGTTTCATGTTCCAGGAGTCTTTCGAAAGCGTCTTCGAAGAGGCCGTAAAGTATAACGACGCCTTCAAGGTGTACATGAGGGTGACCGCCCTCCTTTTTGAGAGTGGCAAACTCGTGGAGTTGAAGGAGAAAATGAATATAATGAAGGCGAAGTTCAAGAAAGAGGCTGATATGTGGGTCCAAGTTGCCAAGATCTATTATCTTATTGGTAACCTCACGGAGGCCAGAAATGTAAAAAACCTTTCCCTGAAGTCCATTCTTGTAAAGAAAGAACGTAAGTAAACTTTGAGCCATCTTTGTATTCTTCAATCTCTGGAAGCCTTGTCAAATTCGCAAACAGACTGAAAGTGACATTAAGAGAGTCTTCCGGGCTTATTGGCCGTGGTCTATTAGGAATTATTTCACCTAACGTTTCGCCCACAACTGCGGTAGGCATCTTCAGAGGATTCTTGGTCTGAGGTTGTAAGTCGACCGCTGAATTTCCGAAAGTGATGCTGGATTCGATCCGTTGGCCCAACTTATACTCTGATCATTGCAGGAGAAGGTTGTGGGTTTACGCGCGCGATGTTGATTGGTCCATCGCTCCCACTTCGTATTGGCTTGATTTTGGTCTTTTCCAACACCGGCAACCATGCGCTATGTACAAAAAGAGTTTCTTTCCTTCTGTTCATGTTGTTCTTATGTTTATATATCTCAATGGCTTCCATGTTCATCCAAGGATAGAAACTTTTGATGTTCGAAATAGCCTCTGCCGTTCGTTAACTAATCAATGGTCAGTTTTGTACGTTAATGAACTAATCAATGTTGAACCTTCATTAACTAATCAATGATTAACGACGTTGATTAACTAGTCAATGCTCACTTTTGAACGTTGTTTGAGCAATAATTGTTTAATTTTAAACGTTCATCAACAAATCAATGTTTAGTTTTGAAAATTGATTAACTGATCAATGTTCAGTTTCGAACGTTGATCAACTTATGAACGATTGAACATTTGTTTAACTGACATTAAGACATGCGTCATGTTCCAAAGGAGTTTCTTCCCTTCTGTTCATGTTGTTCTCATGTTCATATATCTCAATGGCTTCCATGTTCATCCTAGGATAGAAACTTTTGATGTTCGAAATAGTCTCTACCTTTGAGAAAACAATATTTTGTAAATCTGTTAGAGCATGTTCCACTAGTGCGGATTTTTCTGTCTGATTGAGTCGACATCGTTCATGCTCCTTAATTCTCGTTTTGATACTTCACTTCGTTCTACCAATGTTGCTTTGCCGCAGTCACAAGGTATCCTGTAAATACGGAGTTGAGAGAGTGGGTCGACTTTGTCTTTGGTAGTTCTGATCATTTGCCAAGTTTTTGGGTTGGCTTATAGACAGTCTCTATATTGTGCCTCTTCAGTATTCTACCAATTTTCTATCGGTGACCTTAGGGATCTAAGGTAAGATAGCTCTTCCATTGGGGAGAGTTGTGACGTGTTATCATCACGTGTGGAAAGTTTTGGTCTTATTGCCCTCTGAATTTCCTTAGCATTATATCCGTTAAGGACGAATGCATGCTGTAGATATTCAAGTTAATCCTCCAGAAATTCCGGCTCGTACAATTGTCGGGCTCTGTCTACGAGTGTTTTTATAACTCCTCGTTTCTGTTGAGGGTGATGATTGGACTGCTTGTGTAGATACCTGTCAGTGTGGGTTGGTTTTCTACAAACCCTGTGTCCTAGCTTCCCATTAGCCTTCCTAGTAACCAAGACGTCTAGAAAGGGTAGAGCACCATCCTTTTCAATTTCCATAGTGAATTGAATATTTGGGTGCCTACTGTTAAGATGGGATAGGAAAGCATCCAGTCCGGGAGTTTTTTTTTCTGAAACAAACACAATTGAAAAAAAATGTTTAAATAACAGTTTTGCTTCTATTCGAGTCCTTGCTTCAACTTCAATCGGTTTGAAAAAATTGTTGCTTAACAATAAAGGAACAAGAAAACTTGATACTATTATTCAGGGAGAACTCTACACTGTGTCCCATTTTGTGCTGCAAGTATCTCAGCTATTATTAAAGATAGAGACATGCGGTTTTCGCGCATGTGAAACACTTTTTTGTGAAACTATTTAATCCAAAAAACAGAAATATTCCAACTACTTTTGTTCCTGAAATACAGGACGAAAACGAAAATGTGCACTTTTGAAAATGTTAGGTATCATTTACCAGGCCCTGTATGAGATAGAAAGAAATGAAACTGCTCATTATAGATATTTTTAAATAAAAGTCAGCAGTGTATTAAAAAATTTTTCATTGAGCATTGTTTTTTAGATTTGGCACAAACTTGTTATATTTCAAATGGAACACTCTGCATATTTTAACGTCAAATTTTTGCAATCATTTTCTGATTACATTGATGTATCACAACCTGATCTTAAATGAATTTCAGTTTCAAAAATCAGAAACATTTTTTTTTCAGGTTCGTTTCTTGATAGTAGGCCATGAATTTTTTCCACACATGCATTTAATTATTAATTTTATAAAACGACATGTGACTCAGACCTATTTATTCTATTATATTTTAAATACAAACTCAATATATCACTCTTCAATATAAACTCAATAATGTTGAAAACCAAAAAAAATTGTAGTATTTATATTAATATTACTTGATGCATATTCAGCTTTTATGCATATGTGGAAAATGCATGGCTTGCTATAAAAAAAAACAAACATAAATATGTATAATTTTTCTGATTTTGAGGCTCAATTTTATTGAAGAATAGATTGTGATACATCAATGTATTCAGAAAAATAATTTCTAAGAATTGACGTTTAGACATAGATGGTGCCACATTTGAAAATACCGAATTTTTTCCCAATTTTGAAAACAGTGCTCTAAAAAAATTCAAATACGCCACTGATTTTCATTTAAAAATATCTATTATGAGCCGTTTTCATTTTATACAGAGAAATGATAACATCTCCGAAAATGAACACTGTCTCTATCTGCATTAATAGCTGGGATATAATGCAGTTTCATCCAAAGTGTACAGAGAGGTCAGATTTCGATGTTTTACTACTACATCTCCTAAACTAAGCTAGATAGAAAAAAAAGTAATATACATGTCATGTTATTTTTTCGAGAAACATATATTGCTAAATGCCACATGTCTAGTTTTCATGCTACAGGGTGATCTTGGAATTTGGCCAATTATTGTAATTTGCTATAACTTCCGCAGTATTGTCACTACGCTCTTGCAATGAAAACATCTCTAGGGCAAGGGTGTCAGTATTTTTTACAGGTGCTATCTGATTTTTCGAGCCGCTTCAAATTTCAGAGTAAAAAAAAAACTATCTGAAAAGGTACCGTTAATGAACTGAAATATTCATAGTTTTTGTAAAATCTGAAACAGTCAAGAAATGCCTAATTTTCGATTTTCAATCGTTTCTCCTTATTTTCCAGAATACAACCTGGTTTTGAAGTTTGCTATTTTGGAATTTAGCCATGGAGAAATTGACACTGGAATCCAAATATTCGATAGTGTTTTGATAACGTATCCGAATAAGATTGGAGCTTGGTTGGTCTACATTGATCAGCTGGTGAGCAAAAACCAATTAAAAGAAGCCAGGTAAGAATACTCCTAATTTTTTATCACATATTTTCTTATAGCAGTTATACCTGTTGTTTAAAAAATTTATTCAATTTTATTGAAGTAGTTTTCCTTGTAATTTTACCAATTCACTGTATATCATGATACAAAGAATACAAGATATGATCTTGCGGCGAACGAAAATGAGACCAGTTTGCGCACCGCGTCATCTGGAGAGTATTCTCTCACGCGTAAATTGAATTTCAAAAAACTTCATGTTTTAACATAATGCGAATAGTATCTTCATAGAGATTTTTATCAGATATACGTTCTTTTGAGCCAACTTTTCTAATTGAATTGATTAAGCTAAGAACATAGCAATAATTGATTAATATTTTGAGAAACATTCCAGATTTTGAAGACAAAATTCTGGTTTCATTTGAATTATATTTTTCATGAGGCTGAAGGACCTAAGTTCGATGGCCAATAAAGAACTGTTATCATTTTGTTTTTCATGGGTTTTTATTATAAAGCGTGTTTTGAGGCAACTTTTGTAATAAAATTGATTCAGCCAGGAATGAGGCAAGTATTTATTCGTATTTTGTGACTCATTTGTCTGATTTCGAACGACAAATTATTTAATTTGAAGAATATTCTGATTTATGATGTACATATTATTCTCCACTCAATGTTATATTTATTTAGCCACTGATAAATGAATGTAACAAATTCTCAGCCATTATTGTAATTCAATTTGATATTGTCATCAAAATATCGGTCTTTAATTTGAATAATAATAATAATAATTGATTTTGTTTGAATCTGGCTTATTTTTGAGAAACTTTGTTTTCTGAGACATTATATTGCACTGACCAAATCAGTCTTTAAGATAATTAATTGTTGAAAATAGCATGAAAATATATGAGACTGGCTGAAGGACCTTGGTCGATGGCCTGTTGACTTTGTCAATAAAGATCTGTTAGAAGTAGTACATAAGACGTATCATAAAAAGCTTTCAAGAATTTTCTATTTTTTATTATGTAAAAAGTAATTCAGGATTATTGTAGTTAAAGACAAAGGAACAGAAGAAAGTACAAATATACAGGGTGTTTCCTAAACATGCGGCAAAAATTCAGGGAGCTGTTACTTGGACTATTCTAAGAATATTTTGTCCTTTGATGATACAGGGCGAACAACATTTTTCATATTTTTAAAATTGATAATAGTATAAATATAAATAAAAATGCGTACCGCACTGTGTTTACTAAGTAGGTACAATTTATTTTTAAATGTGTTTGACAACTATAAAAAACGGCCAGTTTTTTGACTTAAAATTGATAAGTTCAGATGGTAAAGGAATACAGATTAAACACGGTTTTCATTTGAATTCGTTTTGTGATGTATTAGCAATTAACATTTTATCTTTCACTATTATGAATCGCTATACAAATGCCGAGATGACTGACATGCATTTCATTTATGGACTTGCTGATGGAAATTCATTAAAAGCTAGGAGGTTGTACATTGAACGATTTCCTGGGCGTAATATTCCTGACAGAAAATTGTTTTCAAAATATTCATCAACGTCTGCATGAAACAGGCACATTGAAACAAATTGGGGACCAGGAAAGCCAAACACAGTAAGAACGGTGGAACTGGAAGAGAATGTGCTGGACATGATCGAAGAAGACCCTAGAACTTCTACTCGAAAAATTGCCAATACTTTGAATGTGAGTAATAAGACTGTTTGGAAAATTCTTAAAGACAATTTGTTATATCCATACCATATGCAACGCGTTCAGGCACTTATTCCTATTGATTTTCCCCCACGTATTGCATTTTGTCAATGGCTTTTAGCCACATTAGTTCAAATTCCTCAATTACTGACGCTGATTCTTTTTACCGATGAAACGAATTTCTCAAGAAATGCAATAAGAAATTTTCATAACAACCATGTATGGGCCGACGAGAATCCACATGAGATAATTGAAGATCGTTTTCAACACCTGTTCTCATTGAATGTTTGGGTTGGTATTATGGGTGACTGGCTAATAGGGCCGATATTTTTACCAGAAAGACTTACCGGGAACGTGTATCGCAACTTTTTAGAACAAACGTTACCTCTGTTTTTGGAGAATTTACCATTGGCAATAAGACATGCAATGTGGTTTATATGCACGATGGTGCACCAGCGCATTTTAGTTTGGTTGCTCGTGAGTTTTTAACATTAACATACGGAGATCGCTGGATTGGAAGAGGTGGACCTCATTTATGGCCTGCTCGTTCCCCGGACTTAAACCCCTTAGATTATTTCCTATGGGGCCATCTAAAATCATTAGTTTATACCACTCCAGTAGAAAATGTGGAAGACTTGCGAAATCGGATCATTGCTGGGTGTAACTTAATAAGAAATGATCCTGGTGTTTTTGAAAGGGTTCGGCAGTCAATGAGGAGAAGATTGGATGCTTGTATGCTGGCTGGAGGTGGTCATTTTCAACAGTTTTTGTAGGTTAAGTTAAATTTTCATGTAATTTTTCATAATAAAATGTTATTATCTAAAATTTTGTTTGCTCTGTATCTTCGAAACAAAGAGGTTTTTCAAAAATCATCAAAGGACAAAATATTCTTAGAATAGTCCAAGGAACAGCCCCCTGAATTTTTGCCGCATGTTAAGGAAACACCCTGTATTTTGATATTTTCCTATATTGCTGTCAGAAGATTGACACAATTAAAAAAATGTTTCGGACTACAGGCTCCCAACGCCCAACACTTGAACTGAAGTGTAAGAATAAATGTAGTAAACGTTTCAATTAGAAATGGAAAATAAATTAAAAATTATCAAACAAATAATACCGACAGACAAGAATTTCCTAAAACTATTGTTTCCAAGTTCAGAATCACAACTATACAAATATTATATTAATTCTTTCCTTCAAAATACACAAAACTGAAAAATTCTTCAATTTGTGAGCAACAATATCAATATTTACATATACAATGTTGAACGAATTAATGAAAATAAAATAATGTTTCATTTAGAAAATAAGTTTGTCCTTCTGTTCTCTTCAAAGATAAACACATGTTGTCTTCTTAGATTGTAGTTCTTATTTTTCAATCCAATAATAGCTGATGTCATTTGAAATCTCGAGTTCAACGAACAATTGAATCAAGAATCATTTTTCAGTAGAATGCCTTTTTGAAAAATTTCTCTTATAATTTAAAAAAAAAGCACACTGCATCCAGTTATTATCATCAAATTTTACTAGTACTCCACATCTCAAAAATTACCCTAGAGTTTGAATGTGAAAAAAGTTTTTATTGTAGCAAGCTTGAGCTTTTGCCTTTGACCCACTCTCCCACTCCATTCAATGGAAGATATTTTGTGAACTACATTCAATTTATTTCCACCCGCTAATGATATCGGCATATGAATCTGACGTGACATCCTAAAAAGATTTTTTTTACGTATCCTTCTGAAATCAGCATATTCTATAAATCTGGAATTTGCATTAACCTTTTTCTATTCTGAGCATTCGTATCCAACTTCCTTGATTTGTGGGATGATGATGATAACACCTCAATTTCATAGAGCGGTATTTGTGATGATGAATTCTGGACTTTATCAATCATCAGCAATTAAGTAATCACTACTAATAAATATTATAATTTCTTAATGATTCAATCCCCCTAATTTTCTAATTACTCACCTAGTAACCAAAGAATTTGATATGAACCAATTTATAACGTGTGCTTCTATCGAGGCTTCTGTCAACATGATTTTACTTTTTGTTACTCAATGTTTATTTTGGAAAAGAAAGATTTAATGTAAGTACTGCATCTTCTTTCAAAAAATGACACTATTTTGATGACTATCTTGTGGGCTTAAACTGCAAATCTATAACATTACTGTTTCCTGAAAAATGTTTCGAACATATTCTGCTTATTGAAGAAATAACTTCGTCATTTCGAAACTTGCTGTACAACATGGGGGGCGGATGCGGACACTCTTAGAAGCACAGCTCTGGCAATGACCTTCTCCGTCGCAGAGTACTGCGCTCCAGTATGGTATAGAAGTTCCCACACACATAAAATCGATGTTCAGCTTAATGAGTCAATGCGGATAATTACTGGTACCGTAAGACCTACTCCTACTGTGTGGCTCCCAATACTGGCCAATATTGCACCTCCACAACTTCGGAGAACGGCAGCTACCGATAAAGAATGGAGGAAGGTTAGTAACCCCCTAAAAAATCTACCCATTCAGCGAATCCTCAACCCTCCCCCTCCCAACCGCCTGAAATCCCGCCGCCCCATCTGGATGGATGAAGATATTGAGGGAGTCTATGATATACATTCCAAATGGAATGAGGTCTTAGCCACCAACCAGGGGGTCAAAAATCTGGAACATATTATGGATCCAAGTTGTAAACTTGAAGGCATGAGCCTACCTCGACGGACCTGGTGTCGGCTGAATCGGTTTAGGGTGGGTTATGGAAGGTGCCGTGATGATATGGCTAAGTGGGGAATGGTGGACTCAGCGGAGTGCGACTGTGGCGCGCCGAGACAGACAATGGACCACATATTGAACGAATGCCCAATGAGATCCCTCCCTGGTGGTACCAACAAAATTTTCACCGCTTCCCCTGAGGCGGTGAATTGGGTTGAGTGCCTAGATGTTGATGTCTAATTGTGTGTAATTGTTCTGCCATTTGATTGTGTTTGTTCTCGTGATGATGTTTGATTGTTATTTTGTTTGTTTTTAATGTGTTTTCTCATACGAAATATATATATATTTTGTTTACAGCCATTATCCCAGATTTTGATGATTTCTGGGCGTCTTGGAAATCGAAAGAATATGGTATTTTGATCGAACATTTTGCGCTGATTATCGCTGGTACACAAAGCTATTTCACATCTCATATTTGAAATTTGCTGAAACAAATTGTAGTCGTGGCCGTTTCAGAACAAAAAATAAGAAAAATCTGTAAAAATACCTCCATATCTTACAAAAGTTAACGATGATAACTTATTTTATAACATTATTTCTGAGAAAAGCCATAACAAATCTTGCAGATGACAGATGTTTGAATTTGTCGGGATTGTTTACTCTCCAGGTGACGTCACAGCAAGATGCGCAAGATCATATCTTGTATTCCTTGTATCATGACTGTATATCAATTCTCGTCATTTTTCATTGCACAAGACGAAATAAATGCTCAAATCAAATTCATAATGGTGAAACTACTTAGTCTTTTGTCAAATACAAAAACTATTCTCTCGAATATTTACTTGCTTGTCAATAATTTTTGATTAATATAGTTTCCTTCATTTTTCAGGGAAGTGCTGAACAGGGCTATTAAGCAATCGTTCCCTCTTAAATCATTGAAATCTTTGTACCATAAGTATAGGGAATTCGAACTGAAATATGGTACTCCAGAAACACTTGCTGCTTTCAAGGAAAAGGCGAAACATATTTTGCAGGAAAAAATACAAGTTGTGTCATCGTAGTTGCGTTATTGTTATTTATAAAAAACCTCTTTGTAAATATGTGATAGAATCATATGAATAATGTTGTTTTATTAAATAAATATTTTCACAAAAGTCTTGAGTAGAATTTTATATCCTATCTTTTTACTATTGAGTAAAGATCTTTTGAGTAACTTGATCGACATCTAGCAACGTTAGGTTCTACCTCTCCAGTTCACATGCTGAAAACCCCCAATTTTTTTTGGACTGTGAACGCCAAGTTTTTTCAAGAAGAAAAAATATGAAGTTTTTTCATAGATATACAAAGTTATTCATGAATATGGCTCTATAAAATATTTTCAGGAAAGACACAAGGTTCAGGATTCTATTTATGAGGTTCTAGGACTTCCGGTTTTTCCGGAACGTTACATCAACTTTCGTTTTTCAAATGGGAAGACCCATTTTTTTATTTGCATAAATAGATTCTCCATTGAATTCTGATTATTTTTGATTCCAAAAGTTTGAATTTTCCTGGGAAAATTTTTTTTTAAATAAGGAAATACGAAAAAAAAATCTCAAAATTGAACAATGTTGAAATACAGACAACTTCGAGGTTTTTTCATTAAAAATTCTCATTTTTGTGATTCTCCGAGAAGAAAGGCTGATGCTTCTTTTCCGATAGCATGATTTTCAGAATATGATACAGGAGGTCCAAAATTCTTTGTCAAATTTAGAAGTGACGGAACATCGAAAAATCGATTTTTTCAAATTGGAACCCCATTTTTCAAAGTATTTCCGAAATCTTCTTCAAAAAAAATAGGAGCATACGTCCAAGACTTTTATCCCAAAATGAATATTTTTCTAGATATTCAGGAAAAATGTTTTTGTCGCCAATTTAAAATCTCATTCCGAATGTGTTTTTTTACTGGAAAATAATCACGGTCAAGTGAAATTTTTTGGAAATCTCTGTTATCGAGAAAATATTTTCTATAGTTCAGACGAGTTAAGTTTTTGAATTATCATCTATAATGAGAGAGCAACAATTGGTTTAAAGTTCTCAATATGTGAGTATTAGTGAAGTCAACGTAAAAAATTCTCAGGAATGCAGAAACAAATAATTTGTAATAATTTTTAATGCTTTCGAAAGAATAATTAACAAAACATGTTAAAATTTCAAAACTGAAAATTCAAAGTTCCCTACCATGACCAAAAAGAAATTCTCCACAATTAAGAATTTGTGGAAATTATCCTAAGCTTTAAATAATAAACGGCTTGACACAATAATAGGTGAAATAGAATAAAAACGGTTCATTGAAGCAAATGTTTAGAATGTTCATTCCTTGTTCAAGGCAAAGGGGCACCTTCACAATATATAATTTTTCGTAAATTGTCACCTTGTAATTTATGCACTTTTATGTGTTTGAAAGGATGATAGGATTGTTTGACAGAATTTTTTGGACTGATGCTTGAGATATGCCTAAATCGGATGAAGCGGCTTTGGTTGATGTCCTAGGAAGAGCCTCAAAATATGCCATAACATTAACCAAGTTCACTTCATTTCGGTAACATTTTTTTTCTTCTATATGGCTTTTTGGCTTGATCATATTCAAAATAGTTCCTCTTAATTCTGTCGAATTTCTTTTTGTCATGATAGGCAAATCAGGATATTTATTGTTGGAGCTTCTGCATGTTCTACATAAATATAGATATCTATATCTATGATCTTCTATTAACTATTCTTCAATTTTCACCATAAATTATGAATAAATTAATAATAACATTGTTTGCATCATCTTCCATTTCGAGAAATTTACGATTCAAAGTGCACAAAGAATGAAGTAAAAATGAATATTTATGGGGATATTCAAGTAATATCAAAATAAAAGGCCCACGTATGTTGAACATTTTTTTCAACAAAACAAATCAGATGATAATTGAAAAACTGAACTCGTCTGAACTATAAAGAAGATATTTTCTCGATAACAGAGATTTCCAAAAATTTCACTTGACAAAATCTTATTTCTTGAATATCTCGAAAAATATTCATTTTGAATAAAAGTCTTGGACGTATGCTCCTATATTATGTTTTGACGAAGATTTCGAAAATGCTTCGAAAAATGGGGTTCTAATTTGAAAAAAACGATTTTTTTATGTTTCGTCACTTCTAACTTTGACAAAGAATTTGTGACCTCCTGTGTCATATTCTGAAAATTACGCTATCGGAAAAGAAGCATCAGCCTTTCTTCTCGGAGATTTTCAAAAATGGGAATTTTTAATGAAAAAAAACTTCGAAGTTGTCTGATTTCAACAGAGTCCAATTTTGAGATTTTTTTCGTATTTCCTCATTGGAAGAGATTTTCGCGGGACAATTCAAACTTTTGGAATCAAAAAGACTCAGAATCCAATGGAGAATCTATTTATGCAGTAAAAAAATGGGTCTTCCCATTTGAAAAACGAAAATTGATGTCACTTCCGGAAAAATCGGGAGTTCCAGAACCTTCGAAAAATATACGAGAAAGTCGTCTTCTTACTTGAAGCTGACCTTTAGAATTTCAATACTGAATCTTGTGTCTTTCCTAAAAATATTCTATAGAGCCATATTCGTGAATAACCCTGTATATATCTATGATTTTTTTTCTTTTTTCTGATTGCGATACAGTGACTTTATTCAATATAGTCCAGTGAGAGTGCACTGTATCTCAGCTATTATTGTAGAAAGACATGAGGTTTTCGCGACCCTGTGTCGCTTTTCTGTGAAATTTTTAAATCCACAAACAGAAATATTCCAACTACTTTTGTTTCTGAAATACAGGGTGAGAACGAAAATGTGCACTTTCTTTGGCCCTGTATAAGGTAGAAAAAAGGGAAAACTGCTTTCAATAGATATTTTTACGTAGAAGTCAGTGGCGTCGTTAAAAAAAATTTTTCAGAGCACTCTGTTTTTGAGATTGAGGACAAACTTTTTAATTTTCAACACTCTGTATAATTTACCGTTAAATTTTTGCAATTATTTTTCTGAATACATTGATGTATAAAAAACCCAACGTCTATTGAATTTTAGCTTCAAAAATCAGAAGAATCCATATTATGTTTGTTTTTTTAGTTAGGCCATGAATTCTTTCACACATTAATCTAATTATTACTTTTCAAGAAGGCCATGTGACTTAAACCTAGTTATTTCATTATAAACATAAACTCAGAATATCAATTTCAAGTTCATGTTGGAAACATGAACTTGAAAATGTTGAAAAACGGAAAAAAATTTTTAATATTAATTTTGAAACTTTTCATGCATGTTCAACTTTTATGCATCTGTGTAAGAATTCATGTCTAATTATTGAAAAAAGAAACAAACATAAATATGGATTTTTCTGATTTTTGAAAATCATTAATTTTTTTTCTGAATTTATTCAGAAAAATAATGGTAAAAATTTGACAGTGAAATAAATAGGGTGTTCTATTTGAAAATAAAAAAGTGTGTTCCCAATCTCAAAAACACAGTGCTCTGAAAAATTTGTTGAACTGCGCCACTGATTTCTACCTAACCTACCTAATATATCTATTGAAAGCAGTTTTCCTTTTTTTCTATCTTATACAGGACCTGAGAAATAATAACATCTCCAAAAAGTGCACATTTTTGTTTTCGCTCTGTATTTCAAAAACAAAACTAGTTGGAATATTTCTGCTTGTGGATTTAAAAATTTCACAAAAAAGTGACACAGGGTCGCGAAAACTCTTTTTTCAAGAATATCTCTGTATCTCATAAGATACAGTGCAGTCTCACCCAATTTGGGATACAATAATGTACTTTGCGAACCATCAAAAAATTCCTCATATAGTCGGACAATATTCTCGTGTTTATCTCGATACGGTGCGCACGTGTTTGAAAACGATCTTTGAATTTAGCTGATAAATTCGAAAAGGAAAGTGCTAGTTTTCACGAAAAATCGGGGGCAGTGAATAATATTTTCTGCTCTTAATGAGTGAAAGGAGAACAAATAATAGAAAAATCTCGAAAATTATTTCAGTTTTTCTACCAATATTGTTATTATTCAATTAGAAGAATTGATTAACATAAACGCGATAAAGTTGACCAGATGTCCCTACCGCTGATAGCGAGGAAATAAAATGACCACGCCTGGGAATCTGATAAACTCAAATCAGAATGATACACAGGAGGTCCAGATGACAGAGACACTGCACAAGATATTCGCATACAAAATAATAACACCCCCTCCGGGACTTATTGGATTTGACCAACATGGACAAGCAATTGTTCGAGCCCCAAAAACTCATACTTGGCAAATAGTCACCAACAACAAGAGGAAAAGAGTTCGACGCCAATCTTCACAAGAAAGTGCAGAGCTAATAGAAACAAATAACAGATTTCAACAACTCCAAAACGATGATGGCGGAAATACCTTACCCGATGAGCAGAGAAAAGACAGGAAAAACAACGAAAGAGAAGTAATTCACAAACCACCACCTATATATATTTACGGTGTGTCAAACTATAAGGATATGATTACAAATTTAACAACAGCGACCCCCCTGAATCATACATCGTTAAAAGCATGGCAAACAATATAATCAAAGTCAACCCAGTGAATTCAGAAACTTATAGAAAATTAATACATCACCTGAGATCTGAAGAAATTATACATCACACCTATCAATTGAAGAAAGGAAGGGTTTACAGAGTAGTTATAAGGGGATTGCACCACTCAATACCCGAAATTAAAGAGGAACTCGAAAAGATAGGCCATAAAGTGAGAAATATCAGCAATGCCAAGCACAGGGCGAATAAAGAACCACTCTCACTTCACTTCATATAGACCTGGAGCCCCAAAAGAATAACAAAGAGATATTTAATCTGCAATTTCTCGGGCAAATTAAAATCAAAGTGGAACCACCAAGATTCAAAAACAATATTATCCAATGCACACGATGTCAAGACTATGGACACAGCAAAACATATTGCAGAAAACCCTATAACTGCGTTAAATGTGGACAAGACCATGACTGTAAGAATTGCCGGAAACAAAAAAATACACCAGCCACATGTGCACTTTGCCAAGGTGATCACCCTGCAAATTACAAAGGATGCACTGTTTACCGTGACCTGATGAATATGAAATACAGAAATAGAGGAACAGAACTAACACTCAAAAACCAAGCAACACCTAATACTCCACTAGTAGAAACACCACCACAACCACGAAATATCGATAAAAAGAAGAAAACCTACGCCGAAGCCCTAAACACGCAAGACACAGATGGCATACACCAATTATCAGAAAAACTAACAGACTTTTTTTATGAATTCAAAAATTTATTTACACAATTGCTCAATCAAAATTGCATGATCCTAAGCATGCTCACTACAGTCATTAAAAAACTATCGAACTAATGGCCACCTCATTGCGAATTGCTGCATGGAACGCCAAAGGCCTAAAAAAACCATATCCTGGAAATAGAACAGTTCCTCAACATCAACAAAATTGACATCCTACTGATCTCAGAAAGTCATGCAACCTATTATACTGATATCAAAATAACTCGACCTCGATACAACGTATATTATGCTAACCACCCAGATGGAACAGCTCATGCAGGATCAGCAATCATAATAAAAAATACCATTAAACACCACGAAGAACAACCTTATATTACTAACAAAATCCAAGCAACTGTATTGAACCTGGAAACCTTCAATTGGCCACTGTGTATAGCAGCAATATATAGTCCTCCACGCCACAGAGTAACAACCGAAGAATACAATGAATTCATACTCACTCTAGACCATCGTTTTCTGACTGCAGGTGATTGGAACGCGAAACATACCGCATTTGGGTCAAGATTAACCACCCCCAAAGGACGAGCTCTATACAGAATGATATTAAACAACAACCTCAATATTCTATCTACAGGTGAACCCACTTATTGGCCAGCTGACTTGAATAAAATACCCGACCTACTCGATTTTGGAATAACTAAAGGCATTGGTGATGTACACAGCAACATTGAATCCTGTTATGATCTGTCATCTGATCATAGTCCCATAATAATCAGCCTTAGCACTCACCCAATACAGAAGAAGCCAATACAAAAATTATGCACCTCAAAAACTGACTGGGAACTATTTCGGAAAACCATTGAAGAAACAATAACTCTTAACCATCGAATAAGTAATGATGAAGAAATAGAAGAAGCTGTTAAATACCTGACAGAAATCATACAACACGCGTCCTGGACTGCTACACCTGATACAAGTGAAAAAGTGGAAATCCAAAATATACCTACACATTAGGCAAATGATATCCGAAAAACGAAGAGTATGGCAAAGAAGTAGAAATCCATCAGACAAAAGGAACCTAAACAGACTAACCCATGAAATCACGAAAACCTTACAAGAATTAAATGACAACAGTTTCCATAACTACATAACCCAGCTATCCCCTTACGACCATTCTTTATGGAAAGCCACTAAAAAGCTGAAACAACCTATAGTAAGCAACTCACCCATCAAAAAATCTGATGGAACTTGGGCTCGCACAAACTCTGACAAATCAACAGTCTTTGCCGAATATCTAGCTGATGTATTTAGTCCCAACCAACAACTAGGCAACTCTGACAGAGAAATCAAAGATTTTCTAGAGGTTCCTAACCAGTCATCTCCTCCAATTAAGACCTTCACACCAAAGGAAGTATTCAGTGAAATTAAATTGCTGAATTCACGCAAAGCACCTGGTCATGATCTCATAGTAGGTGACATAATGTAAAACCTGCCACGGAAAGCCATCGTCCTTCTCACAACCATATACAATAGAATTTTAGAAATAGGCTATTTTCCAATGCAGTGGAAACTTGCACAAGTGATCATGGTACTGAAACCCGGCAAGTCTCCAATAAACTGTGAATCCTACCGTCCGATTAGTCTATTACCCATCATGTCGAAGTTATTCGAAAAACTCCTACTAAAAAGATTAGAAGAAACAACACTGAAAGAACATATACCAGAGCACCAATTTGGATTCCGAAACAAACATTCAACAATCTAACAATGCCACCGAATTGTCAACAAAATCAAAACTTGCTTTGAAACAAGGGGAATACTGCACTTCGGTATTTCTAGATGTGAAACAAGCCTTCGACAGAGTCTGGCATGAGGGGCTACTATTTAAACTAAAAAAACTTTTACCTGATCGATTCTACAGAATACTGAAGTCATACTTGAATGATCGCTACTTGCAGGTTAAAATAGATGACTCCTTATCAGATTATAAGACCATAAGATCTGGCCTATACCCTACCTCATATTCACCACGGATATCCCGCAAACTGATCAGTCCACCTTAGCAACATTTGCAGATGACACAGCAATTATAACCTCTGATGCAGACCGATTAATATCATCTCAAAAACTACAAAACCATCTGGATGTTCTCTCTGAATGGCTTATAAAATGGAAGATAGAAATTAACACCAACAAGTCAGCCCAGGTAACTTTCACCAATAAAAAAGGGAAACCCCCACAAGTAAAACTGCAAAACGCGCCCATACCTATTCAGTCAGAGATCAAGTACCTTGGACTACATTTGGCTGAGAAACTAGCATGGAGAACTCATATAAAAACTAAACGGCGACAACTCGACATCAAAGTGAAAAAAATGTACTGGTTATTGAACAAAAGATCGAAGCTGTCCCTTGAAAACAAATTGACAATCTACAAATGTATCCTGAAACCAGTGTGGGCATACGGATTATAACTGTGGGGATGTTCTAAGCCGTCCAACTTAAGAATACTTGAGTCATTCCAGTCGAAAACACTCCGTATGATAGCAGGAGCTCCATGGTACGTGACAAACCAAACTTTACAAATCGATCTGGGGATAGAATCTATTAAACACACTATTGGGCCAAGAATCAACAGATATAGCGACCGAACCACTGATCACGAGAATATAATGATTAGAAATCTTTTTGCCCAACCCCTCTCGGAGAAGAGGCACCAAAACTCAGGAGAGATGTATATAATTGCAACGTTAAAATGAAACGACTAAAACAAAATGCTGTCCTAAATATAGAACAATGTTCTGTCTAGTGCTCCTAATGATTTCTCAGCGAAATTAGCTCCACGATATATTCCTCTTATAGTTAATAAAAAAAAAAAATATAGTCGGACAAATCTGAATCAAAATGAATAGTGTCGTCAGTATATAAAGTTTTCTTTCATATCTTCAATATGCCAATTACCCAAGTCATTACCTTGCGTATCAACAAAATTATAAGAAATATCAGATATCTTTTTATTAACTATAAGAGAAATATATCGTGGAGCTAATTTCGCTGAGAAATCATTAGGAGCACTAGACAGAACATTGTTCTATATTTAGGACAGCATTTTGTTTTAGTCGTTTCATTTTAACGTTGCAATTATGTATATACATCTCTCCTGAGTTTTGGTATCATCTCTGGGGTTTTCCCGGCCATGCTTCAGAAGGGCGGCGACCTCATTATACCCCCAAGGGTAGAGCTTTTCAGAGCCAGCTATGCATGGGGCTATATTCCTAAATCGTGGAGGAAAGCTAGGGTAGCATTCATACCCAAAATGGGGAGAAGAGGTTCTTCAGAACCTAAATCATACCGACCCATATGCCTAACCTCCTTTCTCCTGAAGACCATGGAGAAAATTGTTGATAACAACATAAGGGGAAATTTAATGCTCCATAATAAACAGTTTGCCTATAGGGCGGGTAGATCTACAGTAGACGCCCTGCACCACCTCCTTGTGGACGTGGAAGCCACTCTCACCTCAAAGGAGATTATGCTGGCAATGTTCGGAGACATCGGAGGGTCCTTTGACAATACCCTACATGACTCCATATGCAATGCTGCTAAAAACAAAGGGGTGGAAATCACCACTGTAAAATGGATATCGGCAATGCTGAAAGGGCGTACTGTCACAGCCTATCTGGGAGAAGCTGAGGTGACAGTGCTTACATGCAGGGGATGCCCTCAAGGAGGGGTACTATCACCCTTGCTGTGGTGTCTGGTCATGGATGGTCTCTTGGAGAAGCTTACGGCAGACGGTTACAACGCTCAAGCATATGCTGACGATCTGGTGGTAACCGTGAGAGGTAGGCATGAAGGCACACTGAGCAGCCGCATGCAATCTGCCCTCAGGATAATTGAAAGATGGTGCGAAGAGGAGGGACTGACAATTAATCCGTCCAAAACCACCCTGATTCCCTTCACTAGAAGAAGGAATCTGAATCTGAGAGCTCTGGTTCTGAATGGACAGACTCTCAATTTCTCCAGTGAGTGTAACTATCTGGGAGTCATCCTGGACAGCAAGCTCAACTGGAGGAAACATGTGGAAAAAAACCATTTCCAGAGCCACAAGGGCCATGTGGGCCCGCAAGAGGCTCTTTGGAAAAACATGGGGAATGAGACCAGAAATGGTACTGTGGTTATACACTGCGTGGTACGCCCCGTTGTCACCTCTGCGTCACTAGCATGGTGGACAAAAACCGAAGAGGCCACTACTTGCAACAAGCTGCTAAAATTGCAGCGATTAGCTTGTGTTGGGGCCACGGGAGCTATGTGCACAACTCCGACAGCAGCGCTCGAGGTCATACTGGATTTGCCTCCCCTACACTTGTATGTAAGGAAATGTAGCCTGCTGGAAGGCATCAAAATATCCCTAAAGGGGAACCTCCTACCCGGAAACTGGGTTGGACATATGAGGATACTGAACCAACTAGACTCAAGCCTCTTGGCAAAACCCTCAGATGTGATGCCAATCATATACGATTTCGAAATGCCAATCGAAACAATCATTGGTGATCGTCATAGTGCAATGAACTTTGTAAATCGTATAGACAAGAAGTCATCCATATGGTATACTGATGGATCGAAAACAGAAAGGGGTACAGGCATTGGGATATGTGGACTTAAATCAAGGATATCCAAGTCCCTCGGAAGTGAACCTTCTGTTTCACAGGCTGAGACACTAGCAGTCTATACCTGCGCTCAAGAGTGCCTTCAAAGGAATCTTAAAAGAGCGCATATATATATATCACCACGGACAGTCAGGCCACTTTGAGATCACTGGAATCATACAGCCAGACATCTCGGCTGACATATGAATGCCGTAATACCATAAAGCAACTGGCCAGAGGCAACAAAGGTACTGTACTATGGATACCAGGACATTGTGGTATTGAGGGACACGAAACAGCCGATGAACTAGCGAAGAAGGCTTCAAGGCTGAAGCCTGTTGGACCTGAACCTTTCTGTGGGCTTGGAAAAATCCAATACCAGAAAGCGGTCCAATAATGGGAAGAGGCAAACAAAATAACGCTTTGGAGAAATACTCCCAGACTTGCGCAAGCCAAGAGATTTGTGGAATTCTCGTCGACCTACACCAGGTAGCTCATAAAGCTGCCACGAGCTGAGCTTCGAGTAATGGTGGGTCTGCTGACGGGACACTGTCGATATAAATATCATTTGTATCGCATGGGAAAGTCAGCAGATGAAACCTGCAGGCTATGTGGATCAGAGAAAGAAACGGCTGAACACATGGTATGCAAATGTCCAGAGCTGGCGGAATTAAAAACCATTCACATGGGGAAGTCAGTTCTGGATCCACATGAAATAACCGCCAAGGCTTCTAAGGATGTCGTTGGGTTCATCAACACCATTAATGGCCTCCTTGGGATTTAAATGAACGAGTAGGGTTAAGAACAAAAGATCCTTGCGGTCGAAGTTCCCGGAAGGCTGAACGAAGCCACAACGACCCCTGTTCATGATAATTATTATTATTATTATACAAATATTCTATCTATATTTGATTGTTATTTTGAATATTGTGTGATGAAAGATATGTACAATTAATTTCCATGTTAAAACCGCTTGAACACAAATAATAAAGACAAGAAAAAATTTCAGAATCGTTTATTTATTTTCACAAGTGCAACATAATATGATTAAATGAAATGTTCTCGATGAAATTTCGTTCGGAATCTTCATGGAACGGAACACTCACTTTCAAAAAAATTTGAAAAAATTTTAATAAACAATGAAGTCGAAGGTTTCCAAATTCAACAGTTTCATCTTTCATAGTTGAACCTGTGTGTAGCATAATGATTGCTTCAATTGGATACTACTTGAAGGTAGAAGCATTTATTTACGAATTATGCAGAATTTCCTGGATCAAGGAAATATTTCCAATTATAGTCTTCTACGTCATTTGAGTAATCCCAACAAGTGTAATACATATATTCATTTGACTGAAATAACTGTTCTTCCAAATAATTTGAATAGATGTGCATACAATTTTTTCATCATTCATTGTGAAAACTAATTGTTCTCCTGAATTCGCTACACTTAAAGTACAATCAGAAATCCATTAACATACACCACCAGCTTAAATAGCCTCCAAATCACTCTGAAAATGAAAATATATCTATTTATTTCACGAAATAATATAAATATCTCGTTTTCATTCAAAAATTTACAAACTGATCCCCTAGCGCCATTCAGGCTGGTGGCTAAATTTCGAACCTAGTAGACAAGTATTTGTTTACAATAATCAGCGCCCTCAACGGTAGTTGGATTAGTTGCATTAAAAATTAAAAACAACAGACATGATATTCTCTGGATGAACTTTTGTTGTATTCTATCTCTTACGCCCCAAGGAATCTTTGCTGGATTAAGAAACAAGGAGACTGGAAAAATAGCTGAGAGGCTGATCCATGGTTCCCAGTTCCTCTCTGATGGGGGAGCGCCATAGATATAGATCTATATCTATGGGGAGCGCATATGAACGAACTGGAGCGATTGAAGAAGAAGTTTATTGTATTCTATAACCCCATAATACGCATGAGTAAAATTTAGTTTTGTTTTAAGGTTAGAACTTGGCATGTTTGAAAATAGTTTCATTTGATTTTAGTGTCGGGAAGAAATTGTAAAATGGTCCAAGATAAAGAAGAAAATTTTCCCAGAGGTGGTAAAGCTGTTATCACTTCAGTGAAACGCAAACCTAAGAATGATACGGTAAATATTCAATTCCACTCCTAGATAAATATTTTATTTTCTTGTGTTTCCTCATTTCACATGCGACATTCTTTTTCAGCTATTCGGAAATGAACCTAAAAAGCAGAAGAAAGCTAAGGTTGAGAAAAAGGTCAGTGTTGATGACAGTCAAATATCCTTGGCGAATATAGGGATGCTCACAAGACAGGTAATTATTTTCGAAAAGTTGCCCAATACAATTTTCTCACCTGTTCCTCAATCTTCAGACGATAACAGAAGGAATGAAGCTGTTGGCTTGTATCAAGAAAATCACAGAACATGCCTTAGAAGTAGAATTACCTGGATTGATTATTGGAAAAGTAATGATAGATTCAATATCTGATTCCCTCGTGAAAACCTTGAAAAAAGCTCTATCCGATTCTTCAAATATTACATCAGTAAGTGCATCAATGAAATCTTGCATATTTTATTCAATAAATGATTGTTTACAGGTGTCAGACATATTAAAATCTTTTTTCCACTGCGGACAATATGTTCCTTTGAAAATAAAATCTATACAAATTTCTGACGACAAAAGTGTCATACTTGGAAGTATATCTCCTAGAGACCTGAACAGTGATAGACGACATAATTCCTTCAGAAAGGGCGAATTGGTGTGGGCTTCTGTAGTATCCGAACAGGATCATGGATACCAACTCGACAGTGGCGTTTCAAATTGTAGAATATTTCTACCAACTCAGCATTTGGATGTAGGACAAAAACTAGGTGAATATTAATGATTTGATTTCTGAATTTAGATGTAATATTTCGTTAATTTTATTGAATCTGTTTTTTGTTTTATGTTTTAAACTTCGCACCACACTTCTTGTTTATTCCTCAGCTATGTAGCTTCACTTTATTTTGTGGAATTTGGAAGCGAAGGAATGCTCATTTTTCTTCAAAGGAAATATTTTTCTTATCATTCTTTCTTCAAAGTGGTGAGTAATTAATTTTCATTTCACATCTTCCCAGCATTTAATCATGTAGGATTCTTTAGTTTATGGAATCTTGTTTTATGATTCTGAAAAATTGAGACATACTATTTGTTTTTTTCTTTAGTTTAGTTTTTATTTTTAGTTTAATTTTTTCCTTCAGTGGGTTTATAAGTTTCAACTATCTTAAAACAAGATACTTTTCATTCAAAAAGACCTATATAATCAAATATTGGGTAGATCAAAAATCAAAGTTCATTACTCATCACTTCATTGAGATTCATCACATTGAAACTGCTCATCTCTAACATCTGTCCCTTTTACAGAATATTAAAAACAAAAATTTCGGAAAAAAATGTTTCCTTTGATGAAAAATGAACATTATCTTTGCTTCTAGATTCCATAAAATAAAAAAAGGTACATAGCTAAGGAAAAAAAGGGTATCTAAAAGTGTCAACAACAAGATATTTTTCACAAAAAAAAAAAATTTCATGAAATAAAGAAATCTACACAATTTAATGTTGAGTATGTATTTGAAAAAAAAGTTAATTACTCTCCACTCTGATGAGATTCATTATATCAAAACTGCTCATTTCTAACAGTTGTCCGTTTCACACAATATTGAAAACAAAAATTTCGGAAAAAATGTTTCCTTTGATGAAAAATGAACTTCAATTTTTCTTCTAGATTCCTTAAAATAAAAAAAAACAACATAGCTCTGGAAAAAAAAGGGTATCTGAAAGTTTCAAGCATGAAACAAGAAACTTTTCGCAAGAAAAAAGAGATTTCATAAAATAAAGAAATCTACATAATTTAATGTTGGGCATTTGAAAAAAAAACTTTATTAATTTCCACTTTGATGAGATTCATCATATCGAAATTGCTCATTTCCAACATTTGTCCCTGTCACACAATATTAAAAACAAATTGTTCAGAAAAAAAATATTTAATTTGATGAAAAATAAACTTTATCATTGCTTCTAGATTCCATAGAATAAAAAAAAAAGCTACATAGCTAAGGAAAAAAAGGGTGTCTGAAAGATTCAAGCATTAACAAGATATTTAAAAAAAAACAGATTTCATAAAATAAAGAAATCTACATAATTTGATGTAGAGTATATAAAGAAAAAAAGTTAATTACACACCACTTTGATGAGATTCATCATATCGAAACATATCTCCAACACTTGTCCTTTTCACACAATATTGAAAACAAATATTTCCCTTGATGAAAAAATAAACTTTATCATTGCTTCTATAAAATAAAAAAAAGTTACATAGCTAAGGAAGAAAAGGGTGTCTGACAGTTTCAAGCATCAGGAAACAAGTTACTTTTCACAAAAAACAGATTTCATAAAACGAAGGAATCTACATAATTTAATAAATTTCTCCGGTTTCACATTTATCATGATTAAAACAAAATGAATTGATACTAAAATCATTGAATAGAGTTGAGACTTTTGAGATTATGAACAAAGTGAAAAATTACCCAATCACTAGGAGAGAAATCTTTAAAAACACTCGGAAACAATGTGGGGATAAATACCATTTATTTCCGGTTATACATATCGGGCTATAAACCCTGAATCTATAATCTTGGCGCTACTAAGTACAGATTGCAAACTCTATTTTAAAAAAATTAAAATTCTTTCATATTTCACAACTCTTCTTTTATCATTTATTTTTAGATATTGGACAACCTGTCTGGTGTAAGGTGCTAAGGGTTGACAGCGATAATGCTGCGTCTACACTACGGGTGGGAATTAAAAGACAACACATTGATTCTATTTTGACTGATGATACCATCCCGTTGAATTTCATCTTACCTGGTACGAAAGTAGAAGTGTATGTTGAAAAGGTATGTTTTTTCTAATTTTATTATTGACCTTGATTATCGAATTTATATAGGCTGATACACATTTCTTTTATTTATTTGTCATTTGTCTGTCTTCATAACCTAACCCCACTTCATTTTCAGGTTCTGAAGAACGGAATAAGTTGCAAGTTTCTCGAAAATTTCAGCGGTTTCATACACGAATCTCAGTTGAGTCCTGTATTGAGAAGTTTGAACACTATAAAGGAATCTTCGGTGATGTGCGCATATGTTTTGTACGTGGAAAATATCCTCAAAATCACCCAGTTGAGCATGAGGGGACTGGATTCGACCTACAAGTTAGCTTTTGAAAGGGGCAACAAAGTATCTGCAGAGGTAAGTTTGTTTAGTAGTATTATGGTTTTATTGGAAGAGATTCTTTGGGAGAACTCCTAAAAATCTTTTGCTTATTGTTTGTTATTCATGTATATGAGTATATGTTGATTTAGATTTGAAGTTGGTATGTTTATACTTAGCTTTTTGTGAGGCAATTCTTTTTCTTTTTAGTGCATCTCTGTTTCAGAATTTCTTTTTTGTAGTAGTTTTTTTTTGTTAAATTTTTTTGTAAATCATCTGTTTCAACAATGTTCTGGGTATGACCGCTGTAAACGCAAAGAATTTTGTTTTTCATTTTATTCTTTTTCCTAAAATTATCTTTTTACTTGCTAGCCTTGAATTTTTTTCATGTATCTGTTTTTTATGAAGCTCTATGAATTTTTCATTTCAAACCATTAAAAATTCAAGTTTTGAATAGATTGGTTCCTATATTGAATATATCCTAGGATGACTTCCTTTCCTTCTTTGATTTTGATGATGGAGAAATGTTTTTTTTTTTTTTTAATTTTCGATATTTTCGCTCGAAAAATATCATATATATTTTGAAATTGTATGAAGAAAGTCTATTGCAAAACATCATAGCACACTATGGTTCATTTGAAAAAAAAATTATTTTTCTGATTTCTGCAAAATTTGAGTCGGTACTGAAATTTCGATAGCACCGGCAGAAGGAACTGAAAAAACTGCCCTTAAGATGTTTTTATTTCAAGAGCGTAGTCAACCAGTTTCATTTACTTTACTCTTGACCGTTGAACCATTTCAGACAAGTTCACATCTTGTTTTGCATGAGGTTGACTAATTCCAGGGTCCACCCTGGAAGATATATTTTGTTTATTCTAGGCATAATATTTCAATTTAAAACGATACTGATTGTAGATTGTAGTTTTATCGCGACCCGACTTTTATAACCTCGTATCGAAGGAGATACAGGCTTGTGACTAATCTTGCGTAGATTCAATAATTTCTTGCTCAAATTCACATTCGTTCAACCTGCGGTAACTCTTGAAGTATCCATTGAAAAACTACACTGTAAAAAGCATTTTTCGTCAGGAATAAATGCCGTCTTATTCATTTTTGTATGAATTAATTTCATGCCAATCAGGAGCCCTCTTCAAACGGAACATCATTTTGAATTGAACTGAAAGTGTTGGTTATCGTGGGTTGTCCTCAGCTGTTAGACATATGCCGTCTCGGACTTTTTTATAGAACTTTTTGAGCACTACAAAATTGTCTCTTACTATGCTTCTCTATCTCGTATAGTTCACCCTGCGTCGGCCGCAAAAGTATGAAACAACTGGGTTAATTTCGACTTTTTCAAGAAAACTTGATGTTTTTTCTCATTTCTTCGCGATTTGGAATGAACCCTACATCATAGTGAAAGTTTGATCTAAATCGGTCATGTGGTTTCTGAGTCCACAGAGGACAAACAAACACACAGACATTCACATTTATAATATTAGTATAGTATAGTGACGTTGGTCTGTAAGAGATCTCAAAATTTATCAATCTATACAACATTTACTTTTGTTTCGATGAAGCAAGATTAGTAAGTTAACCAGAAAATAGAAAATGCAATATGCAATTGTTAAATTATGAGAAATAGAAAAAAAGGGTACGATGGAATAAATCCACTAATTTTTTGGTTTTGAGAAGAGCAGAAGGTTTGAGATCTTATAAGTTGAATCAGATAAATGAACTAGAGAATTTAGGCTCATAATGAGTAGATCATACCAATTAATTGATTTCTCCATTATTAAAGGAGACCGTCCAGGGTTAAACAAGCACAAGGGACTGTCAACCAGTTTCATGTATATTATACTTTACCGATGAACCATTTCAGAGAAGTTCACATAGTGTTCTGCAGGAGATTAACTAAATCCAGGGTTGACCCTGGAATATATATTATGTTTAATCTAGGTTTATTATGCACTGTTGTGTTCATAGTTGAAATAATTCAGAGATCGTAAAGACATACTAATCTTCAATTATTCCAGGTTATAGGAAGAAACGAACTAGGAGTTTACTTCAAACTGAACAAGCAGGAAAAAGGTTGGATATCGAACAAACGTTTATTGAGTAACTCTGCAGAGAACTCAGACAGCCTGAGTTACATAAACGAGAAATATACAAAGGGCAGCAAACACCAGTGCGTAGTTCTCAGCTACAATCATATGGACCATGTATACATCTGTGGCATCGAAAAGGAGCTACTGAAAGAAAAGTATTTTTCGTTCAAAGACCTGAATGTTGGGGATTTAGTTGAGGGGACCGTACAAGAAATTAAAAAAAATGGTGTTGTACTCGGTGTTGGAAAAGTGAGAGGTTTTGTCCCGAATATCCATTTGACAGACGTCTCTTATTCGGAGTTCATCAAGAGGAAGTTTGTGGTGGGAAAGAAGGTCAAAGCTAGGTGAGTAACGATAGTTATACTAACTGACCAAGAAGGAGGTGTTTAGAGTTTGAATTTTTTTTTGTAATAGATAGACACGGCCTACTAAATCCAACAGGCCGGAAGGTTAGACGTTTCCGTTGTTACCATCGGGGTGACAAGTAGCACGAGTAGATAATATAGATATTATACGGATTCCTCCTGCAATTCGCACTGTTTTCGAAATAATTTAGAATTTATTTCAATTCACAATGAAATAAAGAACAATATGGAGGAAAACAAAATAGCATTTAGTTTATCTGCTTGTATCTTTTGAGATAAGATTATCTCAAAAGATGTTTCTGCTTTCTTCACTGGGTCGTAAATCCAATGAAGTAGCAGTGCAGAATTCAGTAGTTTGTAAGGCTACTGAATTCAGGGTTGGTTTAATCGTAGAGGGTCGTAAATCCACAACAATGCGAATTAAAACACACGGTGGTGTTTTTCAGGTATTTATTTGGAGTACAGAGTTATGGTGAACTTGAAGCTGAACTTGAATTCGAACTTGTTGTTGAGAGAATAATTGTCGGTATATAAAGAAAAAATATTTGCTGACAAAGATTTTTCATCATCGTCGTATGACTGGTAGATTGCGGCAATTCGCTACTACGAGGTCATGACGAAATGATGATTGATGAAGAAACTAGGTCGTCTGTGGACATTCCGTGTTAGTGGGTCATCCATGTTTCATGCAATTAAACACTGCGAATAATTTCTTAATATTTTTATCGCAAATAATCCAGAACTCATCACAAGGAGGTAGCTGTTGTATTGAGTTCCACAAGATAATAATCAGAATGGAAATTATGCTACTTTCTGAAGCTTATAAAAAAGGTGAATAGACATCAAAAGACGAAAAAAATATATTATTTCACTATCGAAAACGATTACATTCTGACAGCTGATCTTTAAACTCAAAATAACTCCTATAAAACAGAAATTCAACAGGAATAAGCTCTGAATGAATAAAAAATATAAATTTGATCCTAAAAAAGCAAGGGGAAATATATTTATTCAAATTTTTGTATTTTCCTTATTTCATTTTTAATGTTTTCGTTCTTTTTAATTCATTACTGAAGCTGTGCTTCCCTAGCTTCCATGGTAAACACGCCTTTGAACAATGAAAGAGAGAAAGGAGATCTATCTCATGTTGTTACTCTCAAATTTTTTCAAGTATTTGTTCTGGAGCACAATTATTTGTCATTTCAAACCTTAAAAAATTTAGGTTTGGAATAGATTGGTTCCTATATTAAAAATATCCTTGGATGACCGTGATTTGTAGAGCTTTGAATCATGGACAGATACGGGATAAACAATCAATAATTTTATTATTTTTTTTTGAAAGAAGCTTATATCCAGGGACACATATCCATAAATTGTCTCACTACCTAAAACATAAATATTTTTTGGACTTCGAATTTTCTGCATGTTCTCAATTATCTTGTTTTAAAACTTAGATGAATTCGAAATAGTCATAATCGAATTGAATACCATTTTCAATGCGCAGGCTCACAGATCTTTTATCATGAGATTGGAGAAATGATATTAGAGAGTCTTCCGGGCTTATTGACCATGGTCTATTAGGAAATATTTCACCTAACGTTCTTCCAATTCTATCGGTGACCTTGGGGATATATGGTAAGATAGCTCTTCCATTGGGGGTGAGTTGTGACGTGTTATCACGTGGAAAGTTTTGGTCTCTCTCTGAATTTTCTTAGCATTATATCCGTTTGCGACGAATGCATGCTGTAGATGTTCAAGTTCATCCTCCAGAAATTCCGGCTCGTACAATCGTCGGGCTCTGTCTACGATTGTTTTTATAACTCCTCGTTTCTGTTGAGGGAGATGATTGGACTGCTTGTGTAGGTACTTGTCAGTGTGGGTTGGTTTTCTATAAACCCAGTGTCCTAGCTTCCCATTAGGCTTTCTAGTAACCAAGACTCCCAGAAAGGGTAGAGCACCATCCTTTTCAATTTCCATTGTGAATTGAATATTTGGGTGCCTACTGTTAAGGTGGGATAGGAAAGCATCCAATTCTTCAAGTCCATGACTCCAAACGACAAAAGTATCATCCACATAACGTAGCCATGTGGATGGTTTCTTTGTTGCCGCTTCAATTGCACTTTGTTCGAATTTTTCCATGAAGAAATTTGCAATTGCAGAACTTAGAGGGTTTCCCATGGCGCAATCGTCTAGTTGCTCATAGAATTCGCCTTTCCACTGAAAATAGCTGGATGATAGGCACAGTTCGAAGAGCTCTTTTTATGTCATTCGGGAATAACTCAGACACGTTGTTGAGCGATTCCCTGATGGGAACTAGTGTGAACAAAGACACAACATCAAAACTAACGAGTCGGTCATTTGGTCCGAACTGAATGTTTTGCAGTTTTTTCTACAAACTGAGTAGAGTCCTTGACGTATTTCCCACATAAGGTCTCAACATAGTCATTAAAACTTTGGCTAAGTCGTATGTTAGTCGATAGTACTAACAAAGTCAGTTTTTTATGAAGACTTTGTCCTTGAGGTGTATGGAATACTAATGATGCCAAATAAGTCTGAAACCGGTATATGTCTCACCTCAGTGACAAAATCTAATATAATTTCTCCAACCTCATGATAAAAGATCTCTGAGCCTGGGAATTGAAATTGGTATTCATTTCGATGCGTACTATTTTGAATTCATCTATGTTTCAAAAATGTTTTCCGTGTGGTCTCTGTAAGGGCAAAGAATTTGTTGTTTTCGTTTTTATTCGTTTTCCTAGAAATTCTCAATTTTTAACTTCAACACATGATAAAAATACAAAAATAATTAGGCCATGTTGCGAATATTTCGCCATGGCCGCCCAGATTCCCCGATCTTTTGCCCATAGAGCATGTTTGGACATCCTGGGTAAAAGACTTGGAAATTTACCCCTGCCTCCACAGACTCTGCTGTCTCTGAGACATGAGAAGTACAGGTACCACGGGACAGTATCCCTCTAGAAGAAATAGACCATCTTCTTGCATTAATGCCAAGACGTGTTGGGGAGTGTATGGATAACTGCGGTGGACAAAAACATTTTTAACAAATCGAATGGAAAAAATTGTAAACCCTTTGTTTTTTGTTCTCCAAGTTTTAATCATTTATTCCTTTCTATACTATACTTCTCACAACAATTAAAGAAACAGAAAAATTTTCCAAATTTTTTGGTGTTTTTCGACAGGCTGTACCTCAGTGAAAAATGGTCGTATGAGAAAAAGAAAAATCAACTTTTGAAGCTTGAAGACTCTAGTTTCTGAATTTATTGCTCAACAATTTTTCAGAGTACCGACAGCCATGCAATCCTCGGATAAAGCACGAAGAAAAATTTTTTTAAATTCTTCGAATTTTTATTTTGGCTCTACGAGCATGGAATTTTTTTTGAGCTAGACCCATGCAAAGCCCACATAGCCTGTTCATTTAGGTCTAATTTGTTTTTCACCACCCTCAGAAATGACCATTTTGAATGCAAAAGGACCCTTTTTCACTCAACTGCCGATATCTCCGGAACTACTAGAGTACTATCAAACTGATAGCCGGTTTCTTTTTCTGTAGAAAATTTCCTATAGAAATCGTTCATGTTTAATTAAGAAAAAATTTTTTTTCACCTTTAACGGTTATGTGAAAAAAGAGCAAGAAAATTCCATTTTGCCATTTATTGGTTAACAGGCTGTATCTTCGTCAATATTGAAGGGAAAGCTAAGGTTACAAGAAAATTTTACAGCCTTATGTACCCCAAAGGCCCCCCTAAATCGGTAGATTGATCGGTGAAGCGGTTTCACTGGACCAATCGATTGAAAGTTCGAAAGAATTAAAGGAACAAGGTTTTCGCAAGTGGACAGTTTATTTGATCCTGATCCTTGAATTGTCGTAACTCCTCCCCGCTGAATCGCATTCTGCTCCTTCCTTTTCCGTTATCGATATCCGCCTCGTCGTCTCCATCAGTTCCCTCCACATCAGATTCTACAGACAAAAAAGGTTCGGTAAGGTAAAAAAAAAAATGTGTTGAATTTGGCTGATTTTCGAGGGACATGATCAAGGACAATTTTGTAGTGCTCAAAAAGTTTTAAAAAAAGGCCACGTCGGCATATGTCTTACTTCCGAGGATCTTTACAACATAGTTCTCTAAAGAATATATCGTGAGATATGACATGTTTAGAAATACGAATTTGGGTACGGAAGTATTGAATCTACACGATTTTTTACATTTGGAATGGGATCGTAAGAGTGGCTTAATCGAGGCAATAAGGGCCCTTTGCACCAGTTTCCCTCAAAATGATTACATGACTGCCACTCAACAGAATCTCAAGTAAGGAACCCTCAAATATATTTCTATCTTTAGATAATTCAGTTTTTCATGTTTTGAAACTTCACCCTAATTCGATAAAGCCATTTAATTGGCTGGTAGGCTACAGATTGCATTTCCTTAACCTAACTTTACTGACATTTTGACGATTTCATGCATCAGTCAACGTTAGATCGACTTATCGAAACTACAATTTTGTTGGTTTATATATAGGAGATGATTTCCCTTGTAAATGATCTGTAGCGATCTTCGAACATCCGAAATTGCGAAAAATCATCGCTTGGTTGGCCGAACCTGATTCGAAAAAACTCTCTCTACCCAGGAAAAATTTATTATTCATTGAAGGAATGTTTAAAGACAAAGGATATTCTAGTCGGTTTTCTATTAATGCCAATAAATGCAAGACAGTCTGTTTTTTCTAACCGAACGTTTGGAAAAAAGAAAGCTCATCCAATTCATTGAAATATGAATGTCTTTCATTTATTTGTCTAGAAAATTTTAGTTCCACAATTTCAACTACTTCAAAGTTGTCATGTAACGTGTCTGCTTCCAATTGTAATGAATCCATCATAAAAATTATTTATTATTAGACGAAGATTATCTGTTGAAAATTGAGCATTGCACCCCTCAGACCTCATCTGATTGACTGCTCGCGTCAAATTAACCTCCTCTATGCATTAAGCAGCTGACAGATAAACTCATGTTCATTAATTGAATCAATTAATCGACCTCTTTTTGTACCCAGCTTTGCCTGTGAATAGATCTCCTCTTGTGCTACTCTTGTAAATTAGCATTATCAAAAAATCACCTCGCTGAATAACTGATCATCTCGTTCATTTTCTTGAAGTAACTAATTCTCAAAAGGTGAGTGAATTCTCAGATTCCTTAATTATTGCATATTCCATGTTATTTTCCTGCTTTTTATAAAGTGTGAAAATTTGTCCACGTTTCAGATCATGAAAATTTATAAAAATATTGGTTATCCACTCTCACTTTATTCTAATAAGATCTCTATTGCATTAAACTAATGTATTTGACTCCTCTAAGATATATATTTTGGTATATGTTTGCAGTTCTCATAGATTTTTCAGATATCTCTAGTCTCCTCACATGGAAATGATTATTTGCTCCAAGAATGAACATTTTCTGTGGCAATAAATACTGATTTTTTATATTTTCATGTGCATCTCATTATCTTAATCAATTCATCTCATTTCTCAACTATTCACTTCTCATAACACTTGCTAATTATTGTTCTCGAGTTTCAGATGAATGAAAATCCTCAAACGCAAAGGTGAATCATGGAATCAGTCTTCTCTCTCAATAAAACCAAGTGAACTTCTCTGAAGTATTCAAATGATCAAGTAGCTCAAACATTGAACCTGATTGACACAGCCTCAGTCCCTGATTCACCTTGAGCGGTCTCCTCAAATATTGATAAAACCATTAAACTGGTATGATCTCCCCATTATACAAAAGAATTTCTCAATTTCATTCATCTGAAGCACTTAGCAGGTAAGATCTCAAGCCTTCTGCTTTGTCGAACCAACGGGTTGGTGGTTATTAATTCATACACAGTACACTTATGTTATAATCCTCATAATTGTCAATTGTAGCCTCTATTTTTCTGATGAACACTAACCCTGCTTACTTAAAGCAGTTTGTCTCGGTAAATGTCGTCTCAATTGATTAATTAGCATTCTCTTTATAGACCAACGTTATAGATCATAAATATTGATTTCTCCATCATGATATTCTCACATTTGTAATAATCTCAATGAAGAACAGACTTAGACTACTAAGCTTTTAATACACGTATCTTCTCTAAGGCCTGAACTCACTTTTATTACAACTCAGCCAACTCTCGCAATCAATTTCAATTATATCATCACTGTAAATGCTGTATTTAATTTTGAATTAATAACTATCTCAAAGTCTAAGTCTGAGTTTATAGATGACTTCAATTTTTGTATTTTTTACTGTACTAACTTCATGCGGGTGACTCATTCATTTTATGATTGTGAATGATGTCAATAAATGTTTTTACACTACCATCTTCAACTTAATTATCTGGATACAGTCCTTCACAGTAATTTACCAAAATCAGAACAACCCCGATTTTGAACAATAATAGAAAACAAAAAATATTCTGTAGTCAGATAACTCGAAGACAAATGGTCATTTCCGAGGGTGATGAAAACCAAATCAGACCTGAATAAACAGGCTATGCGGACACTGCATCGGTCTAGCTCAAAAAAATTTTCCAAAAAAATAATAATTTGAAAAATAGAAAAAAATTTTTCTTCGTGCTTTATCCGAGGATTGCATGACTGCCGGTACTCTGAAAAATTGTTGAGCAATAAATTCAGAAACTAGAGTGTTCAAGCTTCAAAAGTTGATTTTTCTATTTCTCATACGACCATTTTTCACTGAGATACAGCCTGTTGAAAAACACCAAAAATTTGAAAAAAAAAATTTCTGTTCCTTTAATTGTTACGAGAAGTGTATTTATGTTTTACATAAAAAAATTCAAATTTGAACAGCTCCTGTTGGGTGATGCAGTTTCTTTGTTAGTAATGATGAGAGTGTTTAAAGTGATGTTTACTTGTCCTTCCTCTTCCAGAGTGTTCTCATCGAGCGAAAAGACTGTCATCTTCACGTTGAAGACATCTTTCGTCAAGGACGACAAGTATTTCAAGGACCTCGATTCAGTTCAAGTGAACGAAGTTTATCCCGCCCTTGTGCTTAGGGCTAAAATTCACGGGTGGTGTTATCTTTCTATAATAATGTGGAAGGTTATCTTCCTTTTAAGGAGTACAACTTTCAGATCACCCCTGAATACAGGGAGAACCCCTCTTCATACTTCTACTCAGGTCAAGTGGTAAGTAGAAAATGTTTCAAAAGACTAACAAATCCACGACAGATACAGATTCAAATGTTTAAATAAATTATCAAGAATTTGTAATAATTAGCAAACAGCGCCACCTACAGTTGATTTAACGAAACATCTCTCTTCTAAAATCATTAGAGAAACGAAATCTTATAATGATAATAACACTTTATTTCCATATGATGTCAAAAATACGCTCCCCATTAATAAATTCCGGACAGGCAAAATTTTTGTCAAATTCAACACCCCGAATCTTTTTTTGTGGTGCTGCGATTTTGTTGAAATTTTCACCAGGTATAGTATTGGGTCTTGTAATATTAACCTGAAATTCACTTCGTAAAAATATCTATAGTTTATCTGTTATACAGGGAGAAACAAAAACTTGTTTTATGCCCTCCAATACTAAAGACCATGTGCTGAATTTGAAGCGGAAAATTTGATATCATTAAGTTTTAATTTGAAGTGTGACTCTTTCTTAACAAAATGTTTTTCGATTTCCGTCAGTATCTGCTTTTGAAAAAAAGGTACACATTTTCAAAGAAAGTGTTGCATTTTTTCAATTTTAATAACAATTTAAAACATTACAATACCTTATCGACTAGCAAACATAAACAAACATCTGAAAATTAATAGCATGTATTTCCACCTCGCTTTCTCATCACTCTTACCATACGACGTGGCATACTTTCAATGCATTTCCGAATTGCTTCTGGGGGAATATTTTCCCGTTCTTCAAGAAGGGCTGTTCGTATGGCAAGGTGTTGCCGATTTCGAACATGTCTACCTAGCATATCCCATACAAATTCAATTGGATTTAAATCCGGACTCTGGCTGGCCACACCAATCGTTGAATATTCGCCTCTTCTGAGTATTGAGGCCTAGCATTGTCCTGCATTAACAGAAATTGTTGGGGAAAAATTCCCCCAAAAGAAATTCGGAACTGCATTGAAAGTATGCCACGTCGTATGGTAGAAGTGATGAGAAAGCGAGGTGGAAATACACGCTATTAATTTCCAGATGTTTGTTTATGTTTGCTAGTCGATAAGGTTTTAAATTGTTACGTTTTAAATTGTTATAAAAATTGAAAAAATGCAACACTTTCTTCGAAAATGTGTATCTTTTTTTAAAAGCAGATACTGACGTAAATCAAAAAACATTTTGTTAAGAAAGGGTCACACTTCAAATTAAAACTTAATGATATCAAATTTTCCGCCTCAAATTCACCACAGGGTGTTCAGAAATGGAGGGTATTAAACTAGGTTTTGTTTCTCTCTGTATAACGGATAAACTACAGGTATTTTCGCAAAGTAAATTTCAGGTTAATATTACAAGACCCAATACTATACCTGGTGAAAATTTCAACAAAATCGGAGAACCACGAAAAAGGATACAGGGTGTTGAATTTGACAAAAATTTTGCCTGTCCGGAATTTATTGACAGGGAGTATACATTGTTGAAAAAGTCAAAAAGAAAGGTACAAAACAATTAGCCTAATCGAGAAATCCTGTTGTTTGAGGTTTCGAATTCAATCGTAAACTTATTCAACTCCTTCATTCTAAAAAAAAAATGGGTGATGTCGGCCTATTGCCCTATTTCATACTTGAATGGGTATAAACAAAGATGGTAAGGTTACTATCCTTGAGTATCTGAAAATTGGTCTGCATTAGTGCAAATACAAGTCATCTTGGACATTTCTAATTATGTTGACATTGACAGAATAACCTACATTAGGGTAAAATACCAATATTGACAGCGATTGGTTTCGCAATGATGACCAATTTTCTGAGATGTTCTAAATTGTCCCGAAATTATCATGATTACTCGTAATATACTGATAATAGTCGCTATTTCTTTTGGTTAAAATCTTATAGGTGTAACCTAACGTAACCAACAAAATAAACAAGGATGGTAAGGTTAGTATCGTGAAGGTCCTGAAAATTGGTCTGCATCAGTGCAAACCCTATGTATTTTGACGTCTTGGACATTTCTGAAGTACCAATATTGACATAAATTTGTTTCGTAATGATGATTACTTGTTCAAAATTGTCTTGAAATTATCATGGTTACGCGTAAAATACTGATGATAGTCGCTATTTTTTTTGGTTTAAATCACATAGGTGTACCCTAACGTAGTCAACTTTAAAATAAACAAAGATGTTAAGGTTAGTATCCTTAAGGATCTGAAAATACATCTCCATCAGTGCAAACACCATGCATTTTGACATCTCAGACATTTCTAATGATTTTGACATTGACAGAATAACCTACATTAGGATAAAGTACCCATATTGACATAGTTTGGTTTTGCAATGAGCAATATTCCGGGATGTACTCAATTATCTTTAATATCATATTGTAATATTTTGTGTTGGAAAAATGAGAACAAAAATACTGCTCAACTGAAATAAGGTTGAGAAAGTTTTAATGTTTTCTATCGAAAAATACGCATATTTATTTTCAGATGAAACTTTTTTCCTCAACATTGTTAGTTTTTTATCATTTACAGATTAAAGTTCGAGTTGTCAAGGTGAAAATCGATAAAGTGATAGCTTCTTTAAAACTAGATGCCATTAAAAGCATCGCTTCTGAAGTAGGAAAGACTGTGAAGGGTATCGTCAAACAAAAAGAAGAGAATGGTTTGACAGTGTTCATCAACAAGCTGAACATAGAAGGTTTCGTTCCAGTAGAACATTTGAGCATCGATTTATCTCTTTGCCGACCAATGTTAGGTAAGTGTTTCCTAATCAAACTTATTATTTTCTATACATATACAGGGTGGAAACCATTTTGACCTGTCCAATACATGTTTATATTGTCTTACTGGACTAATAAATATATTATTATTGTATTATTATTATAATAAACAGGCTATGTGACCCCTGCATTGGTCTAGCTCGATAAAAATTTCCTATGCGCATTGAGCAAAAAAAAAATTTTTTTTCTTCCTGATTTATCCGATGATTGCATGGTTACCGGTAATCCGAAAAATTTTTAACCAATAAATTAGGAAACTAGAGTCTTCAAGCTTCATAAGTAAGTTTTTTATTTCATATAAGACCATTTTTCATTGAGATACAGCCTGTTGAAAATCACCAAAAAAAATGAATGAATTTTTTTAATGTAATCCCGATTTTTTCATTGATGATCAGATTACCCATTGAATTCTACAATGTTTTCATGTGTCACTTACATATTTTTTATCGTCAAATATTAAATTCAATTTTTCGATATGATCACAATTAAAATAGAAAAAACATAAAACATATACGAACTCAAGAACATCAAGAGTTGATTGAAATCTCGTACCAATATGGCGGATCTGACAGTTTATTAGTCATTTGATGTCGTCTCTCCACTATTTTATCACGATGTTCACCTGAATCCTATCAGAGCCAGATAAGATGGTCATTCACTAAAAGAAGTCCTATTTACAGAAACGTTCAAAGAAGGAGACCAACTTCCCGATTTGATGATTTTGAAAACGGATGAAACGGGCACTATATTCTCGAGGAGGGAAGCATTAGCTTATGAAAGGTGCGACATGAAGGTTCCGAAGTTTCAAAATATAAAAAAGAATACAATACTGAGATGTTCCGTTGAATCTGTTGAAGAAAATGGTATCTTTGTTTCTTCCCCAATCAAGAATTTCAATAAGAAGCTCTTTGTCAACAAGAAGGTGAGTAGATAGTACAAGACACTTACATTGCGCAAAAAATTAACGCACATTATGGAAATCTCAAATTTATTCTACAACTGAAGGTGTTCTCAATGATAATTATTTTTATCAGAATTATGCATGCATATGTTATTTATTCACTTTCAATATTTTTCTTCAATACAGATGTTTTTCCCAGCAGGAATAAAAAAGATGATATTTTCAGATTTTGAATGTATTGGCCCCATTCTAAAATCAGTTGTACTCGATCAATTCTAGTGATCAATAGTTTTTCATTCGTTTGATCACAGCCGTCTATAGTCTATAGAGATAGCCTGGAACTAAGTCTGGCAACGCCGTATGCGAAGGCAAATCGTAGGTATACTCGTCCGAAGCGGTAGCGCGGGATAGCATGTTATTTCGAATTCAAATCATTTGCAAATTCATCAAATGAATTTTTTGCTGGAAGAAATGAGAACATAAGACCCTACTTAGTCAAAAAATTGAATATCTTAATTACTAATATTAAAAAATCACACGATTGTGTTTGAATCTTGGTTGGAATAAAAAGGTAATTCTCTGAATTGAAAGTTAGGAAGAGAATTGAATATTCAATTCATTGTTCAGCAGAAACCACGGGAAGGTGTATGGCCAACTCTTGCCAAAAAAAATTAAATCAAATTCTCTACGTGAACAAAACAAGTATTCCCAACATTATTATAAACTCAATATATGTAGACATCCAAGTAAATGTGAAAATAAATGGATATAAGATTTTTACACAACAAATATTGAAATTTTCACCATAAAAATGATATGCAATAGAAACGGAAATGCATATATTTATGAAAAGTTAGAGAGTTTCATTCTGGAGAATAATTTTCTATCTTTGGGTAATGGTAACTTTTTCCTATCTCCCAAGTGTTTTTTCTTCTCCGTTTGCTCCACATTATTTATTGTTTAAGAGTAAATTTGCAAAAACCGAACAAAGTGAATTTGAAATTGATTTCGCATTCGTTCCACATCTGCAAGTCTCAGCTGCTGCTCCAAGGAGCAACATATTCTGAAACATAAATTTTGGCGGAGTTTTCCATGTCGCTTTTTTGCAAATAATATGAATCTGAAATGAACAAACCTCTGAAATTAATTTCCTATGATTATCAGAACTATTTTCATCGCAATTGAGATCCTAACCTAACCTCCAACCTATCCAGTAGATGATCTCAAGTTAGTGAAGAAAATCGGACGAAACTTTCATTGCACTTCACTAAAAACATTTCTTTAGTTCTCTTAAAGTGCACTTATTGACAGTCGTTCATTCACTAAAACACTACGATTTTTCAACACAATCCAAACACGTACCTACACTATAAACAAAACTCTCTACTGAATAGTAGAGTCTCTTTCACGGGAATAGGACCAATGGAAATGAAGCGACCAACTTAAACTAAGCCGACGTTTCGTCTATATATTTAGACTTTATCAAGGCTACAGAGAAAAACAAAATGGTTTTCAGTCAAAAAGCACAACAAATTATGTATATAAATAAAAATTTAGTTTTATTAAAATCATCTCGCTGATATGCAGCGAATGGTAAAAAGAGGAATATCAGCGAGATGATTTTAATAAAACTAAATGACAGCGTTAATTTTAGGACGGACACAGAAGATTTAAGCCAGGTATATTCAAATCTGTTAGACAGATATCGCGAGTTCTTCGACCCATAAGTGCGCGAACTGAACGAAGTACATGTGTTGTGAGAATTTAAAAACAAGATCTCCACTTGACATTTCATGCGGACAATAATAACATCAGAAATAATTATTTACCCCCGTTCAAATGTATGTCTCTTTGTTTGAAAGCTTCAAATTGTCCATCAGTGTGTCTCTACTGATTTTAGAACCCTTCTGTTACCAAATCTATGAACATCTATGTATATTCGACTAAACAAACTTGGTAAGAGCAATGTTGTAAAAAAACTTCAATTGTTTTGTCATTTTATTTATACACATAATTTGTTGTGCTTTTTGACTGAAAACCATTTTGTTTTTCTCTGTAGCCTTGATAAAGTCTAAATATATAGACGAAACGTCGGCTTAGTTTAAGTTGGTCGCTTCATTTCCATTGGTCCTATTCCCGTGAAAGAGACTCTACTATGTTAGCGCAAGGACGTGAAACTACAGACTTCATCCACAGCTTAATAAACACACAGCTAGGAAACTCCGTGTGGTGGGGGTAGTTAACGCAGATTCTCGCGCATCCCCCACTTTTGGGGTAAAACCTATCAATTCATTGGCGCCGGTCGGGATGACGATGCCTCCGAATTCATAAACTCATAGGCGTAGTCAACTATTTTATGTTGTGTTGACTGGTGACCTCTGATGCATTGAAACATATATTTTTCTTCACATCTAAAACAATAAAATTAATATCGACATGAATGAAGAATTGAACATTCCCTTCTAAAAATTCCTGCACATTTCATGAATTTTATTTTTTTGCAATGAAATCTTTGGAAATTCTTATCCTTTCGATCGCAATTTGTCTTCGCGAAAATTTCATTCGAATGCCTCATGAGTTCACCAAATTAAACGCAAAAAAAGAATGTTCTGTGTGCACACGAAAAAGGAAGACCAGTAGCCTTCAACTTTTGTAACTCTGCATACCCAGCTCTATCATTAAAACGGCAAATTTTCGAGTTAATTGAAATTCTTAATGAAATCGGGTTGAAAATATGTGCCTTGACGACAGATATGCGTTCCAATTATTTGCCCTTATCAAATTTATTAGGCGTTACATCGGAAAATCCATATTTTTTTGTGAAGGTAAGAAAGTATTTTACCTTTTCGACGTACCTCACATCATAAAAGCCATAAGAAATATGATGATAAAATATGATTCTAATTGGCGAAGATAAAATCTCCTGGTCTTTCATAAAATCATTTTATGAGCATGACAAGAAGTATGCGATAAGGGCAGCAAGAAGGCTAACAAAATCACATATATATCCAAATTCATTTGAAAAAATGAAAACGAAATACGCAACTCCATGCATGTGGCATGGATGTTTATATTCGATTTGCTCAACTGCCTTTCCAGGCAAATAAAACTTCGAATTTTTTATCAAAAATTGATAAATTATTCGACCCTCTTAATTATTCAAGCACGACAACCCCAAAGCTCTATAACAGAGCTTATAAAGGTCTACCGCATCAAATTCAACACCTCAAAGAATTTATTAAGTTGATAGATGACATTGAAGTGAAAGATGAAAATGGGAGGAATATTAAAAACACTTTAAAAAGTTTCAAATGTCTGAAAATTACCATAAATATCTTGATATTGCTGTGGGACGATCTGGAGAATCAAAAAGTCGAATACCTATTAACTCGCCGTCTGAATCAGGACTGCTTGGAAATTTTTTTTGGGTCTGTACGACAGCAGAATGGGAATTGTAGGAATACCACCAGTTCAATTTCAAGGATCCTTCAGAAAGCTGTTATATTTGAAACTGTACCATTCAGGTACTGAGAACTGCGAGGCTGATCCTGACCGAATACTATTGAAACAACAAGACATTTCTTCCTATGAAATTTCTCCACCATCTCCTTCACCATTAATGATCCAACATATAGACACAGACTATCAACAAGATGATATGTTGAAAACAAATTTTGAAACATATTTTTGTGGTTATGTGTTGAAAAAAGCTCTGAGAATACACAATTGTTATATTTGCCTCAAATTCGCAAATGAAGAAAAAAATTTGGATGACGCATCAATTTTCATTTATTTCAAGGCTTATCGAAATTCAAAAGGAAGTTTATTTGGCAATTTGTTCAATCCTAGTCAAAGTTTTGTCGAATTCATCAATAAGGTTGAACACATTTTCCAACAAAACGTTGAAAATTTTATTTAAAAACCTCAAATTATTTCCAATATATTTCAAATTGCCAATGGACTTCCTTTTTCTCACCCATGTGATTTCTTCCCTAAGAGCTTTGCAATAAAATTATATTTAAGGGTTCGATTATATTACACATTGAAAAACATTAATAGAAATCTTAGAGACCAGAAATATGTAAAAAACAAATTAATTATTTCATACAATATATAGTATTATTTTAAAATTTTATTTATAAAAATGATAAATAATAATAGTTGTGTCTGTAAATTCATGAAGTACGCTCCTGTCAGTCTCCCTGAAAATATTTTCAATCCTACCCTGACTTTTACCCCCGAATGGCTTCTTCAAGGTCACACCCGACTGCTTACTCCGAACGGCTGAGTTTCATAGCTGTGTGTTTATTAAGCTGTGCTTCATCTCTACTGAATATCAATTCTCCACTACGCATCACGAGTCTCCGTGGGTAGGCCCACGTGCGACGTTGCCGAATTTCCTTGTTCCGGGCTTGTACTTTAGAAGGCTGCGGTTTGATTTTCTACACTCGATCGCTATGCAACGCATTTGACCCCAGGGACGGGCCGAAACGAAATTTTTGGGGGGGGAAATCCATCGAAAATTTTCCAACTTGAAATTGAATTGACAGGAATTCGTTATATATATTTCGGTATAATATTTGTTTCGGTAAAAAAAATTCTAAATTACGAATTTTAACAGAGTGAGGAGTAATTAACTTTTTTTCCATCTACCGAACATTCGATTAAGTAGATTTTATGGAGATTTTTTTTTCATAAAGAGTATCTTGATGTTACTTGAAACTTTGAGAAACACTACTTGTTTGTTTCTTCAGTTTTGTAGCTTTTCTTCATTTCGTGGAATCTGGGAGCGAAGGCACGGCTCATTTTCATCAGAGAAAATAAATATTTTTTCTGAAAAATCTATTCTTTTCATGCCGTGGAAGGAGTAAATATTGGGAATCAAAGTGATGAGAAATTATCGCTGATTCTTTATTTTATGGAATCGTTTTTTTTGTGAGGACTACTTAGAAATATGTTCGAAACTTTGAGACACACTTTTTGTTTCATTCTTTAATTTAGTTCAGTTTCATTATTTGGTGTATCTCAAAATTTCAAGCATCATAAAACAAAATATTTTTCACGAAAAAGCAGATTCCATAAAATGAAGAAATATACATGATTGTTGGGTAGATGAAAAATTAAATATATTTCGTTTGATAAAAAATAAGCAAAATAACTCCCTAGTTTACAAAGAAAAAGTGTGTCAAAGTGTGTGTCATAAATCAAGATCTTTCTTTAAAAAAAAACAGATTCCTGATTTGGTAGGGAAATGGTTTTGACCTAAATCACTCATATTGAAGAAACAATTTTGAACAAAACTTCCTTATTTGAGTTGGCGATTTCGAACTCTTTTGCGGCGTTTATTGCAATTAGTGTTTGGAATTGAGGATATATTTGGTGTTTTGAAAGATTGTTGTTGTGACTTCCGATATTCTGTGGTCACCACCCAAAATTTTCTATCACACTTCTTTTCCTTCGTGCATTTTCTGTTCATAAATTTTTTAAAAATTTTTTATAAGGCACCACATAACTCAAACTTCACTTTGAATCTATTTTGGTTCATTATTTAAATTTATGTACAGGGTATCCCAAATTGCTTGATTTTGAATGTTTTAGGTACTTCTGGACCAGATGGCTCGATTTTCGTGGAAACACCATTAGTGAAAACCGTTTCACGATATCTTAATTTTTTTTTATTTTGCGAAAAATTATCAATTTCGGAAATGTGCCCTAACTTTTCTGTTTACGAAAATGTCTGAACACGATATGAAATTTCTAGAAGCACTTTTCCACCGGAAATAAGGAACTATATTCAATTTTTTTCTTCTCGTGGAAAAAAAAAACATTTTTTAATTTCAAATACGAACGCATTTTTTTTTTTCATCTTTTGTCATATAAAAAATTCAAAGATGAATAAAATTTGAAATAATGTCTTATTCTGGATGAAAAAATACTTTTTGAAAGTTTTTATCTTCTTCAGATATTTTCGAAAATGGAGAAGTTATGGCACATCTTCAAAATAGATAAAATTTCAAAATTTTATTATATCTTCGAAACTAATGAAGATATCGTGAAACCGTTTTCACTACTAGTATTTTCACGGAAATCGAATCCAGGCCTCCTTTCAACGTTTTTACCTTTATAGTCTAGAAGTACCTGAACCAGCCAAAATCAAGCAATTTGGGATACCCTGTACACATATTGTTTATTCGCAAAACTATAACACAATATATGTACGAAAAGCGTACCTAATGGTGATTCTGCTTATCTGAAAGTTACAGCTTAAATTTATGATACCAGATGGTTTTTTTTATGACACAGTCTATGCGACGTAACTGAAAAATTTACAACTGGGTGCCTACTTCTTGAGGCCGCATCTCTCCCAACACTTGATGGTAAAAATATTGGGTTGAATACAATTTATTGCCGGCTATACATATATTGTCAAGTACTGATTGCAAACTTCTTTTTTCTAATTCAGATTCCTTCGTATTTCATAACTCCCTTGGAATGATGTATTTCAACTGCTTGGAAATTTTACCAACTGCTTTGAAATTTTACCAACTGCTTTGGAGTTTCTCCAACTGTTTTGGAATTTTTTTCCAATGCTTTGAAATTTTGCCAACTACTTTGGAATTTTTCCAACTCTTTTGAAATTTTTTACAACTGCTTTGAAATTTTTCCAACTGCTTTGAAATTTTTCCAACTCCTTTGAAAATCTTCCAACTGGTTTGAAAATTTGCCAACTTCGTTCAACATTGGGGGGGGATCATCCCCCCCTTGGGCCCGTCCCTGTTTGACCCAAGAAGAATGTGCCCAAGCGGTAGATTTGCGAGAAGAAGGGTGGACATACACAAGAATTGCAGAAAGGTTTGGAGTTTCCCATACAAGTGTGTCCAGAATGTTGCAGCGATTCAGGGAGACAGGTATGAATGTCCGAAGACCAGGACAGGGTAGACCACGGGTAACAACTGCCATTCAAGACCGTTACTTGAGAGTTTCTTCGTTGAGACAACGGTTTGCAACCGCTCTCCTCCTTCAAAATCAGCTTGAGCAAACTCATGGAGTGCAAATTATCACTCAGACAATAATAAATCGCCTCAGAGAATATGATTTGAGGCCTCGTGTCGCGGCAAGAGGCCCAGCTCTTACCCCAGCCCATCGAAGGGCGCGTTTGGATTTTGCAAGAGAGCATATCCATTGGGAAGAGGCCGATTGGGAAAGAGTTCTCTTCACAGATGAGTCTAGATTCTGCCTCTACCATTGTAATCGACGTTCTCTTGTATACAGACGTCCACATGAAAGATATGCTCAGTACAATTTCCTGAATAGTACTGGTTTCGGGGGAGGATCGATTATGGTATGGGGTGGTCTGCTCGCACAGACCTAGTGGTCGTTGATAATGGAGCTATGAATGCTGATGAGTATATAAGGAACATTCTTGAAGAGTCATATGCCCCATACAATGGTGAAAGTTTCATTTTTATGGACGATAATGCCAGACCGCATCGTGCGCGCATCGTTCAGGAGTACCTTGAAGAGATTGAAGTCTCTCGAATGGAATGGCCAGCAAGAAGTCCAGATCTTAATCTGATTGAGCAGGTTTGGGGCAACCTCAATAGAAGTTCAGAAAATCATCCAGCTACTGTTAATGACTTAGGAATCCAACTCGGAGAAATCTGGGAAGGATTAGATCAGAACATTTTAAGATCACTCAATTTGAGTATAAACCGTCACATAAGATTCGGTGAAATCCTAAATTTTTTTTCCATTTAATATGTCTTGTTTCGTTCAAAACCTCCCTGAGAGAACATAAAAAATAAGTTATAAAGTCAATGTAGAGTTAATTTTCATTAAAATTGAGATTTTCAGAATGTGCGTTAATTTTTTTGCGCACTGTATTTACGCAGGCAGAAGTTAGTTAAGCTTGGTATGTAATGGCCAATTGCACCGTTCACAGAATAATCATTGTTTAACTAATCAACGTTTACTATTAATCAGTGTTTATAATACTCTCTGGTTGCACCGTTTACGAATGAGCGGCGTTTAGTTAATCGGGAGATATATTTGGCAACATTGCAAAATTTCAACAGTATCAAGAATTTCTGTCAGTTTCAGTATTCGGTTGCCATGGTTACAAGTTTTGTATGTTTACTTTCACTCAGAGTTGTCTCTGCATTATTCACTCCACGTTTTTTTTCTGAATTTAAGTGACTGAGTAGTGTGTAGTGTTAAAATTATTTTAACGTACAAGAATCGACATTAGAGATGCTCCTAGAAAATATACATATACAATATTAATACAAATATACATATATTTTATATTTTTATGATTCAGGGAGCTAAAATAACACAATTAATACAATACATATCGGAACAAAAAGTTACCTAGCTGATGTTTGTGCAACACAAGGAAATCATTAAATACAAATATTACACATATTAAAAAATAAACTACATGCAAGTTATTATCGAATTCCAATTAATGTTCTATCAATTCCAGTAAATACAGAACAGTATCTTTAATGAGGCGAAAACGTCTGAAGAAATTATAATTATCCATCTGGTTGAAGTGTTGTATCCTCTGGTAGACTTTTCGTGGAAACCCGAATTCAATCATTTCAACAATTTCAAGATCATCATCAATTAATAATTCGTCACCTGAATCCATATTTTATGGAGACCAACTTAAATACAAGTACTCAAAAAAAAAAAATAACACAAAACACTGTTCGATTGTTTCTTTTTGAATGTTAGGTTTTCGTTAGAAATATTTATAAATATAAATACGTTGAGTTTGCGCGGATCCCTGTTTAACCTTAATCGGGTGGGTAAACGACGAAATTTGGCTGTTTAGTGTAATTGACGATTAGTCCACATAAAACGACGTTTAGCAGACGGTGCAAGAGGTACCGCAAAATAAACATCGTTTAAAATTCTAATCATCGTTTAGCTGAACGGTGCAACTGGCCATAAGTGTAGATCATGAATCCAATCCCTAAAAATGGCAAAAAAAAATTTCGTAGGGCTCAAATAAAGAATAACAACATAGTAATCTACTCTCCGCGATCTTAAAAACCGACAGAAGCTACCCTCACTTCAACGTCTTCAATGATGCTGTAAATCATGTGATATTTTGTTCAAAACAGTTTTTAAAGCAGCATATATCACGTCGCTTAAGTTTGACTCAGGCCCATTTGCACCATTTACTTAACTGAGCGTCCCTTAAAGTTAATGGTCACTTAAATTTATTGACTGTTGCATGACTGTCACTCAACAGAATCTTAAGTGAGGGACCCTTAAATATTTCTATCTACACCACTCCCAATTGAAATTCAGAAATCATCACTTAAATTTCAGATTCGTCAATTGTATTTCAGAAAATAACAAATGTTTGATGTTTTCTGAAATTCAATTGTCTAATCTGAAATTCAATTGACGCTTTCTGATATTGAAGTGACTAATCTGAAATACACTTGACGGTTTCTGAATTACACTTGGAAATGTTGTAGTGATACTTCAGTTTTTCATGTTCAATATAGCTATTTTATTGGCTGGCCGGCTACAGATGAAACTGTCATTTCCTTAACCTAACTTTACTATCATTTTCACGATTTCACGCATCGGTCATCGTTGGATTGTCTTGTTGAAATTCCAATTTTTTTGGTTTATGTATATGGGAGATGATTTCCCTTCATTAATGATCTGTAACGGCCTACTAAATTAAACAGGCCGGAAGGTTAGACGTTGCCATTGTTACGATCGGGCTGACAAGTAGCACGAGTAGATAATATAGATATTATACGGATTTCTTCTGCAATTCCCACTATTTTCGAAATAATTTCGAATTTATTTCAATTCACAATGAAATAAAGAACTATAGGGGGGAAAACAAAACAGCATGTCGTTTATCTGCGAATAATTTCTGAATATTTTTATCGCAAATAATCCAGATCTCATCACGAGGAGGTAGCTGTTGTACTGATTTTCACAAGATTACAAACAGAATGGAAATTATTCTACTTTCTGAACCGAATAAAATAGGTGAATGAACATCAAAAGAGAAAAAAAATGTATTATTTCGCTGTCGAAAACGATTACATTCTGACTGCTGATCTTTGAACTCAAAATAAATCCTATAAAACAGAAATTCAACAAGAATAAGCTCCGAATGAATAAAATCTATGAGTTCAATCTTAAAAAAGGTTATATAAAACTAAAAATGAACTCTGAATAAATAAAAACATTTCTGATAACGGACAGCTAAAAGTTAGCAATTTCCTGTTGGAGAGAGCAGTTCTTGGGATTAACTAATCATTATAGAATAATTCTGGGAAAATTTGCTGAAGAATTTCAGAAGGCTGCTGACATAGTGAAAATTTGTCATGATAAACATCTAAAGTATGCTGGATATATGTCATAAATAAACATTTCGAAAACGTTATATTGAACAGTCATTTCCTTTAACGTTGGAAAAGAAGTGGGAGATGCCTTGTCTTTGAAATGACAACAAAAGTCTGAAAATGAATCGATCTGATCTTGTTTGTCCCAATCGGTGTAAAAATTGTCATAATGAACAACGTATTTTTGTCTCTGTTCCTCAGGATCAGTTTTTTTTTTGAGTAATTGAAGACGTTATGTGTTCAAAATCGGGGTTGTTCTGATTTTGGAAAATTAATGTTTAGGACTGTATCCAGATAATTGAGTTAGAGATGTTATTGTAAAAACATTTATTGACATCATTCACAATCATAAAATGAATAAGTCACCCGCATGAAGTTAATACAGTAAAAAATACAATATTAAAGTCATCTATAAACTCAGAGTGATTTATTCAAGTAAAAACAGAGGTAATCTAGAGAAGTACAAATTGAGAGGTCAGATGGAGTCAGACTTAGACTTTGAGAGAGTTCCATTAATTCAAAATTACAGTTTACGTTGATGATGCAAATGAAATTTATTGCGAGAGCCTCTACGGGGGGGTAATGGGGGTAATTACCGAAGTGCAAAAATGAAACACAAAAGTAGTTGGGTAGAGAAAGTTCTTTTTACCGTGTAATAAAAACAAACCATTCAACATAACCTAATTGATCAATTGAGACGACATTTACATTGACAAACTACTTTTATTAAGCAGGGTTAGTGTTCATCAGAAAAATAAAAGCTACAATTGATAATTATGAGAATTACGATATGAGAGTACGTTGTATGAGTGAAAGAATCACTAACCCATTGATTCGTTTGAAGCTGAAGGCTTGAGATCTTACTTGCTAAGTGCTTCCGATGAATGAACTTGAGAAGTTCTTAGTTGTAATGAGAAGATCATACCAGTTCAACTGTTTGATTAATATGTGAGGAGACCGCTCAAGGTGAAGCAGGGACTGAGACTGTCAATCAGGTTCAATATTTGAGTTACTTGATCGTTCAAATACTTCAGAGAAGTTCACTTGATTTTATTGAGCGAGAGAAGACTGATTCCATGATTCACCTTTTCGTTTGAGGATTTTCATTCATCTGAAACAATAATTAGCAAGAGTTATGAGAAGTGAATAATTGAGAAATGAGAGATGAATACATTAAGATAGTGAGGTGCACATGAGAATATAATAAAGCAGGATTCATTACCACAAATAATGTTCATTTTTTGGTGCAACCAATTACTTCCATGTGAGGAGTCTAGAAAAATCTGAAAAATCTATGAGAACTGCAAAAATATATCAAAATATATATCTTAGAGGAGTCAAATACATTAGTTTAATGCAATAGAGATTTTATGAGAATAAAGTGAGAGAGGATTACCAATATTTTTATAGATTTTCATGATCTGAAACGTGGACACATTTTCAAACTTTATAAAAAGCAGAAAAATAACATGGAATATGCAATAATGAGGAATTTTGAGAAGTACTCACCTATTTAATTGGTTGCTTCAAAAAATGAACGAGATGATAAATTATTTTGCGAGGTTACTTTTAGAAAATTCTAATTTTACAAGAGGAGCACAAGAGAAGGTCGCTGCGAGACGTAACCATAGGCGTAGATGCAGATGAGGTCTGAGGGGTGCAATGCTCAATTTTCAACATTATGTAACTGGGATGATTTAGAAAATTTGAATGAAATGCATCATCAGTTAATTTAGAAAATTTTCGCGGTATATTTATAACTGAACCTTAGGCGGTTGAATAAGAGTTATTTTTCATAATATGGAAATCTACAAGACGTTTTATACAGACTGCACTGTCTTCGTGGATTTTAAAACTACTTTCTCTATGAACTGCATTAAGTCATTTTCTTCTCCTCGCGGAATCTTTCGGAAATCTAAATACTACTACTAATCTTCTCTCATTAATAGATTTATAGTTTCTTTAGCAACCGGGCACTGCACAAGTACGAGGCATAGTACTAAAATCGAAGATTTCCAGTGAAATTTTAATAACACACTTATTTACACTTTATTCATTCATAAAAAAACCAATCACACGCACACAGCCAAAAAACACAAACTTTTCCACATGATTCCCGGTCGAATTTCTGATGCGAACACATTAACGCTTCCACCTTCCACACAGAATAGCAACCTGCAACTGCAAGGTCGTACCACCCTGAGTCAGGACCCCAACCCCCTGTGAACACTCCGGCAACGTCGCATTTTAAAGGAACATTCAGGCCTGTTAAATATCGTAGTCTGCGACAAAGGATATTCTAGTCCGTTTTCTATTGATGCCAATAAATGCAAGACAGTCTGTTTATTCAAACGAAACCTTTGGAAATAAGACCGCTCATCGAATTCATTGAAATATGAATGTATTTCATAAATATATTCGCCTAGGATATCCTAGTTCCACAATTTTAACTAATTTCAAGTCGTCATGCGTCTGTTTCTAATTGTAATGAATCCATCATCAAAATGATTCATTATTAGATGATTTTAATCGAAAACAACAAATGTTTTGCAGTCAGTTTATGAGTTTAACAAACTATTTTAGGCTAGAATCCTGCCCTTAAATATTTAAGTGGTCATCACAGGAGCACTTAAATTTAAGGTTAGTTTAAGCCATCAAAATGTCACTCAAACAGCTGGTGCAACGTAATTTAAGTTGAGGTTTCATTTTAATGGGAGCTTAACACTAAGTTAATTTGGTGCAAACAGCCCTTGAATTTAGTCCAAGATGCATGACTGTCCTCAACAGACTCTTAAGTAAAGGGCCTATACCCCTAAGGCACGGTTTTACAATCGAAGGTTAACTTTTGGTTAAAGAAATTTTATAGGTTAGGCGTTTTACAATACCACGAACGTGGTTAACTATCAGTTAACTTACCCAACACCCAAAGTGTGGGTAAACCTGAAGTTAATTCAAGAACTATAGAATCATGTATATGTATATAACCTTAAATGTTTGTCTGATTCGAAAATTATTGTTTTGAAAAAATTGATTTCTCACTAGAGATTTGTTAATATGGATTTAATTGAATTTGATATCAATGCTTTTAGCGGTGATGGAGAGGAATGTCGAGAACCTGAAGTGATGTGTCTCAGATCAAATTTTTTTCGAAATTAACGACGATTATAATTTTTTTTTTTTTTTTGAAGATTCAGATTATTTGAAAGCTACGTTTCATTATTATTTATTCAGTGTATGCTGAATATTCTAAAGCAAATAGAACATTGGATAGCTCGTTCAACCAGAAGGTAATTAAAATGCCAGGTTTCCGAGGTGTATAGGTGCTATCGAATGCACACTTAAAAATTCAATTGCCAGTAGATGATCAAGCCGAACTATTCAGGAACCATTAACAGTTTTTTTTTGAATGTGCAAACTGTAGCTGATCCATCTCTGAAAATTACAAACATCGATGCAAAATGGCCAGGTTCAGCACATGATATTTTTCAGAATTCTATGCTATGCGGATCATTTGAAAGGAGGGATTTTCCTCACAGTGTTTTAGCAGGAGATAGTGGCTATGAAATTGAGCCTTATATAATCACACCTTCAGCTAATCTAAGAAAACCTTCTGAAGTCTCATTCAACAAATCACACATTTGTACAAGAAATCTCGTTGAGAGAAAGAGTGTGTAGAAACGTCGCTCTTTGGCCCTTGTCATGGAAATGCATGTAAAATTAGATACAGGTCAGGCTATGTTAGTGGCTACAGTCATTCTTCATAATACAGCATATTGTAGAATTCACTAGTAATATTAATCTTTTAGAATTCTCTGATCAAAGGCATAATGCAATTATCCCTACTCCAGATACCTCCATTAACAAGTATTTTAATAGATCTTATGTATACATGTACAATAAACAAACTGAGGAAATATTTATTTGAATAAAATATGAAAATTAATTATATTAAACTTGTACATTTCAATCATTGATTTTAATATTCCTTTGACGTCTTATAAATTCGCTAATGCTTCCGACCTACTATTTAGATCAAAAGAAACATTATTTTCTACCAACTTAAGAAAATTTAAACAGAACCCATAGTTACGAAACCTCAATCGGTAAAATTATTGTAAAACGCCAGGTACGAGTTAACCATCGGGTGTCGGTAACCTAACCATAAAGGTTAACCTTCGATTGTAAAACCGGCCCTAAAACTTCATGTAACCTCACTTTTATGTTCAAGGTTGGTAACACTTCATTAAATTTCAGCACATCACCAAGGACAAAAAGATTCCGAAGTTCGAAATTCAGCAAGCTCTAATCGCCAAAGTGATCGATATCGATCAAAGTAACCTAACCATTGAACTGAGCATCAAGTCAGAAAACGTTTTCGATAAAAACGTTCAGGTAATCGTCAACCAAATCATGTTCGATTCTCATCTTAATCGTCTCGTTTGTTTCGCAGAATTCCATCAGTTTATTCTCCGAATATTTGGCGGACGAGGAATACTTGAGGAAGTATGGATCTCTCAACAATTGGCCTATCAACGAGTACGATTTATGTCGGAAAGTTGAATGTACTGTAGTGCAATCGACCAGTAAGGGATGTTTGGTGGAATTACCCAATGGTTGTAAGGGATTGGTGGTGCCATCTTTGTCTTCATGTAAGTTGTAACTAGTTAAAAAAAATTCTGTCCATTCCCGATTTGACAGGATATAGAGCAAAACACAACTCTATGCGACACCGCCGGCGTTAGCTGGAACTAAGCCCAAAACGAGTACTCGTTTCTACAGTTAGAACGTGAAAGCTGTGTTTATTTGTTACGTTTTTTTTTGCGATAAAAAGATATGCCTAAGGAAAAAACCGTTAAAAACACTAATTGTTGTGTTTATGGATGTAATTCTAAAAAATCTAGGAGTCCTGGAGCCCATTTTCATTATTTTCTTGGTAAAAATCAAAATGTTCACGTTACCAACAAGCTAGAAATCGTGGAGGAAATTAATAGACGTAAATCCTGGGAGCATGTTTTGATAATGGAAAAACCTGTGTCTAAACATATTAGAGTATGCTCACACCATTTCCGACTAGAAGATTATAGAATGAAAATAGGCAAGAGTGGAAACTGATGTCAATTGAAAACAATGCTTCATATGTTTTGAATGATTTCAGAAACTCTCACTATGAAAACATTTCTGCTACTGGAGAAGAAAGCTGTACCTCCACAAAACCTACCAAAAAAAGCAGTTCAAGTAGAGACATTTTAACTTTTTGTTCAGATCGTTCTTGTACAATAATTTTCATTCTTCTCGAAATACACAACTTTGAGTCTTCTCGATATTTTCAAATACATAGAAGTCTCAACAATTCAAGCAGCCCAATTGAAAGTGAAAAAGTGCTGAATGCAGGGCATATGATGATGTGCAATAAAACTAGGGGCAATCTGAGTGTGATTCTCTTGATTGTTGCAAAAATGAACTAGCATAAGCACTACATAACTCAAACGTCACTTTGAATCTTTTTTGGTTTATTATTTAAATTTATTAATTTATTTGCAGAACTATAACGACAATGTACGAAGAGTGTACCTAATGATGAGTTTATCTGAAAGTAACAGCTTGAATTTATGATTCCAGATTATGTATTTCTACTGCTTTGAAATTTTTTTTAACTGCTTTGAAATTTTTTCAACCCTTTTGAAATTTTTTTCAACTGCTTCGAAATTTTTCCAACCGCTTTGTAATTTTTCCAACTGCTTTGAAATTTTTCCAATTGCTTCGAAATTTTTTCAACTCCTTCGAAAATCTTCCAACTCCTTCGAAAATCTTCCAACTGCTTTGAAAATTTGTCAACTTCGTTCAACATTCTGGGGGATCATCACCCCCCTCACACACCTTGGGACCGTCCCTGATGTCGATAAAAACTGAAAAAAAAATTGATATACGTATTACATTTCCATATTTCTGAGATGAGGATGAGGAATGTAGAAATATTGTTCATTTTCTGAATTTAAAAAAATCGTCGCAGGGTTTTTCAACTATTGTGTCAAAAATTGTAATCGCAATAACTTTCGTTTTACAAATCAGGACCCTATTTTTCAACAGGTCCATGCTCCTAAACAAAAAAAATTTTTTTAGATATTCAGGATTTTCAGAGTTCATTCAAGCTTAGAGTCATAATCATGAACATTGTGTTTGAACAAAATAACCTGTGTTTCAAAAAACTTCATAACAATCAATTTTTCGAATAATTCATATATGAAAATGTGAATTTATTTCTCTATTTCGAAAAACAACATATTATTCTTTCATGCTTTTAAAGGCTGCGACACTACGTCATCATTTTTCGGTAAAGGAAACCTATTGAAAGCAGAAGAATTGTTCAGCTATCGGTTAAAAAGTTGTATTTCAAGTATAATCAATTTTGCCCAACCTGTAAATAATAAAATTGCTTCATCGACAACCTCAAAGCTTGACAATATTGAGTGATTAATTTTTTTACAGCTGCCAGAAAGGGTGAAAAAGTTGAAGGGCTCGTTTTGGGCTACAACTATAACCTCAATTATGTGGAAATTTGCCTGAACCCAACGATTATTAACACAATAAATCCAAATCAAGGTAGGCAAATCGTTTTTTCGATAAATTTTAATGATATTAGTATTTGATTTATTACAATACGTACTGATTGAAATCTGTAATTTGATGTTCTAGATGGAGATATACCGGAAAATGAGCCTTACTTCACAGTTAACAAACTGCTGACTAGGGAGCAATACATTCTAGCTGTCACACGAAAAGCAGCAAATAGGCAACTGGTTTATTTGCCGTTGAGGTTATGTGAAAATGAACCCAACAACCACTTGAAGAATTATTATGAAACTGATACTTTCAAAGTGGACATTTGTGGGTAAGTTTTAAACTTGACCTCTTGATTTTTTTGTTGGAATACATTCTGCTGGCTTGTTGAGTCCAGATCTTGAATTTCTACATAGTTCTACTTTTTGAAACAAAAAGTACCCAGCTGAGGTTTCTGCAATAGCAGAAAAATCCGTGTTGAAAAATATTCAACTTAGGTCCGGTTTAATGTGACATGTTCTTTCGAGCATTTAGGCCGTCGTCGTAGATTAGTTCTCGACGTTTCGCCAGTTCGAGTGTCTGGCATCTTCAGGAGTTATATTTCAGGAGATGTTCTCACTGGACTGAACTGCCTGAGTGTGACGGGGACGCAGATTGTACTTCCTTATATAACCTCGGTCGGGGGGTGTGAGATATGTTATGATTTCAAGTGCTCTGGTTGGGCACGTTCTCATGGCCCACATGATGCACCTTACCTGGTGGTCGACACAAATTGTCATGTATAGTCGCCTTCTCCCTCTTACACCATCATTTTGTATAAGCTTATCTTTGTCATCAAATATTACTAACCTTTTAAAAACATTTATTCTCTTTTATCTCTTCAGTAGCCACCGAAAGGATAAATGAGTATGAATATACCCAAAATCACTTACAGGTTATCTGTGAATTCGTAGAGAAAGTAGTTAACGCATAATTTACAGAGGAGGTGAATAAACCGGACCTAATGAATTGGTTGAGGCTTTCGCGGCCATCGTTCAATGTGACATGTTCTTTCGAGCATTTAGGCTGTCGTCGTAGATTAGTTCTCGACGTTTCGCCAGTTCGAGTGTCTGGCATCTTCAGGAGTTATATTTCAGGAGATGTTCCCACTGGACTGAACTGCCTGAGTGTGACGGGGACGCAGATTGTACTTCCTTATATAACCTCGGTCGGGGGGCGTGGCTGCGCTTGACCGGTCTCGTCCCGATAACGAACGCGCGCCGGTGTCCGACCGGTTCACGACCGGTTCCCGATCTTCATTCATTTCATGAACCCGGTTATTATTATAGGGAAGTGGTTTTGTGTTTTTGAGTACTGGCACCCATGTTCTATTGATTTTCAAAGATTCCTCCGATTTATTGAAATTCGTTGGGTGTTTATGAATTTCGATTGCTTCCCTGTAGGGAAGCAATCCCTGTAGGGAAGCAATGGAACATGGGTGCCAGTACTCAAAAACACAAAACCACTTCCCTATAATAATAACCGGGTTCATGAAGTGAATGAAGATCGGGAACCGGTCGGACACCGGCGCGCGTTCGTTATCGGGACCGAGACCGGTCAAGCGCAGCCACGCCCCCCGACCGAGGTTATATAAGGAAGTACAATCTGCGTCCCCGTCACACTCAGGCAGTTCAGTCCAGTGGGAACATCTCCTGAAATATAACTCCTGAAGATGCCAGACACTCGAACTGGCGAAACGTCGAGAACTAATCTACGACGACAGCCTAAATGCTCGAAAGAACATGTCACATTGAACGAAAGCCGCGAAAGCCTCAACCAATTCATTAGGTCCGGTTTATTCACCTCCTCTGTAAATTATGCGTTAACTACTTTCTCTACGAATTCACAGATAACCTGTAAGTGATTTTGGGTATATTCATACTCATTTATCCTTTCGGTGGCTACTGAAGAGATAAAAGAGAGTAAATGTTTTTAAAAGGTTAGTAATATTTGATGACAAAGATAAGCTTATACAAAATGATGGTGTAAGAGGGAGAAGGCGACTATACATGACAATTTGTGTCGACCACCAGGTAAGGTGCATCATGTGGGCCATGAGAACGTGCCCAACCAGAGCACTTGAAATCATAACATATCTCACACCCCTACATCTGGTGATTGACAGGATGGCCCATGAAGCCATCCAGAATATCTAGTGAAGTCGCAGGTAATGAGAGAAGAGAATCTGGTGCTCTCTGAGTAACTACATCTCATCTGCGAACCTTCCTAGTGATGTAATGGTCAAGAAAGTGAGTTCTGAGAAAAACTTCAGTACGATGCTATGCAAAAAAGAGGAATGGGAGCGGGAATACACCGACCAAAATTTCAAAGAAAATACTGTTGAATGGTATACAGATGGTTTTAAAACCAACTCGGGAGATGGCGCTGGGGTTCACGGGGCCAAAGCCAAGTGTGCACTATCCTTAGGCTCCTGTGTGAGTGTTCTGCAAGCAGAAATATTAGCAATCGGAAGATGTCTAGATATTTCTCTAGAGAATCTATCAGAATTGCGACATAGCTATTCACTCAGATAGTCAAGCTGCTATTAGAGCACTGAACTCCTATGTCATCGACTCAAAGTCGACATGAGAATGCCGGAGCAAACTCAATGAGGTAGGCAAGAAAAATATGGTCTCTTTGATCTGGGTTCCTGGTCATTTGGGCATCACAGGTAACGAAGAGGCCAACAAACTTGCCAGAGAGGGTGCTCGGAAAAGACTCACTGGCCCAGATCCTTTCTGTGGTAAAGGAAAATGTACCTATAAGAAAGAGTTTCTGGAGAAGGAGAAAACTGAAAGAGAAACACTCTGGCAGAATCTCCCAGGGTTGGATCACTCCAAAAAGTTTCTTCGGAATTTTGAAACTGCAAGATCCAAAAAATATTTGGATCTCAGGAAGAACCAACTACACCTCGTCACTGGCCTTCTTACAGGGCATTGTCGCCTCAGAAAGCACTTGCTGAGAATGGGCGTATCGGACACTGACGAGTATAGATTCTGTGGGGAGGAGGAAGAAACTCCTATTCAACTAGTCACAGAATGCTTTGGCATTGTAGTAAGCCAAAGGAAACAATGCTTTGTCAAGAGACCTGTAGGAATGAGGCATTAGCCTCACTGAAGCCTTCCGAGATATTGGATTTCATAAGATCTCTGGGACTGGAAGGCGAGCTGTAAAGCTTTGTCAGGGGGCACAATAGACCATCAGGTCGCAGTGGACTGTAACCCCTTTTAAACTATCAACTATGAGGTTAGGATCCCTCTATTAGGTCCGACTGGTCGGAGTGGCCTGTAAATTAATCTGTTAAGTAACCAAGATTTACAGGCGACTTCGATCTACTGAGGTGAACATACGTTTAACAACGACATTCCTTTTGGTAACTCTATTGGACAGTTCACCGATAGGTGAATAAACCGGCCCTAAAATTATCATAACAAAAGATCTTGAAGGACATCTTCATCCGACTAAAAATCTTTTTTGATATTTTCAGAAGGTACAAGGACAAACTGATTGGATTCCACAGGAAATTGAAGTATTCCTTAGAATACAACTATATACTTAAGAACACTAACTGGTCAGAGCTGGACTCTTCTATACTTAGCGAAGAGTTGAACTCGTTGGACACTTCCAAAGATACAATCAACGAAAAGGAAGAATCTGACGTCGAAAGTGAAGAAGCGGTATTGGATGAGGCTCCCAAAGATGACGATGACGTCGAGATGGAAGAGCTTAGTGATACCAATAAAGATTCGGGAGTGTTCTCCAACTCGCTCAACGGAAAATCAACAATTACAAGCGACAAGGAGAGTATAGAGGGTATGTAAATATTTTTAGAGTGTTATTAAGGTTTTTATTTCATCGGAGGGAGAGCAGAGAAATTTTTTGACCTTATCTGAGGTTAATCATATACACCTTCCTGAAAAAAAAAAATTATTCCTTAGGGTCATTTGCACCAAACTCGCTTAGGGTTAGCATCCCTTAAAATGAACCCTTAACTTGAATTACGTTGCACCAGATGTTTAAGTGACATTTTGATGGCTGAAACTAACTTTAAATCTAAGGCCTCCTTGAATGTCCACTTAAACATTTGAGGGCGGGATGCTAACCTAAAATAATTTGTCAAACTCACAAACTGACTATAGAACATTTTTTGTTTTCTATTATTTTTCAAAATCGGGGTTCTGATTTTGGTAAATTACTGTGAAGGACTGTATCCAGATAATTATGTTGAAGATGGTAGTGTAAAAACATTTATTGACATAATTCACAATCATAAAATGAATGAGTCACCCGCATGAAGTTAGTACAGTAAAAAATACAAAAATTGAAGTCATCTATAAACTCAGAGTGAATTATTCAACTAAAAACAGAGGTAATCTAGAGATGTTCAAAATGAGAGGTCAGATGAAGTCAGACTTAGACTTTGAGATAGTTCCATTAATTCAAAATTAAACACAGCGTTTACAGTGATGATATAATTGAAATTGATTGCGAGAGTTGGCTGAGTTGTAATAAAAGTGAGTTCAGGCCTTAGAGAAGATACGTGTTTTAAAAGCTTAGTAGTCTAAGTGTGTTCTTCATTGAGATTATTACAAATGTGAGAATATCATGATTGAGAAATCAATATTTATGATCTATAACGTTAGTCTATAAAGAGAATGCTAATTAATCAATTGAGACGACATTTACAGTGACAAACTGCTTTAAGTAAGCAGGGTTAGTGTTCATCAGAAAAATAGAGGCTACAATTGACAATTATGAGGATTATAACATAAGTGTACTGTGTATGAATTAATAACCACCAACCTGTTGCTTCGACAAAGCAGAAGGCTTGAGATCTTACCTGCTAAGTGCTTCAGATGAATGAAATTGAGAAATTCTTTTGTATAATGGGGAGATCATACCAGTTTTATGGTTTTATCAATATTTGAGGAGACCGCTCAAGGTGAAGCAGGGACTGAGGCTGTGTCAATCAGGTTCAATGTTTGAGCTACTTGATCATTTGAATACTTCAGAGAAGTTCACTTGGTTTTATTGAGAGACAAGACTGATTCCATGATTCACCTCTACGTTCGAAGATTTTCATTCATCTGAAACTCGAGAACAATAATTAGCAAGTGTTATGAGAAGAGAATAGTTGAGAAATGAGATGAATTGATTAAGATAATGAGATGCACATGAAAATATAAAAAATCAGTACTTATTACCACAGAGAATGTTCATTCTTGGAGCAAGTAATCACTTCCATGTGAGGAGTCTAGAGATATCTGAAAAATTTATGAAAACTGCAAAAATATACCAAAATATATATCTTAGAAAGTCAAATACATTAGTTTAATGCAATAGAGATCTTATTAGAATAAAGTGAGAGATCTGAAACGTGGACAAATTTTCACACTTTATAAAAGCAGGAAAATAACATGGAATATGTAATAATTAAGGAATCTGAGAATTCACTCACCTTTTGAGAATTAGTTACTCCAAGAAAATGAACGAGATGATCAGTTATTCAGCGAGGTGACTTTTTGATAATGCTAATTTACAAGAGTAGCACAAGAGGAGATCTATTCACAGGCAAAGCTGGGTACAAAAAGAGGTCGATTAATTGATTCAATTAATGAACATGAGTTTATCTGTCAGCTGCTTAATACATAGAGGAGGTTAATTTGACAGCAGTCAATCAGATGAGGTCAGAGGGGTGGGTGCAATGCTCAATTTTCAACAGATAATCTTCGTCTAATAATAAATAATTTTTATGATGGATCCATTACAATTGGAAACAGACACGTTACATGACAACTTTGAAGTAGTTGAAATTGTGGATCTAAGATTTTCTTGACAAATAAATGAAAGACATTCATATTTCAATGAATTGGATGAGCTTTCTTTTTTCCAAACGTTCGGTTAGAAAAAACAGACTGTCTTGCATTTATTGGCATTAATAGAAAACCGACTAGAATATCCTTTGTCTTTAAACATTCCTTCAATAAATAATAAATTTTTCCTGTGTAGAGATAGTTTTTTCGAATCAGGTTCGGCCAACCAAGCGATGATTTTCCGCAATTTCGGATGTTCGAAGATCGCTACAGATCATTTACAAGGGAAATCATCTCCTATATATAAACCAACAAAATTGTAATTTCGACAAGTCAATCTAACGTTGACTGATGCATGAAATCTTCAAAATGTCAGTAAAGTTAGGTTAAGGAAATGCAACTATCATCTGTAGCATACCAGCCAATTAAATGGCTTTATCGAATTAGGGTGAAGTTTCAAATCATGAAAAACTGAAATATCTAAAGATAGAAATATATTTGAGGGTCCCTTACTTGAGATTCTGTTGAGTGACAGTCATGTAATCATTTTGAGGGAAACTGGTGCTATTCCGAATTTAAAAAATCATGTAGATTTAATCATTCGTACTCAAATTCGTATTTCTAAACATGTCATATCTCACGATATATTCTTTAGAGAACTATGCTGTAAAGATCCTCGGAAGTAAGACATATGCCGACGTGGCCTTTTTTTAAAACTTTTCGAGCACTACAAAATTGTCCTTGATCATGTCCCTCGAAAATCAGCCAGATTCAACACTTCCATTTTTTTTTTTTATCTTACCGAACCTTTTTTTTTTCTGTAGAATCTGATGTGGAGGGAACTGATGGAGACGACCAGGCGGATATCGATAACGGAAAAGGAAGAAACAGAATACGATTCAGCGGGGAGGAGTTACGACAATTCAAGGATCAGGATCAAATAAACTGTCCACTTGCCGTTTTACCATCAATTTCTAACTTCTTCAATGCCGAAATACCGAACAGAAAGGAGGATTCTTCTTCTGAAGATGAAGATGAGGTGAGTGGGTGCATATTTTAAAAAAGAGACATCTGGTGGAGACTTTTGGCGTAAATGTGTGTGGAACATTGAAACAATGATACCGCATTTGTCTTTTTTCAACTTAATTATATTATTTGTAATGATTGAATGATTTGTTTCAGGAGAACAATGCGAAGAAAACTAAGAAGATTTCTGCTGCCGAAAAGAAGAAATCTCAACGCAAAACTACAGATACGAAGAATGCAGAAGTAGCAGATCCAACACAAGAAGTCGAGAGCACCGAACGCTACGAACAGCTTCTCATGAATAACCCTAATTCGTCTACTTTGTGGTTGAAATATATCGCTTTTTGTCTGGCGGTGAGTTAATTTATACATAAAAATTCTTAGGGCTGGTTTCACAAAACTTTGATTGCACCGTCAAATTGATTAGAGCTACCGAGATTCTTTTAAATTTCAAAACGATTGATTCGATTGGTTCAAATTTATGTAAGATACATATCTGAAATACTTAATTTACAAGTTATACATCTCTATCTATTTTTTTACGTAGAGCAATAAGCCCATTTGCACCAATTTCTCTTGAAATGATTCCTCAACTGAGAGTCTCTTGAAGTTAATGGTCGCTTAAATTTATTGACAGTTGCATGACTGTTACTCAACAGAATCTCAAGTAAGGGACCCTTAAATATTTATATCTAGTGATATTTCAGTTTTTCATGTTGTGAAACTTCACCCTAGTTCAATAAAGCCATTTAATTGGCTGGTAGGCCACAGATGATAGTTGCCATTTCCTAACTTTACTGTCATTTTGACGATTTCATGCATCAGTCAACGTTAGATTGACTTGTCGAAATTACAATTTTTTTGGTTTATATATAGGAGATGATTTTCCTTGTTAATGATCTGTAGCGATTTTCGAACATCTGAAGTTGCGAAAAATCATCGCTTGGTCGGCCGAACCTGATTCGAAAAAACTCTCTCTACCCAGAGAACATTTATTATTCATTGAAGGAAATCTTTAAGGACAAAGGATATTCTAGTCGGTTTTCTATTAATTCCAATAAATGAGAGACAGTCTCATTTTTCAAATGGAACTTTTGGAAAAACAACAGCTCATCTAATTCATTGAAATATGAACGTCTTCCATATATTCGCCTAGGAAATCCTAGTTCCACAATTTCAACTACTTCAAAGTCGTCATGTAACGCGTCTGTTTCCAATTGTAGTGAATCCATCTTCAAAATTATTTATTATCAGATGAAGTTAATAGAAAACAACAAATGTTCTGCAGTCAGTTTATGTGTTTGACAGATTATTTTAGGTTAGAATCCCGTCATTACAGGAGCACTCAAATTTTAGGTTAGTGTTAGACATGAAAATGTCACTTGAACAGCTTGTGCAACGTAATTTAAGTTAAGGGTTAGTTTCAAGGGAAACTTGACATTATGTAGGTTTGGAGCAAAATTAGTTTTGAGGTTTTTGTCATCCTCGTTTCACATCGGCGATTGACCATGGTTAAAAATGGCCCTTTTTATTCCTTTTCCAGACACTCGACTTCGAAAAGGCAAGGAGCATAGGCAGAAGGGCATTGGCCTCCATTAGCATGAATTGCGAAGATGACAAATTCAACATTTGGATGACTCTACTGAACATCGAGAACCTGTATGGATCCAAGGTATTCAGATGTTTTTATATCATTAATAACTTAACTTTACTATCCTGAGAATATAACATGCGAAGATCATAGAGTATGAAGATGGGATACACCTTGTTCAAAATCGGGGTTGTTCTGATTTTGTAAAATACTGTGAAGGACTGTATCTAGATAATTGAGTTGGAGATGGTAGTGTAAAAACATTTATTGACATCATTCACAATCATAAAATGAATAAGTGTCCCGCATGAAGTTAATACAGTAAAAAATACAAATATTGAAGTCATCTATAAACTCAGAGTGAATTATTCAACTAAAAACAGAGGTAATCTAGAGATGTTTAAAATGAGAGGTCAGATGAAGTCAGACTTTGACTTTGAGATAAATCCATCAATTCAAAATTAGACACAGCTTTTACAGAGATGATGCAATTGAAATTGATTGCGAGAGCCTCTTCATTTCATCAGAAAAACAGAAGATTAAATAATGAATTGTTAGAGTAGGCTGAGTTGTAATAAAAGTAAGATCAGGCCTTAGAGGAGATACGTGTATTGAAAGCTTAGTAGTCTAAGTCTGTTCTTCATTGAGATTATTACAAATGTGAGAATACCATGATTGAGAAATCCATATTTATGATCTATAACGTTGGTCAATTGAGATGACATTTACAGTGACAAACTGCTTTTAGTAAGCAGGGTTAGTGTTCATCAGAAAAATAGAGGCTACAATTGAAAATTATGAGGATTACAACATGCGTGTACTATGTATGAATTAAAACCAACAAATCCCTGGTTTCGAGAAAGCAGAAGGCTTGAGATCTTACTTGCTAAGTGCTTCAGATGAATGAAATTGAGAATTTCTTATTTATAATGCGGAGATCATACCAGTTTTATGGTTTTATCAATATTTAAGGAGACCGCTCAAGGTGAATCAGGGACTGAGGCTGTGTCAATCAGGTTCAATGTTTGAGCTACTTGATCATTTGAATACTTCAGAGAAGTTCACTTGGTTTTATTGAGAGACAAGACTGATTCCTTGATTCACCTTTGCGTTTGAGGATTTTCATTCATCTGAAACTCGAGAACAATAATTAGCAAGTGTTATGAGAGGTGAATAGTTGAGAAATGAGATGAATCGATTAAGATAATGAGATACACATGAGAATATAACAAATCACTACTTATTACCACAGAGAATGTTCATTCTTGGAGCAAGTAATCACTTCCATGTGAGGAGTCTAGAGATATCTGAAAAATCTATGAGAACTGCAAACATATACCAAAATATATATCTTAGAGGAGTCAAATACATTAGTTTAATGCAATAGAGATCTTATTAGAATAAAGTGAGAGTGGATAACCAATATTTTTATAGATTTTCATGATCTGAAACGTGGACAAATTTTCCAACTTTATAAAAAGCAGGAAAATAACATGAAATATGCAACAATTAAGGATTCTGAGAATTCACCCACGTTCTTGAGGATTAGTTACTTCAAGAAATGAACGAGATGATCAGTTATTAAGCGAGGTGAATTTTGAGAATACTTATTTACAAAAGTAGCACAAGAGGAGGTCTATTCAAAGGCAGAGCTGGATTACAAAAGAGGACGATTAATTGATTCAATTAATGAACATGAGTTAATCTGTCAGCTGATCAATACATAGAGGAGACTAATTTGACGCGAGCAGTCAATCAGCTGACCATGGTCACGCTCTATGGAGCGTGCCGCTGAGATGTAACCATAGGCGTAGCTGCGGATGAGGTCTGAGAAGTGCAATGCTCAATTGTTTTTCGAGCATCTAGACCGTCGTCGTTCATTCATTCTCGAAGTTTCGCCAGTTCGAGCGTTGGCATCTTCAGGAGTTGTTCTCGCCGAATTGAGCCGCCCGAGTATGACAATAAGATTTGTTTCATGTTCCAGGAGTCTTTCGAAAGCGTCTTCGAAGAAGCTGTAAAGTTTAACGACGCCTTCAAGGTGTACATGAGGGTGACCGACCTCCTTTTCAAGAGCGGCAAGCACGTGGAGTTGGAGGAGAAGATCAAGAAAATGAAGGCGAAATTCAAACAAGAGCCTGATATGTGGGTCCACGTTGCCAAGCTGTATTATCTGATGGGTAACTTCCAGGAGGCCAGAAATATAAAGAACGTTTGCCTAAAGTCTATATCTGTGAAGAAAGAACGTAAGTAAACAGAAGTGACTGCTTGAAAGTTCTGACATTGTTTTTTTTTTACTTCGAGCCATCTTTGTATTCTTCAACCTCTGAAAGCCTTGTCAAATTCGGAACAGACTGGAAGTTTTTTTTCTGAAACAAACTCGATTGCAGAATGAGCTCCTATGCATGAGTGTTGGAATTGCCTTCTGCAACGAGTATTAGACGATATTTCCTCTATTTCAGTCAAGTTTTGTGAAATACTCTCGAAATTCAAATGAAAATTCAGATTAGTGACTTTTGTATTGTATCTTGGCAGTTGGTATGACTTACGAAACTTGACAGATTACGGAATTTGAATTGATTTGATTTGAAAATTGAGAGGATCTGAGGGCAGTACTGACAACCATAAAACGAAAAATATAACTGAAAACAATGCTGTAATGAGTTTCATTACAGCACTACTTTTAGAACTGTAATGAACTCATTACGATACTGAAATAGAGAAATAATAGTTTTGCTCCTACTCTAGTAATTGCTTTAACTTGTTAGGAGCAAATGGTTCGAAAAAACTGTTGCTTAAAAATGAAGGAATAAGAAAACTTGAAACTATTATTCAGTGGGAACTGCACACTGTGTCTCAAATTGGGTGAGACATTAGGCATAACCTCCGAATTTTATCAGGATGCTTCGATCTTGATGAAATTTTGGGAATAAGCTTGTTTCCTACTCCAAAGTCTACCCTATGCTAATATTTGCTTATTATTTTTAAGGGATAAAAACAACCCCTATAGCCAAAATTAGAAAAAAAAGCATGTTCTTACGAAAAAAAAGTAATTTCTGGGCTTCAGTAGCGTTTTATGAAGTTTAATGAAGGTCTTCATATACTTCAAGACCGTATAAACCACTCCCTTTCAGCATAAAATGTGTAAAAATGGGGCTCTATTAATATTATCAATTAATTTCTATCGATTTGATATCAGTATTTTGGATCAAAGTTGGTATTTGTTCAAAATAACAAAATAAAAATATCATTTAAATATTTCATTTAGGCTGGAAGACTTCGGTCGTTGGCCAATTGGAGTGATCCAATAAAGATTAATAAATAAATAAATAAAAATATTTTATTTATTCATCACTTTATTCACGTGAAATTAATACTTTTTGTGTCAAAAATTCAATCTAATTCTAAGTCACTGTCAATTATTTCGTCATCTTTGCCCTGTGTTTTGGAAGTTAACACCTGCACATTCCCCACATGTAGCATTACAAAAAAAATAGGTTTCTGCAGGTGCATGACGCATTGCATCCTTTTTTGCAGTTACAAAAAATCATTTTCAACAATTCTTGTGGTGCAGGTGTTTTTTGCATTTTTGTGGGCTGCAAATATCCATTGGTACTATTCCAACCTCAATCAACTGAATTGCATTTGAAAAATACCAAGTTCGTGACCAATTTTAAAAACATTGCTCTAAAAAAACCCCACTGACCGAGCCACTGACTTTTATTTAAAAATATCTATAATGAGCAGTTTTCATTTCTTTCTATCTCATACAGGGCCTGGCAAATGATACCTAACATCTTCAAAAGTGCACAATTTCGTTTTCGTCCTGTATTTCAGGAACAAAAGTCGTTGGAATATTTCTGTTTGTTGATTTAAAAGTTTTACAAAGAAGTGATACAAGGTCGCGAAAACCGCATGTTTCTAACTGCATTAATAGCTGGGATACAACGCAGTCTCATCCAAAGTGTATAGGGTGGTCAGATTTCGATGTTTTACTTCTACATCTCCTAAATTAAGCTAGATAGAAAAAAGTAATATACATGTCATGTTATTTTTTTTAAGAAACATATATTGCTAAATGCCGCAAGTGTCTAGTTTTCATGCTACAGGGTGATCTTGGAATTTGGCCAATGTAATTTGCTATAACTTCCGCAGTATTGTGACTATGCTCTTGCAAAGAAAACATCTTTAGGGAAAAGTTGTCAGTATTTTTTACAGGTGCTATCGGAATTTTCGTGCCGCTTCAAATTTCAGAGTAAAAAAAATTTTTTTTTAAAAGGTACCGTTAGGGAACTGAAATATTCATAGTTTTTGTTAAATCTGAAACAGTCAAGAAATTTTCAATCGTTTCTCCGTATTTTCCAGAATACAACCTGATTTTGAAGTTTGCCATTTTGGAATTCAGCCATGGAGAAATTGACACCGGAATACAAATATTCGATAGTGTTTTGATAACGTATCCGAATAAGATTGGAGCTTGGTTGGTCTACATTGATCAGCTGGTGAGCAAGAACCAATTAAAGGAAGCCAGGTAAGAATACTTCATCACCAAATATTTTATCATATATTTTCTTATAGCAGTTATACCTGTTTAAATAATTCTTTCACTTTTATTGAAGCTTGTAATTTTACCAATTCCACACTGTATATCAATTCTCTTCATTTTTCATTGCACAAGACGGAATAAATGCTCAAATCAAATTCACAATGGTGAAAATGCTTAGTCTTTTGTCAAATTTCTCGAATATTTACTTGCTTGTCAATAATTTTGATTAATTTTGTTTCGTTCATTTTTCAGGGACGTTCTGAACAGAGCAATCAATCAATCACTTCCTCTTAAATCAACGAAAGCTTTGTACCATAAGTATAGGGCCTTTGAAGAAAAATATGGTACTCCAGAAACACTTGCTGCTTTCAAGGAAAAGGCGAAACGTATTTTGCAGGAAAAAATACAAGTTGTGTCATCGTAGTTGCGTTATTGATATTTATGAAAAACCTCTTTGTAAATATGTGATAGAATCATATGAATAATGTTGTTTTATTTGAATAAATAATTAAAAAAAAATGTTTTGGAGAATTTGATATCTTAATTTTTTACTATTAAGTAAAGACTTTCTGAGTAACTTGATCCGAATGGCGACATTTAGCAGCGTAAAGTTTTACCTTCTCAGTTCACATGCTGAAAAATTACTACTTGTATCACCTTTCACTTTCTGTGATTTTTAGAAGTTGCCCTTGAGAAGGGCACCCATGCAAGTTTCTCTGAGTGATGTGAAAAGGCCCAATTTTTTTTGGACTGTGTGTTCTTTATTTATATGGATTTAATTCAGCTCATCAGGAAAATTCAGATTATAAATCGTTTTCATTAAGTATATTGACAGATATTGATTTCAATCATAGAGATAGAAGAGTTCAATTCACCAAACTGCGAAACAAAAACTTGATAGATTTGCAGTTTTCAGACCAAACTTCTAACATTTCAACAAACTCTTGAAACCTTAATAAAAGTCATAGATAAATAAGTAGATAAAAGTATTCCTTGATTTATATATTTGTTTTAGTTTTTTATAACCTCAAAGAAATAATCACTTTTCCTCAAAAGAAATTCATAGCAGGTACAGAGGTACAGTAGCTGCATTCGGCAATCATGTCAGATCCGCTGTGATTGCCGAACGCAACCATGATCAAATTTGACATTTGCCTCTTAATGGCGGATTTTTCGTCCCGTGTCGCCACAGTTTTAAATGAAGTCACTGTAAGGTTGTCGTTAAATTAACTCAAATCCAACCAAAAACATATTGCCAAGACGAAGTCATATTTTTAACATTGTCAAAAAGTTATCAGATCTCATATAGAGTCAGAACAAATTTAATAAGTGGCTCTACTATTCAAAAAATTGGTCTATTGACACAGAACACGAATATACTTGAGTTTTGTTCTATTCTCAATTCATCTGCTTGTAATACGGGTTGCCGCACTACTTGCCTAAAGTCAATCAGTTATCTGTCAAAATCTTGAAATGTCAGACAAAAACATAACCTGTAATTGCAGTAGTGAAAGTTTGTTGATTTTTACATTTCAGCTGTGTAAGCAATAAATCGTGGCACCAACCAATCAAGTCGAACTGTTTGCTATAATCAAATGTGATGACTACTTCAAGAGTCGTTAGGGGAACCAAAATCCGAATATTTTTATGCTTTTGTGCTATAGTTATTATATTAGGACTTTTAGCTTGTTACAACAATACCATATCCCAACTAGATGAAACTCAGAAAGCAGTAGCCCTGTGTCAGCAACAACAGGAAAACTTATCCACACAGCTTCAAGGTAATGAACAACTCTGAAAAAAGTTTTTGTATGATAGAAGAAACAAGAATTTATATAATTCTGCTTGAAGAATCTTCTCTACAAGATTGGTTTGATTGATGATTTACCTCAAGAAATCAACTTTCACTACTCTAACCTCCAAAGAAAAGAATTGTATGGTATAAGTGCATGGAAATTATTAACTAGTATTTGAAAACCATCAGAATTGTACATATTTGTTCAATTATTTTTTCACATCATAATAATTGTTTTGGTTAATGATGTTAGTTTCATAATAGATAATAAAAACTCATTAGTGCATCAGTATGTTATTAAGTATTAATTGTTGTATTTGGGACAATTTCGAGTAACAAAGAGTTCTTTAAGGAATGGTATGTAGAAGATGTGACCAAATGGAAGAAACCTATAATTCAATGCAGACAATGGAGAAGTTTTCATGATATCACTTCTTTCTTTCAATTGTTCGTAAAACAGAATGGTTCGATATCTTCTTTTTCCTCTATTGGTTCAAATTCTGAATGATGCATTCATAAGCACCTGAACTGTGTTTTATTCTATTATTGGTTTTTGTCCATGTTATCATTATCATTGCGTCATTCTAATTTTGCAACTATACTAAAGTTTTTGTTGAGTTTCTGGATATTGTTTAAAAAAGTTATGACTAATGTGTCATTCAACCTTCTAAACAATTTGAAGGAAGTACAATTGATTAAATTGATATTTAGAGTAATTTTGAACTAACGGATAATGGAGAAAGGATTCATTTGATGATTAAGAAATAAGTAGCCCTGAAACTTATCCTATTGAATTCATTCCAATCAAATTCATGAGTATAACTGAAAATTTCTTTGAGTTGGGGACAACTCTTCGAAGTGAGATTCAAGTCTGCTTTTTTGGCTATGAGTTTATTAATCAAACTATACTTATTTTTCAATCTCTCAGATAGCTTGGTACACATTTTGACTTGAATAATAATTTGATTCAATCCATGTGTCAAAAATCGGAGTTGACAGGATAAATGACAGAAATTTCAGAGTGAGATGGTAAAAAATTGATATCATATCTCTGGTGTGGTTGTGATTTTTTTTGTCGTAGTGTTATTGTCTTAGATGGTGTGTTCCCTAATTGTGTGTAAGAACTGTTCATTCTGCCACATCTTGGAGAATAAATAATTCTAGCACAGTTTTCATAGTAATATTTTTTATTGTTTACAGGTTGGCATCCTGCCACAGATTATTAATTATCTGTCAAATGGAAAACAGTTCTGGCAATCAATGTTTTTCAATGCAAACATCACTAAATGATATTTATGGAAATGTTTTATTAATTTCGGTAAACTCTCAATGTACCAGAGAAAATATCGTAAAATACTGGAACATAAGGCTTATTATGACTCTCGTTTATTTAGAAACTCACCACTTCGTGGCTCATTTTTCAATTTTGAATTCTGGGAAGAATATCAGTGCTATTATAGATAACCATAATGCCCCTTTGATTTTGTTTTGGTCATATAAAAGAAAGCTTGATCGCTTGCTCTGATTATCTTGAATTCATTCATAACAGTCCTTATTAATTTCAGTTATATCGGACTATAAGCTTCGCCTAGAAAAAGCATTGAAAACGGAAAAGGCTGAACATGGAAAAAGCAATAGTACTTTCGACCAATTGCTCAAAGATGAGAAAACAAGAAACGACAAAAATGTTATGGAAGCCAAGCTGAGGTTTGATTCTTTACAGCAGAGGTACAACTTATTGCAGGTAATGCATCACCTTAAGATTTTTTTTGATAATATATTGCAAGTGGTGCATTCCTAATTCTCCAGTTTAAAAGAATAGCTGTTAAAGGAGAAAACCAAACAGAAACACTTCGAAATTAGGAATGTCATATGTCATGGCCATCTTGTAATCGCTGAACTTGCTGATAAACAATAGTAGACGTCTGACAGTATAGATGGCGCTCAAGTAAAAGTAGTGCTTCGTTTCCAATCTTCCTTCTCTGTAATTGTTGATGTAATAATATATTTATTTTCCTTTTGACAGTATATGACCGTATAGGAGTCGTCACTTACAAAAAAATAAAAAGCAACAAAAGATTACCAAAAATTCATGAAAATTGACTGAGAGAAAAAAAAAGATTGCAAGAATTTGCTTAAACTATACAAACATTTATCTCCTAAATAATGCCTCAATTTCCTCTTAAATAGACTAGGACTACAAATATTCTCTATATCATTTGGTAGTTCATTATATAATACCCACCCCATACATTTTGGTGAATCTTTTTCCTATTTTAATTCTTGAAAAAGGTCTGGTATCGATAGTGTGACATTCACTTACACGGCTAAAGCCATTTTTTCTGCACCAAACATACCAAACATTTCATTAATAAATAAAGCTTTAATGGTAAAAATCTTATTACCTTTGAAAATGGGTCTGCAAGAAGTCCTTCTGGAAACATTAAAGATACATCTTATAATTCTCTTTCGTGCTAAGAACAAATCCCTCACAGAAGAAGAATTCCCTCATAAAATGATACCATATACAGGGTGTACCAAGTTCGACGGCCTATTAGGGTTTCTGGAGAACTGGACCTATTTGAAATCTGAAAATTGGGATTATGTTATTGTGCGATATTATCTACTGATCTGAAATATTTTTGGAGCCTGACCACTTTCAGGGAGAAAAAAAAATTTTTTAAATTTTTTTTCTCCCTGTATAACTGTTTTTTTTTGTTTCCGAATTTGATAGGGTATGCAATTCTGAATACATTCGTACTAAAATCGTTGCATTCGTCAAAAAACTGAAGAAAAAAGGGATATAAGAGTATTCGGTATTATCATTGAGTATAAATATAACAAGAGGCGTAACGTCCTTATACAATTTGAAGCCGAATTTTTTGCCCGTCAAGTGGCGGTACATAGCATCTGAAATAGGAACTACAATCTGGCTGCTCTGTCATGCCCATTTTGGTAGCTATTCCTTTACAGCAATCTGTAGTAATATTTACTACCCTCGGGTACTACGATACAAAAGCAGGGTCGGATTTGTTGCGGTTCCTTACGAACGTCGAAGAACGGACGCAGAGGAGTTTGTCAGGACCTAGTAAACCAAGAAACTATCCCTATTGCTTGTCAAAAGTACCAAACAAATCAAGGAATTGAGACTTATTTAATTTTTAAAGCAATAATTCTGCGGGCCCTCATATCTTGTACTGTCTTCACCGCTTTTTCGTCGGTTGATTGGATTTTGGATTATTTGAATATAATATCGTGAAGACACATGACAAAAGGAAAAGTTTTCAACTGAATATAATGAACACTAGTGAAATTCTCAAAAACATATCAGTTCAAAATTATAATAGATGGGAAGGCAGCTATTTCCAGACTATTCCCTCTCAAGATTCTCGTAGGTTTAGACCTGATGAAGAAGAAAACTTGCAGAAGAGTGAATAATTTTATTGCTCTATGACCCAATAAAGTCAACTTTGCGATAAGGAGAATATTGGAACACAAATTCTACCTGTTTTTCAAGTGCGTTACTCGGTTTTTTCAATCGCACAGTCAAAGTTTTTTGAAACCGACCCTACATGTATTTTTCGACTATTAAAATTCCGTTTTTTATAATATTGAGGAATGTTGCGATTCACCTACTTTTATAAATCGAAATAGAATATTTCAGGATCCACGGTAATTTGTTCAACATCTTGTTGAGTACTTCCTTAAAATCCGACAAATATTACCTCTTTTGACTCGACGAAACTTGAAGGCAGGCAGCAATGAAATACAAGGGAAAGCGAACCAGCAAGTTTATGACAAACGTTTTGCCGAGGTATTTAGTATTCGGGTTCCGAATTTTAGTCCAGTAAACGAAGGTCTGAAATCACTTTTTTGCGGAAAGAGCTGCATTTTTGATATAATGATTGTCACTAGAGTAGCAACTCATGGTCAAAAATTCAGGTTTCCAAATTTTCAGGAACCTTGGAAAATTCGTGAAAATTTCGAAAAAGTTACGTTTTCTCGGAAACTAGAAGGTTTATCGAAAAAAGTTTCAAACAAAAGTTGTAGAGCGGAAAATTCTAGTAAACATTATGGCTTCTCGCATTCTCGTGGTGTTGATATTGACTAATAAGAGGTGCATTTATGTAATGGCCTCAGTTGCTAACTTCATTACGTTCGGATAGCCGAAGACGCTCCAAGAGAGCTTGTGGTTTTACCGAGGGTTTTATTATTCCCTTTTATGATGTATATGTTTATGAACTGCAGGGCGAAATGCCAGCACCCTTACCCAATGCTATACTATGCGAGTTCAAGAATGAAGACAGCTTTCGTTAAGCAGCATTTTCTTTCAAATCTGCCCGAAAACTGCACTCGTATTTATTTCTCTTGTGATTTTACACCTGATTTTTTTAATCGGATGTTACCGGGTAATCAGAATATAAAATTTCATCGAAATATCTGTCATTTGGAATTTTGAAAATAAAGGAAATGAAAGAAAAATTGTTGATGGCACACCCTCAAGAATTTTTCATAAATATGTTGCACAATGTATAAAACTCATACAATCACGGAAGTTCAATCTACCGAAAATGTCATTATTCATATAGCACCGGATAAAGATTAACATTCTACATTACTACAGAAAATATGCTACTCAACGTTACCTAAATTGAATGTAATATACCTATTGTGATATATACCTTATTCTTTCTTCGACAGGATTTTTATTTTTGTTTGAGTCCTAATCCTTCATATTAGATTTGAATATTTCGATATTCCGATTAATTTGATCAACCAAATATCGAGTGAGGTCACATAACAAATTTCTTGTGTTCCACTCTTTAGATTCAGTTTCACATATCCTAATTTATTTTGACAACAGAGTATAAATATATAATATATTATATATATTTGAATTGAAATAGATTAGGTAAAATCTTCTCACGACTATTCATAAACGACGACCTTTATTGCGATAGTATACTGAATATCCTATGACGGTCCTGATTACCAACAGCTTGGAGTTCAGCTCGGTTATGAAATCGAACCTAATAGTTCATCTACCCACCACCAGATGTTAGGGGCTGAAATTTGCTTTCCTTGAAACACACAAGCGCCTCTATGAAGCAAAGAAGGAACTTCATCTGAAAGTAGCTTCAATTCCTTGAACTGGGTTGCTGCTCTAGTTATATTAATACTCAATGGTATTTCCTAATCTAGATATCGTAAGCACAAACCGTTTTCACATTTCTGAAGGCGAAGAATGTGGAAATATTATACATTTTCGAATTTTGAAAAACCTGTCACAGGGTGTTCCAAATGTTGGTTCAAAAATTGGGATCAAGATTGGCCCATAACTTTCGTTTTTTAAATTAGAACCCTATTTTATAATGATTGCGTTGGATTGTGCGAAGAATAATGATGATAATGTTCCAACATGATAATGCTCCTAAAATTAATAATTCTTGAGTTATTCAGGATTTCCTGATTTCATGTCGTACGTACCGTCAAATTCATAGAATATGTTTCATATCAACAATGACTTTGGTCATAGAAGATAAATTGTTCAAATAACTCACTAGAGACTACCTCTTTTCTGAATTCATTTATCATTGTTGATATGGAACAGATTTAATGAATTTTCCGCTATGTAAGACATAAAATCAGAAAATCCTAAATAACTCCAGAATTATTGATTTTAGGAGCATCAACATTATCATCATTTTTCTTCGCAGAATTCAACGCAATCATAAAAAAATAGGGTTCTAATTTGAAAAACGAAAGTTATGAGCCAATTTTGATCCCAATTTTTGAACCAACATTTGGAACACCCTGTGACGGGTTACTCAAGATTCTGAAAATGTACAATATTTCCACAGACTTCGCCTTCAAAATGTGAAAACGGTTTGAGCTTACGATATCCAGGTTAGCAATAACGAACATAATACCAATACTCTCATCTCCCTTTTTTCTTCAGTTCTTTCTCGTTATTTTGGAAAGTATTTTGATGAATGCAACGATTTGAGTAAGAATGTATTCAGAATTGCATACTCTATCAAATTCGAAAACAAAAAAATTTTTGAAAATTTTTTTTTCACTCCCTGTAAACTGAAAGTGGTCAGGCTCCAAGAATGTTTTAGATCGGTAGATAATGTCAAACAATAACATAATCCCAATTTTCAGATTTCAAATAGGTCCAGTTCTCCAGAAACGCCTAATAGGCCGTCGAACTTGGTACACCCTGTATAGTGTATAGTCCAATAAAAGACGTATGTTTCAGACGGAGCACGATGACTACAAGGAGAAAGTATCGAAAACGCAGCAAGAACAACATGACGAAATCAACGATCTGCAGGCCAAGTTGAAAGAAGCGAAGAACGAAATAAAGAAAGTGACGCAGTCCAAGGAGAAACTGAAGGTGAATAAAACGTTTCGAATTTTCGATTTTTCGCTCTAAGACGCGTTTCGTTTCAGACGGACTATTTGAACATTCAGAAGGAGACGGACGAATTGAGGAAGCAATTGGAAGGACACGAGTTGAACTCGATTGGAAACGAGAACAAAACAAATTATTTGCAAAAGCAGAATATAGAATTGAGGAGAGAGGTCGACAGGCTTAAGGTATGTTAAAATGGTTTAAATAGTTGCACGACTGTCACTCAAACGGAATTCTTACGTAAGGGACCCTTAAATATTTCTATCAAGTGATATTTCAGTTTTTCATGTTATCGAACATCATCCTAGTTGAATAAAGCCATTTCATTGGCTAGCCGGCTACAGACGATAGTTGTCAAATCCTTAACCTAACTTTTGTCGATTTCATGCTTGCCGAAATTTCAAATTTTTTGTAATTTAGGCAATCCAACGGCGCTAATATGGCGCTTAGTTGGCAGCATTGACTTATTACACGTGGACTCATTGTCACGTGACTTTTCTGAGGAAATCCCAGGCAATATACATAAGAGAAGGAAGGACTTATGCAGATCCCATGAAACGAACAGAGAGGGACCAAGTTAGGGCACTGTTGAAATCATATGTTCCGAACAAAATAGAAGGGCGGATGACAGTGCCTTAAAATTACTCCATCCACGGCCTACTGAATCTAACTGGCAGGAAGGTTAGACGTTGCCATTGTTACCAGCAACGTGTTTAGTGGCACGCGTAGATATAGGCAGTATACGGTTTTCTTGTGCAATTCGCACTGTTTTCGATATAATTTCGAATTTATTTCAATTCAAAATTAAATGAAGAACTGTAGGGAGGACAACAAAACAGCATTTCGTTAATCTGCGAATAATTTCTTAATATTTTATCGAAAATGATCCAGAACTCACCACAAGTAGGTGGCTGTTGTATTGAGTTCCACAAGATTACAATCAGAATGAAAATTATTTTAATTTCTGAAGCGAATAAAATAAGTGAATGAACATCAAAAGAGGAAACAAAGTCACAAATATACCTGTCACCTAATAACCACTTGAAATTAGAAATGGGTACGTTTACTTCGTACCTAAATACGACTTCGATTCTCAAATTAATCAAGATCTTAAACCCCGATGATATTTTCGGAAATGCCCCCTCAAAATTTATAGTGTAGAATTGAACAAAGTCATTTTCTTCAACGTTGGAAAAGAAGTTGAAAATTGCCTTGTCTTTGAAATGACAACAAAAATCGGAAAATCGATCTGAACTTTGTCCAAATCGTGTAAACATTATCATAACGGACAACTAATTTTTGTCCCCGTTCTTCAGGATCAGTTCTTTTCGGGTTAACTGAAGACGTCATGTAAACTTTCTGATTAGTAGATTCATATGGTTGCTTTTGCCACCGGGCACGAGGTATAGTACTCAAATCGAAGATTTCCAATTGAAATTTTAATAAATATTAAAATGAGAAACCTTCCTGTTGATAATACTTCTGCATATGAACACTAAAAGTCGAAAAATTCATTCACAAACCCGATACAAACTGTTCTAGCAACTGCAACACTTATTTTCACTTTATTTATTGATTGAAAAACCCATCACACGAACAAGAAAAAAAATTATGAAATCTTTTTGTTTCCATTTCCATTCTAGTAGTGAGAGAAACAAGTGTTTGAATACGAAACCATGTTGTGAGTTTGTTTACAATCAGCGACAAAGTTTTCAATGTTTTGACTCTTTTAGTGCCTTTGGTTTCAGGATTACAATTTCATTCAAGGTTAGTTCTAGAATTAATTGCGTAGCTTATTTATCCGTTAAGAAACGTCTCTTGTATTTTTTCATTTTCAATATTAAAAAAAAGTAATTGAATGCGCCAATTAGAAACGGCAGTTCGAATGTCTCAAAATTTTCCAGAAATAAGAAAAATTGTCAGATCGGAGAAGAAAATATTTGAGTGGAGCTTTCAAAAGAAAACTCCAGAGGAAAAAAAATGCATTTTCTACGAGAGGAAAGGTTTTTTGATATTTTAATAAGCCAATGCCTGAGTCACAATCAATTATTCAGCACAGTGGCGTATCAGAGGTCCCCGGCACTAGAAGGGCCCCAAGTCAAACGAAAAGCTTGAAATGGGGCCCCAATTCTATTGAACTTGCGGATTCGCTATATTTTTCTGGGATGTAAGAACAAAACTGAAACAATGGATATACAATTATTATTACTCCCGAAAAATAGAAATGTTCCTAAATAGAAAACATATAAGGTTTGCAATAACTCCATTCGAAATTCGAATTATCACTTAATTAGTTTTTTAATATACCGTCAAGCTTTTCGGGACTCTCTTTGGACATCGTCAAATGATCGTTTTATTAGGAATACAATAACGCAAACACGTCTATCAAACTTTTGAGCCTACTACAGCTTTGAACAAGAAGTAGCCTGAAGCTTGACCATCGACAAGTTGCTAGATATTTTTGAACAAAAAAATTAGCAAAGATTAATGCATTTTTGTTAAATGATTTTTCAACTTTTGTATCACATTGATTTTTTCCAGTTATTTTTATATCAGAATCTATGTTATTTTGTTTACAAATTTTTGTTATTCAATATATTGTATACATACCTATATATAAATTTTTATCACATTTTCTTCTTGAAAAACGTCAGGGGAAACTTATCAGAAATAACGTAAAATTATGGAGGCCCCCGACTAAACCTTGCTGGGGGCCCCCCGAAATTTGCGCTACGTCACTGGTGTAAACAGCCCTACCTGGATTTTAACAAATAGATAGATAGATAGATAGATAAATTTCTTTATTTCAAAATATGTACAACATAGAGTGAAACAGTGTCAGATGAATATACACTTATAGACTACCAAACCTAAAATTAAAGTACTCTGACAATGAGTATGGTTCTAAACTAATTAGCATCTCCTTAAATTTTTTCTTGAATAATCTAAAATTATTAATTACCCTAAAACTATTCGGTAAATGATTATAAATCCTTATACAATTATAAGAAGGATGTCTCTCACTCAAGCTCAGTCTATGCTTTGGATAGTGTAAGTCCAGAGTTCTTGTCTGGTAATTATGAGCAGTTGTGTGCTGTATCATTTCATCTTTGTTTTTGAAAAAAAATATCAAGCATTCGAATAGGTAAATACCATATACTGTTAAAATTCTATTCCCCCTAAATATTCCCCTACATGTCTCTAAAAAATTTCAACCTGAACATTACTCTTACAATTCTTTTTTGTACAATAAATATGTCATTTACTCTTGCACTAGTTCCCCAGAATATAATGCCATATCTTAAAAGTGACTCGAAATTTGCAAAATAGACCACTTTCATGCAAGGCTCACTCAAATAGTCACGAAGAGCTCTGATCCCATAACCTACTTTACTCAATTTTGTTGACAGATATTCTATATGGGCTGTCCATTTCAAGACTCTATCTATGTAGATACAAAAAAATTGGTGGAATCTTCCAGTTCTATACTATTTTCACCAATCTCAATAACGTCTTTATTGATTCCTGTTCTAGAACTGAATAGTACTGCAGCTGTTTTTCCTTATTTAAAATGAGTTTGTTATTGTTGAACCATAATTTAATTTTCCTGAAACAATCACGTGCAGCAATTTCTAGATGTTGTAGGTCCTTAGATTGTATTATAATGTTTATATCATCCGCAAAACCAGTTATGAACTCTGAGATTGAAGTATACAAATCATTTATAAAAATTAAAAAGAGAATAGGTCCCAGAATGCTGCCCTGTGGAACACCAAATTTTGATTCTAATGTATCAGATTTAATTTGCTTTCCATTCTTTATTACACTAACTCTTTGTTGACGTTCGGTTAGATATGAACGAAACCATTTTCCTGCTGTATTCTTTATACCTAATAGGTCTAATTTTGTTAATAAAAGTTCCCTAACTAAACAATCATAAGCACTTAACTGATCCAAAAACAACCCAAGAGCCATTTCATGTCCCTCAAGTAACCTAATAATTTCTTCAGTGAATTGGTATATAGCAGACTGTGTAGATTTTCCCTTAAGATAGCCATGTTGAGAGCTACTTATGATATTACAATCTTCGATAAATTTCAATAGTCTTTTAGACATGGCTTGTTCAAAAATTTTAGAAAAGGACGACAGCAAGCTAATTGGTCTATAATTTTCCATAGATGTTGCTTCTCCTTTTTTATAAATAGGCCTAATAAGTGACATTTTCAACTGTTTTGGAAATATTCCATACTGAAAGGAGTTGTTCACTATATAAGAGAGAATATTTTTGATCTCATTCACACAATTCTTAATTACACTGGGCTCAAAGATATATTGGGGATAATTCGATATGTTTCACAGGATAAGTGTCCAGAACAAAAGGACACGATTCAAGAACCGATCATTCTGAAGGAGACAAATGAAAACCGCGAAACTGCCAACCGAGACCAAGAGCAGCAAAACAACCAGAACGTCTTGGTCATGCCTCTTCCTAACAATGAGGGAAGCAACAAAGGTTCCTCATCCACGCCATCTTCAGGTAAACAGAGTTCTCAAGGAGTCTGAACGGCGCTAGGCCTCTGGTGGTGCCTACCATGACTCCTAAGAATAAGAAGAACGATGATGACGTTTTGGCTAAACCTAACTCAAATGCAGTGCCGCAAGGTAAGATTGAACCTTCTTGTTTCTCATGTTGTCCAAATTTCTGCGGTTTTCCAATTTCGATTCACTTAGGTAATGTAAGGTTCCTTAGGGTCGGTTTCACAAAACTTTAATTGTGCGATTAAAAACCTTACGTAAATTCGAACCAATCGAATCACTCGTTTAGAAATTCCAACGAATCGCGGTGACTCGAATTAATTTAACGGTACAAACAAAGTTTTATGAAACCGCCCCTTAATCTAATTGTAAATCACAACAAATGCGAATATTTCCAGCTGGACATATTTTTCATTTTAACATATACGTCAATTCAAATTCTGTAATCTGTCAATTTTCGTAACAGTCCAAGATACTATACGAAAGTCACTAGCATGTATAATCTGCAATTTTTATTGAATTTCGGCAGTTTTCACAAAACTTGATTGAAATAAAGAAAATCGTTGCAGAAACAGGGTCTTTCACGAGGAACCTCACCCATATTTATACGGGAAACTACTGAACGTATTTTCATGAAATTCAGCACTTATAAGTATTTCACGATGCTGATGAAATCTGAAATATTTTCGAGGCATGAGCACCTCCGGTTTTTCCGGAAATGACGTCAACTTCCGTTTTTCAAATTAGAACACCATTTTTTTATTGCAGAAATAGATTCCTTAGAAAATTTCAAGTTATTTTGATGTAACATTTTTCAGTTTTGGTTGGAAAATTCTCTCTGAGCGGGAAAATTCGAAAAAAAAAATCGAAAATAGAGCTCCACTGAAACAAGAATAACTTCGAGGTTTTTGGATGGAAAATTTTCATTCTTGGGATTTTTCAAGATGTAAGATTGATGTATCCACTTTGAAAATCGAAATCGCGATTCATGATACAGGGGGTAAAAAATCGCTTTCAAAGTTAGGGATGACAAAATCGTGAAAAATCAATTTTTTCAAATCAGAACCCCATTTTTTTAAGGCAGATATTGAATCTACGTTAAAAAATAATGTGAGTGTATGCATCACACCCTTGCCCTAAAATGGATATTTTCTGAATTATTCACAAAAAACTGTTTTTCGTCTTGAATTTTCAGCTATTTCTTTTCCCTTCACGCCAAAAAGATGAAATTTTCAGGAACTGTTATTTGAACCATTCTGTAGATTTTTCACCCCTTCTTGAAACCGACTTCAAGTTACTATCAGGAGAACCATGGCAAATTCTCGCAGTTATAACTAGAGAAGATGCTCAAAGTTTTGACCGTTAATTTCTAGACATTTATTTATACGTCTCAGGAATGCTTCGTGCGTTGCTCTTCTTATTTCACCGGGAGGAAGAGATCTGCAAAAGTGTTTAAAAACCAAATTGAGTTTCAAAACTATGAATCTAAAAATCTAAACAAACCTGAACGCATTTCTGACTCGTTCTATGCAGTCCTCTTTATCAGTCAGGGGAGTTGAGTAGACAATATTTTTTATCCTACCCCAAACATAATAGTCTAATGGAGTTAAATCGGGAGAACGTGGTGGCCAAAGATGTGGACCATTGTTCGCCAACCATCGATCTTCAAATAGCCTGTAGAGGATATTTGACACATTGAGTGAATTGTGTGGAGGCGCGCCATCTTGTTGATACCATAAGTCATTATGGTTCTGTACTAGCGGCTCAATTATTTGAGTCAATATGTCAGAATATCTATCTCCTAAGGGAGAACATTCTTCAAATAATGCAAACATGTGTAGTGTTCTATCTTACCAGTTAAAGTCCCATCATAAATGTGAACATCGAGAATTGCATTATTTTTGATGGCGCAAAAAACATTGAAACTCCAGGTCTCTTGAAAGTTCCATTGTCTGAAGTGGTGGTTGTTCTCTTCATCCCAATAATGACTGTTATGCCTATTGAAAGAACCATTCTTTGTGAATTTAGATTCATCTGTCCAAATTATACAGTCCAAAAAGTTTTCATTCTCTTGAAATCGAATCATCATAGCTTCGCAAAACTCTGTTCTCCTGACGAAATCAGTTTCCTTCAAATGCTGTACCCTATTGAATTTATATGGGTGCATTTTATGTTTTTTTAATATTCTCCAAACACTCGATTGAGATAATCCCAGATCAATCTCGGCATCTTTGAGAGAATTTTGAGGATTCACACGAAAATATGCAAGAACTGTAATTTCGTTGTTCTCATCTTCTACTACACTTTTTTCTCTGTGTATAGTTTTCTTAACGAAAGATCCGACATTTCTCAAGTTTGTCATGGTTCTGTTAATGGTATCTCTCGTTTGTCTGGGTCGGTCAGGAAACCTCTCAATGAACCATGGAGGTAAAGAAATGAACAGTCGAATCGTTTTATCTACAACTTTATTACATTCTCCATGAAGTAGAATGAGATTTAAATAATCTTCATTGGGAAAATTAGGCATGGTGATCGATTTTTATAACTTAATACGAATTATCACCAAATTAATAGTAAACACAAAATGCTACTGAATAAAGAGGAATTTGGCAGATGTAATTAATGATATCTATCATTAAAAAAAAAAGAATGTAAAACATGGTAAGTTTTTGCATATGGTTCATCAGGAATTATTTATTTATCACTGGAGAGAAAACCGATGGCCGATTAGTTGAAATAAAGAGGTTTCCGATACAAATTCGAATCGAAATTCGCCATCTTTTTAGGAACAATCCCTAACTTTTTTCTCTTGCATATTAGGGTAGTAAAATCTAAAACATGGTTTAAGTAACAGTTCCTGAAAATTTCATCTTTTTGGCGTGAAGGGAAAAGAAATAACTGAAAATTCAAGACGAAAAACAGTTTTTTGTGAATAACTCAGAAAATATCCACTTTAGGGCAAGGGTGTGATGCATACACTCACATTATTTTTTAACGTAGATTCAATATCTGCCATAAAAAAAATGGGGTTCTAATTTGAAAAAATTGATATTTCACGATTTTGTCATCCCTAACTTTGAAAGCGATTTTTTTACCCCCTGTATCATGAATCGCGATTTTGATTTTCAAAGTGGATACATCAATCTTACATCTTGAAAAATCCCAAAAATGAAAATTTTCCATCCAAAAACCTCGAAGTTATTCTTGTTTCAGCGGAGCTCTATTTTCGATTTTTTTTTTTCGAATTTTCCCGCTCAGAGAGAATTTTCCAACCAAAACTGAAAAATGTTACATCAAAATAACTTGAAATTTTCTAAGGAATCTATTTCTGCAATAAAAAAATGGTGTTCTAATTTGAAAAACGGAAGTTGACGTCATTTCCGGAAAAACCGGAGGTGCTCATGCCTTGAAAGTATTTTAGATTTCATCAGCATCGTGAAATACTTATAAGTGCTGAATTTCATGAAAATACGTTCAGTAGTTTCCCGTATAAATATGGGTGAGGTTCCTCGTGAAAGACCCTGTATAATTCCAACAACTGTTTTCAGTTATATTTTACGTTTTCTGGTTGTCAATACTGACTTCTTATCCTATGAGTTTTCAACAGACGTCAAATCAAATTCCGCAATCTGTCAATTTCCGCAAGAGTCATACCAACTGCCAAGATACAACACAAAACTCACTAGGATGTATATTCTGAATTTTTCGTATTGGAATATGAGCCGATTCTGCAACTTGGTTCAAAATATTCTATTCTCTATTTCATTATCGTAATGAGTTCATTAGAGTACCAAAATGAGTGCTGTAATGAACTCATTACAGAACTGTTTTCAGTTATATTTTACGGTGTCTGGTTGTCAACACTAACTTCCTATCCTATGAGTTTTCAACACACGTCGAATCAAATTCCGCGATCTGTCAATTTTCGTAATAGTCATACCTAGTGCCAAGATACAACACAAAAGTCACTAGGATGTATATTCTGAATTTTTCATTGAATTTCATCAGTATTTCACGAAACTTGACTGAGATAGAGAAAATATCGTCTAATACTCGTTGCAAAAGACAATTCAAACAATGATGCTCCTTCGTCGCTTGTTTTCGAATTTCGCATTTGTATTGGAATATGAGCCGATTCTGCAACTTGGTTCAAAATATTCTATTCTCTATTTAATTATCGTAATGAGTTAATTACAGTACTAAAATGAGAGCTGTAATGAACTCATCACAGGGCTGTTTTCAGTTATATTTTACGTTTTCTGGTTGTCAACACTGACTTCCTATCCTATGAGTTTTCACCACACGTCAAATCAAATTCCGTCAATTTTCGTAACAGTCATATCAATTGCCAAGATAATAAATAATAATACTTTATTGTGTACGAGAAATGACAATGAAACTTACATCAATTTTAAATATTTCGATCCATTACATATTTTTACCCTGAAATTTATTTTTAAACCTAAATTATACACAATAAAAGGAAATGCATACAATACAAAAGTCACTAGGATGTATATTCTGAATGTTTCATTGAATTTTAACAGTATTTCACAAAACTTGACTGAAATAGAGAAAATACCGTCTAATACTCGTTGCAAAAGACAATTCCAACAATGATGCTCTTTCGTCGCTTGTTTTCGAATTTCGCATTTGTATTGGAATATGAGCCGATTCTGCAACTTGGTACAAATATTCTATTCTCTATTTCATTATCGTAATGAGTTCATTACAGTACCAAAATGAGTGCTGTAATGAACTCATTACAGAACTGTATTCAGTTATATTTTACGTTTTCTGGTTGTTAACATTGACTTCCTATCCTATGCGTTTTCAACACACGTCAAATCAAATTCCGCAATCTGTCAATTTTCGTTACAGTCATACCAACTGCCAAGATACAACACAAAAGTCACTAGGATGTATATTCTGAATGTTTCATTGAACATTGCAACTTGTTCTAGAATATACTATTCTTTACCTATCGATAATGTTGTATAATCACTTTCCTTAATGCACTACACGGCACTACGTAGCGCAAATCCCAGCTTTCATTTCCATACAGTTATAGATATATCCAAAGATTATAGAGTTAGAAAGATAGGAAATGCCCTTATATCTGATATACTAAAATCCGACTAAGATCTTTGGCTAGTTTCTTACTTCTTACTGTCTGTATCGACTTAACTAAAGCAGGGCTCCGCTTTTTGATCAGGATGATAATTTTTACTACACATTGTTTTGTATCAAATGAAATACACTTCTGAATTCTTTATATTTTTATTTGAAATGATTGTGTAGAATCAACTACAATACAATAATTATGAAATGGAGAACATTTCGAAAATTTGTTCACATATTAGAGAATTATTATAACAATTTCAAGAAAAAGATTTTTCGACCTCTAAGAACATGTTTCCAGTGCTCAGAAGCTCGTTTCTCATTGATAATGATTTCGTGTTTACCTGAGTTTTTCTCTCAATGAAGTGAAGTATCACTTGAATAACTCGAATGTTTGGTGAGCCGAACAATAGATAAGTCGGAAAGTTTCTATGGTCCCTAGGAGTTCAACTTAATGAAAATCCACTGTATATTAACTACAGAATGTTTGAACAACAATAAAACAAAAATATCAGACGTGTACAACAAGACCTGTAGGTCAGCCCAGCAAAGGTTGTTCATGCGTTATCCAGAACATTATTTTTTTGTCCCGAAAAATACATCCATTTGACAACACTGAAAATAAAAAGCAATGAACAAGACAGTTACATGATAGGAGTTTCAAAACTTACATTTCCATTCTCTTTGATAAGGAAAAGAATGCACCTTCAGGATTATTCTTTCTATTATTTCTGCATTAATCACCATGTATTTTGAATGTCGGCAGTTTTTAACACAAATTTTATAACAGAAAAACATACAAACAAAGATTATAGAATGAGCTAGGTGATACTCTTGTAGATTTCGAGTTATTTCAGTGGAAAATACGCGTATACGAGAAAATACAATCGTCATTCTGCACAGATATTTATTCAAGTATTTCTTTCAAAATTTACAACAGCCTACTAATAATCTCTATTTCTATATAATCTTTGACAAATTATAGTATATTATTCAACGAGCAGTAATGCAAGTCTTAATTCCCGCAGATGTTTGCAGCGCGAGCCGCAGGCGAGTGCTGTAATTCATCGAGGGAGTTATGACCGTTACTGCAAGTTGAATACTATACTTTATCCACAACTATAATATTATACATTCTCACTACCATACATCATTCTTGAAAATTTTTGATACACAATTATATTGGGATTGCTCGCGGGCAATAAATTGTGTACTTACTGTAGTACTAGCTGCTTGTCTTATTTCTGGAAGTGTACCTACATAATATTTCATCCTCACTATCGGAGGTCTTATTCAGAAAAACATTCACAACAATAATTAGGTTTCAACTAAATTTGAAACGTCAGAATTATTCAAGTGACGTTACTCCCATCAATAACAATAATGAGATGTTCCCTCTCTGTCAATCGGCTCGTACAGAAGCACAAAAGTAGCTTGATATTCGGTTGTCAAAAATTCTATGAGTCTATTTTGATTAATTAGAGGGATTTATAGGCGGGAGTTATTATAACTCCCACTGTTTGTTCATAGATACTATTAATTGCTCGAATGCAGTTGAATGAATACATTATTCAATAGGAGTGGATAAAATGAGCTGGATGATTTTTTGAACTTCTCAGCCTTCTATTGAGGTTGTCCCAAACCTGCTCAATCGGATTGAGATCTGGACTTTTTACTGGTCATTCCATTCGAGAGACTTCAACCTCTTCAAAGTACTCCTGAACGATGCGCGCACGATGGGGTCTGGCATTATCGTCCACAAAAATTGAAATTTTCACCAATGTATGGGGCAAATGGCACTACATGCTCTTCAAGAATGTTCCTTATATACTTATCAGCATTCATAGCTCCATTATCAACGACCACTAGGTCTGTGCGAGCAGTCAAAGATATTCCACCCCACACCATAATCGATCCTCCCCCGAAACCAGCAGTATTCAGGAAATTGCACTGAGCATATCTTTCATCTGGACGTCTATATACAAGGAAACGTCGATCACCATGGTAGAGGCAGAATCTAGACTCATATGTGAAGAGAACTCTTTCCCAATCCGCCTCTTCTCAAAGGATATGCTCTCTCGCAAAGTCCAAAGGCGCCCTTCAATGGGCTGGGGTAAGAGCTGGGCCTCTTGCCGCGACACGAGGCATTAAATAATATTCTCTGAGGCGATTTCTTATTGTCTGGGTGCTAATTTGCACCCCATGAGTTTGCTCAAGCTGATTTTGAAGGAGGCGAATGGTTGCAAACCGTTGTCTCAACGAAGAAACTTTCAAATAACGTTCTTGAATGGCAGTTGTTACCCGTGGTCTACCCTTCCTGGTCTTCGAACATTCATACCTGTCTCCCTGAATCGCTGCAACATTCTGGACACTCTTGTATGGGAAACTCCAAACATTTCTGCAATTCTTGTGTAGGTCCACCCTTCTTCTCGCAAAAATACCGCTTGGGCACATTCCTCTTGGGTCAAATTGCGTATTTCGCGTTGCAAAGCGATCGAGTGTAGAAAATCAAACGAAAGAAAAACTATTGATCACTACAATTGATCGAGAACAACTGATTTTAGAATGGAGCCAATACATTCAAATCTGATAGCTGCTGGGAAAAAACATCTGTATTGAAGAAAAACGTTGAAAGTGGATAACATATGCATGCATAATTCTGATAAAAATAATTATCATTGAGAACACCTTCAGTTGTAGAATAAATTTGAGATTTCCATAATGTGCGTTAATTTGTAGATATATTTCACCAAGCTTCAATTGTACGATTTAAAAAACCTTACATAAATTCGAACCAATCGAATCACTCGTTTTGAAATTTCAACGAATCGCGGTGGCTCCAATTAATTTAACGGTACAATCGAAGTTTTGTGAAAGCGACCCATATATGTTCATCATTGGCAAGAAATGTGACTTACTTGTCAATTTCAATTTTTACTCCCTTGCTGAACTAGCGCCACCCTTATTTGGGTCATTTCAGCGTACCCTTTCGATACACCACAGCCGTCTATAGAGATAGCCTGGAACTAAATCTGGCAACGCCGTATGCGAAGGCAAACCGTAGGTATACTCGTCCGATGCGGTAGCGCGGGATATCATGTTATTTCGAATTCAAATCATTTGCAAATTCATCGAATGAATTTTTTGCTGGAAGAAATAAGAACATAAGACCCTACTTAGTCAAAAAATAGAATATCTTAATTACTAATATTAAAAAATCTCACGATTGTGTTTGAATCTTGGTTGGAATTAAAAGGTAATTCTCTGAATTAAATGTTAGAAAGAGAATTGAATATTCAATTCATTGTTCAGCAGAAACCACGGGAAGGTGTAGGGCCAACTCTTGCCAAAAAAAATTAAATCAAATTCTCTGCGTGAACAAAACAAGTATTCTCAACATTATTATAAACTCAATATATGTAGACATCCAAGTGAATGTGAAAATAAATGGATATAAGATGTTTACACAACAAATATTGAAAATTTTCAACATAAAAATGATATACAATAGAAACGGAAATGGATATATGTATGAAAAGTTAGACAGTTTCATTCTAAGGATGATAATTTTCTATCTTTGTGTAATGGTAACTTTTTCTCCCAAGTGTTTTTTCTTATACGTTTGCTCGACATTAATCATCTTATTGTTATTATTTACAAAATTGTTTAAGAGTAAATTTGCAAAACCCGAACAAAGTGAATTTGAAATTGATTTCGCATTCGTTCCACACCTGCAAGTCTCAGCTGCTGCTCCAAGGAGCAACATATTCTGAAACATAAATTTTGGCGGAGTTATCCATGTCGCTATTTTGCATATAATATGAATCTGAAATGAACAAACCTCTGAAATTAATTTTCTATGATTATCGGAACTATTTTCATCGCAATTGAGATCCTAACCTAACCTCCAACCTATCCAGTAGATGATCCCAAGTTAGTGAAGAAAATCAGACGAAACTTTCATTGCACTTCACTAAAAACATTTCTTTAGTTAGTGCACTTATTTCCAGTCGTTCATTCACTAAAACACTACAATTTTTCAACACAATCCAAACACGTACCTACACTATAAACAAAACTCTCTACTGAATATCAATTCTCCAGTATACGCATCACGAGTCTCCGTGGGTAGGCCCACGTGCGACGTTGCCGAATTTCCTTGTTCCTGGCTTGTACTTCAGAAGGCTGTGCACGCCTACTAAATCTAACAGGCCGGAAGGTTAGACGTTGCCGTTGTTACGAGTAGCGTGTCTAGTGGTACGCGTAGATATAGACAGTATACGTTTTTCTTGTGCAATTCGCACTGTTTTCGATATAATTCGAATTTATTTCAATTCACAATGAATAAAGAACTGTAGGGAGGAAAACAAAACAGCATTTCGTTTATTTGCGAATAATTTCTCAATATTTTATCGCAAATAATCAGAACTCACCACGAGGAGGTAGCTGTGTTATTGAGTTCCACAAAATTACAATCAGAATGAAAATTATTTTACTTTCTGAAGCGAATAAAATAGGTGGATGAATATCAGAAGAGGAAAAAAAATATTTTTTCGCTATCAAAAATGATTCAATTCTGAACATATTTTTTTTGAACATAAAATAAATCCTATAATAAAATCTGAATAAATAAAAACAATTCTGATAACTGACGACTAAAAGTTAGTAATTTACTGTCGGAAGGAGCAGTTCTTAGGATTCTATCACTTACCATTATAGAATAATTATTAAGGAAGATATTACTCAAAATTTTGGGAAATTTGTTCAAGATAATTTCAGAACCTGCTGACATAGTGAACATTAAATTTGTCGTGATAAATATCTCAAGTAAATAAACATTTCAAAACGTCTCTCTGAAATTTATATTGTAGGATTGAGCAGTGTCCTTTTCTTCAACGTTGGAAAAGAAGTGAGAAATTGCCTTGTCTTTGAAATGACCACCAAAGTCTGAAAATGAATCGATCTTATCTTGTTTGTCGCAATCGATGTAAGCATAATCATAATGGACAACTAATTTTTGTCTCCTTACCTCAGGATCAGTTCTTTTTGGAGTAATTGAAGACGTCATGTAACTCAGTTGATTTGGAAAAATTGAAGGAAATGCATCATCAGTAGTTAATTTAGGAATTTTTCGCGGTATATTTATAACTGAACGACTGAACCTTAGGCGGTTGGATAAGAGTTATTTTTCAAAATATGGGAATCTCCAAAATGTTTCATACAAACTAAATTGTCTTCGTTGATTTTAAAACTTTCTCTATGAATTGCGTTAAGCCATTTTCTAATTTCTAAATACTAACACCTTCTTTTTCTCATTAGTGGATTTATAGTTGCTTTTGCAATCGGGGCAGAGTACTCAAATCTAAGATTTCAAATGAAATTTTAATAAATATTAAAATGAAAAACCTCCCTGTTGATTATTCCTTCCAGATATGAACACTTAAAGTCGAAAATTCAATGATGAACCGATACACACTAATCTTGCAACTGCAACACTTATCTTCACTTTCTTTGTTGATTAAAAAAACCAATCACACGTACACAGCGAAAAAAACACACAACCTCTTTACACGCTTCCCTGTCGAATTTTGGATACGCTTTTACTCTTAACCTTCCTCACAGAACTGAAACCTGCAACTGGCGTGTAACACCTTGAGCCAATAGGCAACGTCGCGTTTTTTAAGGCAACATTCTGGCCTGTTAAATATCGTAGGCCGCGGGCTGTGGATACACGTAGTTTCTTCTAATTCGCTAACGACATCTTTCAATCCCCAGGCGTACTACCGGTTCCCGGCAAACTACCAGATGGCGTTGTTCCCGCGGACGAGAACGAGATACCGAACGACATAGTGGACGAGGTACAAGAACAAAAATGGACGCTCAGAAGCCCAATAAGAAGCACGAGGAGACGGAGAAGGACAACATGGCCAACGAGGACCTCGACCAGCAGAACATAGACGACGGTATCGGATTCGGCGACACCCGATCAAGCAGGCCGAGAGGCAGAACTTCGATCGCGAGCACATCGACAACATGGGCGCCTTAAGGAGGGCCAGAAAATTGCAAATGGCCGTCGGGGTGGCGAGTATAAGACGGCCAGCCCGAGGATAACCCGGGAATGGACGAGGGTGAAGACGGTAAGTTCAAAGATCAGCTCAATCTGTAGCGAGTTTGAGGTTATCAACACTCTGTGTCCGTTTCATGTTGTTGTTTGAATGATGCTGTTGTGAAAAAAGTTCCTCTGAATAAACATGCTCAATGTGTTTTGTTTTCTTTTTTTTTTCGTCCAATTATGTGAAGGGTGAGCAAAATTTGATGGGTTTTAAGAAAAATAATAAATGGAAAAACAAAAAAATTCTCTAGTTTCAGGCTTTCTCGACCGGGTATACTGACATAAAGAGAGTCTTCCGGGCTTATTGGCCCTGGTCTATTACGAATTATTTCACCTAACGTTTCACCCATGGAGGTAAAGAAAGTGAGGGGGGCATAACGTTTGAAAAGTGTCACCAAAACAAATCCGGATTTGGCAAACCAAGATGGCCGACTTCGAGGTATTTTAAACTGTAAGGTTCTGCAATTTTGGCCTTATTTATTATTCGTTCGTTGGTTTTGGCAGTTGTATGTAGTGAAAAAACATATAAGAAATGGTTTCTTGTACATCATATGCTGATCTTACTTGAAAATTAATGCTGAAAAGCTGAATTTTTTGACGTTGTAAATACATGGTTTAATTATTGTTGCATACAACTTTAATTGATAGGGTACACGAGATAATTTACCTATTTGTTTCATTGCATATTATCTGAATTTGTATGTACCTTAATTTGAAAAAATAGGATGTATAATTAGTTACAGAACATTCCGTACGTAATTCAACTCACCAATTCATTAAAAGCAATTGTTTATGATATTTTGACTCCTTGATTTGTTTCGATCATTATTTATTCATCTTTGGTCATTAAGAGAATCGAACAAACTTCGAATTGTAAAAATTCAAATATACAAAATTCCCGCCACAATTTGGCTCAGCAACATGGCGGATTTTTGGTGACACTTTCATAGCAAGGGAAACATAGGATATGCTACCTCCTCTTCTTCTACCTCCATGGTTTCACCCACAACTGCGTAGGCATCTTCAGGGGATTCTGGTTTGAGGTTGTAACTCGATCGCTGAATTTCCGAAAAGTGATGCTGGATTCGATCCGTTGGCCCAACTTATACCCTGATTATTGCCCGGAGAAGGTAGTGGGTTTACGCGCGTGATGTTGATTGGTCCATCGTTCCCACTTCGTATTGGCTTGATTTTGGTCCTTTCCAATACCATGCGTATGTTCCAAAGGGTGTTTATTCCCTTCTGTTCATGTTGTTCTTATGTTTAAATATCTCAATGGCTTCCATGTTCATTCTAGGATAGAAACTTTTTACGTTCGAAATAGCCTCTGCTTTTGAGACACAATATTGTGTCCATCTGTTAGAGCATGTGCCGCTAGTGCGGATTTTTTTTTCTGATCGAGTCCTTAAATCTCGTGTTGATACTTCGCTTCGTTGTACCAATGTAGACGTTGCCTCAGTCACAAGGTATCCTGTAAATACCGGGTTAAGAGAGTGGGTCCACTTTGTCTTTGGTAGTTCTGATCATTTGGCCAAGTTTTTGAGTTGGCTTATAGACAGTCTCTATATTATGCCTCTTCAGTATTCTACCAATACTATCGGTGACCTTGGTGTAATATGGTAGAAATAGCTCTTTCCTTTGGGGGTGAGTTGTGATGAATTATCATCACGTTTGGAATGTTTTGGTCTTATTGCCCTCTGAATTTCCTTAGCATTATATTCCGTTTAGCTGTAGATGTTCAAGTTCATCCTCCAGAAATTCCGGCTCGCACAATTGTCGAGCTCTGACAGGTATCTACACAAGCAGTCCAATCATCAACCTCATACATAGCTATTCACTCAGATAGTCAAGCTGCTATAAAAGCACTGAACTCCTATGTCGTCGACTCAAGGTCGACATGGGAATGCCGGATCAAATTCAATGAGGTAGGC